>FYEU01000307.1:906134-1037940 GCA_900188575.1 Geosmithia putterillii
CCCCCCCTCCCCGTTAATCGCGAACACGCCCACAAACCAAAGTAAACTACTTTTCTTTTCGCCCGAACGCCTTTGGACATGACTTCCGCTGACAAGTTTCTTCGGAATTGAAATGCCGGAATCACCGGCACCAGCATATCTCGAAATTAATCATGATTAGTGCGAGGGTTCTGCTTCAGTTGTATGGAGTACTGAGTGCTCGTACACGTATGGAATCACTACAGGTACGTGCGTGTTATTACACATGCTGTCCTTCAGCTCGGCAGACGTATCTTCCCACAACCAAGATCGAGAGCGAAGGGGCCATAGAGGGTCCTCTTCAGATCTTCACTCGGCTAACGTTGCTGCTAATAGAGTCTAGTACCAACCGGGTTGCGACTACATGCACGCCATGCCGCCATGGACCGTGCCCCGTTGTATTTACGAGTAGGCATTTTTCTCTCCCACAGACCATAGGATTGCCGCTGTCAATTATTATTCCCCGTCTCTCGCTCAGCCCGTCGCATAAAGATCTGACTGTTGCTGCTGGCCACGAGGAGATACCAGGGAACGGCGGCTCCGCGCCGTATCTTGACGTCGGCAAATCTCAAGAGACCCACATCCGGCACGGCTCACTTTGTCTTGTTCGCGACAGCCGGGTATGTCCCTGTGGTCTCACTGGTTCATGTGGCTACCGAGAGAGTACAAACCAGAGACAGAAACATGACCGATGTGGTATGAATTAGTAGGGAGTAGTAAGCAGGCGAATAGACACATGGTGTACAGAAGCATGAAGAGCACGTCTTGCCGGCGTCAACTTTCTGGTTTCGGTTCCGACTCGTTGGCACCAAACTCTCAATCAGTGTCCGCCCGGGTCTTCCACCAATCTAGATTGGTGGCATTGATCCCCCGCCCCCCACAGCGGTAATTGTACTGAGCCTACGAATAGTTGTCCTCGTAAGGACAGACTGGCACCTTGGCACATGGGCTAGACCTAGGGCCGCCAGGACACACCGTTGTCATGTTTGGGTTCGCCGGGGCCTCTGCTGCGCGTCACGCGAGACAAAGCCTCGAACTAATACGTCTCATGTACTCCGTACCTATGGGTCCTCTACATGCAGGCTAAGCTGCACACGCCTCGGTCAGGGCTGGGGGGGGGGGGGGGGNCAGGGCTGGGGGGGGGGGTGTGGGTGCGGATGTCTAGATGTGGCGCCAGTGGTACTGCCGTCAGAGCTCCTGCGAGATGAGATGAGTTGAGAGGATATACGAGTACGTACACTCGTACGTCGTACAGGTAGAAGGTGCAAACCAGTACGACTAAGTAGTAAGTAATCCATACTTACAGGGAAGGTCCCCCTTTGATCTCTGCCATTATTAAACCGCCTTCTGTTAACAGTATCTACTAAGTACTAATCGTATTCCGTACACTCCCAGATACAGGCCCTGCTACCATTTCTCCTAGTCAAAGTTCCCTCCCGTGATTGCACAAACAAAAATCACAGGAGAACTTCACATCCAAGCGGGTCACCCTCGTTCGGTTGCGGGCCCAAGTCAAACCCGGACGGTATCTTGCTCGCTTCTCCAACTGAACAGGTTCGAACCAGCAGTCAAGGAGGCAGTCGGTTATTCGACCAACGGGTGAGTTACACTCTCTTTTAGCACCTTCACCCCAGGGCCTCGTGGCGTGCCTCGTCTCGGCTTCTGACCCCTCGAGGCGCCAATCGAGGAGTCCCACCCCAAGATCGAACCTTAGCTTCGTCGGCCCCCTCCCCTCCAATTTCTCTCCCCGCCTCTTGCCCAGGGGTCCAACAGCATGTGGACTTTCCCGACTGGCTTGTACTCTGTAGCCTTACTTGTAGCTACGTTGCTGCCGAGAGGCCAGTAATCCACCAGCTCCGCAGGGAATCCCTGGGCAAGCTGACAGACAATGTGCTTTTTTTCCTTGGAGGAGGGGGGGAGAAGACGCGCACAAGGCCGTGGCCACCGAGCACCGCCCGCCACACTCGTTCGGCTGCTTCCACCTTCGCCATGCTTGCAGTAGTGGCACAAAACGGCTCCTTAGAGCCATGCAGCCGCAGTCAAATTCGCTTTTCTCGAGTCCCACTGGCTGTCATTGCTTGGATGCTGATCTAGACCTAGGAGTACGTTGCGTGTGTACTTGTCACCAGGCCTCTGTGGTCAGGTTATCCATGCTTCCTGACAGATTTCACGCCCTCGCAAACACGCCCAATCACCCCTGGTCCCCCTCGATCCATTGAATTGGGGTCCTGCCCGAGCCATAAGATCTGTCGGCGCCGCCCACACCGTCTGGTATGACTACTGACCAGCAGTCCTGCCCAATATCGACCGTCGTAACCCTGGCGGCCTGCTCTACGACCGCCAGCCCCACCCGAGACGCACACAGCTCCTCTTGACAAGACCGTTTTCTCAGGCCAAATCATGATCTATTAGCTAGAGGGCTAGAGGTCTGGAAGAATCTCACACGTCTCTCAAAGTGGCCACTCTCCGTTCTTTAGGCAGCCACCATCTTGGGTTATCTCGGCCCGCCGCCCTGTCGAGATGTCGCTACCATTTACGCACGTATGTTTTCCTTGCTGTCCATGTTACTTTTCAGTTCCATACACACTCTCACGTGTTGGTTTCGTCTTAGAGAGGCCCCACTGTGTGGTGTCTCTCTGACTGCGGGAGGAGCATTGCCGCCGCTGGCACAACTGAACTTCGCCCGCTGACTGCTCCAGCCTTTCCAAGAGAGCCAGTTCGATATATTCGAATGGTATCCCAAGTTCCAGTCATGTCTGCAGTTCTTCGTCGACCAAGCCCAGCACAATGAGCCTGTCCAGGCAGTCGCGGCCTTTGTCAACATCAAGCTCCCCTACCAGAAGACAGCCGCCAACCAGTCGCAAACGACACAATTGCCAGCAGCAACAGGAGCAACGCCGACATCCTCGGACCCCTCAGTCACCCTCGTGATTCCCTACGTCCGCCGCCTGGTCGCCACGGCCTTTGATTCCCCTGCCGTGCTGCACGGGTTCTTTGGCGACGATTGGCCCCAGGGCATCGGCCCAATCCACGATGCGGAACGCCGTAACTATCTCTTCGCTGCCAAGTCAGACTCATGGCTGTCAGTTAAAAGCCACTACGACATGGACGACGAGCAAACGGTGCCCTTCCTCCGACCCCTTCAGCACGTCAGCCTTGCTGAGATAGAGGGCGCTGAGACGGGATGGAGCGACTGGCTCGCCATGCAGGACTGGATGCTTGGACCTCGATCCCTGAATCCCGACGATCTCAAGCCGTAGCTTTGATCACGATTTGAAGCACTGGGAATCCCTCTTTGCTTAACAGCGGGCCCAGACAACTCGCACATTGTCAATCATTCACGCCATCACGAACAAGAAGGGGGACCAGCGGACCAGACGAGAGGTCGGCCGCGCCGGTATGGGAGTATACTCACACACAACCAAGGCGATAATTTTTGCTCCTTTTGTCTATTATTTTACTTCATGTCCTTTATGGACAAGCATGGATGGCGTCCAGGAATAGGAGTCATTTGGGAGGACTACAACACAGTTTGACGAGAAACCGCATGCACCATGGAATTTATTCACTTCCCTTGTCACGGCCACTGGTATATACTTTTTTTTATTGCTTTCACGCTTGATATAAGCTGGGATAGGAGGCACAACTCCACAGATCTCCAGTATGATTGGCGTGAAGGGGAGGGAAGGGGTGGGAAGTAGACATCACAGCTGTTAGTTGTTCGACATACACCGCACCGACCTACTAGGGTTTTATAGATAATTGTTTAATCGAGTCGAGGAACAGTGAAGTTCTGACATGGTCTATTGTGATTTCAAAACTCAAATGTCAGTTCCTTTTAGCCCCCCTTTCTAATACGAAGCGAACGCCCAGAGAGCAAAATAGGACCTAAGTCCCCTCCATCCCCTACCAAACGCCGAAAAACACAAAACTTTCAGTAATGGCCTGGTTTTTTTTATTCCCTTTCTCCATTCGTTGTTTCCTGTCCATCTATCGGCAAGAACCAAAGACCCGCGTTCCCGTCCCATCCTGTCCCTCTCCCGCGCTCAAGATTACATGTATGGATACATAGAGTACAGGATCCGTACCGATGCAGCCAAAGGTGATTAAAATAAGAGTCAAAATGATATATAAGGAGGTATCCAGGGATGTTGAGAGGCCGCTGGTGTGATTGGTGAGGAAGGGGTGGGCGGGAAGAAGGAGACTAAGGCTAGTTGAGAAAGCCCTTACATGCCGGGGTACCGCAGAGACAGGGAATGCGATCGACGCTGTCCATTTCCCGCTCGAATTTGTAGTCGTAGGTAAGCTCTTCATCTGTATTCGCGCGTTAGCGATCTTGAACTTGAATAGGTGTAAGGAGAGGAAGAGGCAAGGAAGCGGGGTAGGGACGTACTCATGGCAATGTCACGTAGTGCATAGATGACAATGCGCTTACTTCCCTCGACTTTGATAATCTTTGCAGTGCAGTTGGGCATGCAGCTGTGGTTGATGAAGCGGGCGATGCCGCCCTTCTTTGTGGCGTCGACAACAGTGCTGTCGTCGATGCGGAACAGGTAGCTGCTGCCGATTCCGCTCTTGAGGTAACGCTTCTCACGGATCTCGGCCACCTGTTGGCGCACCACCTCGCCGACATACTCAATAATCATGTCGTCTTTAGCAATGTTCTCCATGGCGTACAGGCCCCAGTTGTGAATGGCCGACCGCGCAAACTTGACGGGCTTCTTGCGCTTCTTAAGCTGGTTGAATTTGAACACGTCTGAGTCTTGGCCCAGAGTCTTCTTCTGGTCATTGAGGTCCGCCACATAGCGTCGGTTCGTGGCTCGGTTTGCTCGCGAGTTGCCCTTGGTCACCACCTTTTCTGCCGCCATCTTGGCCGCCGCATCCGCTGCATCCTTGCCGCCATTCTTGCCGCGGGCCTCGCGCTCTTCGCGGGCCTTCTGCAGCTTGATGTGATGCGGCAGGTACTTGGATTTCTCCGAATTAAGAATCTTCTTGACTCCCTCTGTCCGCGCACAGCCGGTGGGGTTCGGCACGTAGTACCCCTCGATCGACACTGGCCGCGTAACGTCGCCGTCCGCCGAGTTGAGTTGGCGCACGCGGTTACGCTTCCATAAGAAAAGCTCCGGTGCTCCAACCTGTCCAATGCTGAACTTTTTGCTCAGTCGAGTCAGATCCGGCGTGTCCTTGAGACCGAGTATAAGCTTGTCCAGCGAGGCAATGTCCGGCTTGAACCCTTCCGCAATCTCGAGTGCTGGTACCAGTGGTTTTTTTGCGAATCTCTTCTCATCGAGTCCCTTACGCTCGACTTCTTTGGGCTCCTTCGATGGAAGCGGCACTTCCTCAGCCATCAGGTCCTCCTCCTTCTCTCCGCTCTCGGCCTTGGGTGTGGCTCCTTCTTCTTGTTGTTTTAGTGCCTCGCGTTCCTCGAATATCTGCTTCTTCGATTTCTTTTTCGGCTTGGCCGTTGTTTTCTTCTTGCTGCCTTTGCTCGCGGTAGGCATCGGCGTCTGCGAGCGAGAGAGGCTACTATCCTCAGTCATCTCGCGGTCGCGCAGCTCGCCTTCGATGTGGCCAATCTTCACGCCAAAGAGCTCCTCGTTAGATTTCTTCTGCCGCTTGAAGGCCGTCTCGATTGACACCTCGAGCTTCCGCTTCTTGGTCAGGGAGGCGGGGGCCAGGCTGACATCTGTCATGGAGTCATCCTCGCCCGGGCCCCATGAGCCGAGATCGTCCTCCTTGAAGGCATCCTCATCACTGCTCATACGGCTCTGCGGTCGAGAAGAAGGTTGCTCGCTTTCTCGTGCAGCTAGAGCCCTCACGTCGCTGTCTTCCTCGGATTCGACATCACTATCCATGCTCTTAAGACGATGATGTAGCGAGCGGAAGGTTTGCGGCCGCTCGATGGGCCTTTTGCGGGCAAACGGATCAATGAACGTGCTCCTCTGGGCCTGGCCGCTGGCCTTGGCCTTGCGAATCCTAGGTAACGCGTTCACCTTCTTGGGCTCGGTCTTGGCCCGTCCCGTCCGGCGTTCAATAGGGTCGGTGCGAGGTGCGGGGGTGCCAAAGCGAGAGCTGTCATTTCCATCGTCCAGAGCGAAGTCATCTTCCGTGTCTTCGCTTTTGTCGATGTTGAGCTTCTTTCGCTGAGCGGTATGGTTTGCTGGTGCAAGAAACTCTTCCAGCGATGGAGCCGCTACCTGTGTCCGAATGTGGCGAATCAAGTGCTCCATCATCTCACGCCGAACGACGTCGACAGCTTCCATGACGGGGTCGAAGTTCTTCGCACGTTGCTTCTTCTCTTCCTCAATATCTGCCTCGTCTTCGCGACGGCGGCGCTCCTTCTCTTCATCTCTCGGTCGGATAGCAAGCCGCTCGCTCCTGTCCGGGCTGCGACTGGCAGCGCGAGGGGGGTCTGAAGAGAGACCTGACCGCGGTAGGCAGAGCTGCATGGCCATGTCGTAGTTGAAGAACTCGGTGTGGTTGACCGCGCGGAAGCATCGTTCGGCCTCGGAGCGGCCAGTAAAGCTGTCTCGGAAGACAATGTAGTAGCCACTGTGGTCTAGGCGAATGTCCTCGAACAAATAATTCTTAAGGCGCCGTTTCATGTGAGGTACAATACTAGGCAGCAGAGGCACACTCCCGGATGGAATAAAGACGTAGGGTTCATTCGAGAGTTGTGACACGATACTCGCCACTTTGGCGGCGCCTTGCTGGACCCGAGACTGCGGCGGGACGCTCCCGTTCTGTGGCTGGCCAGCGGCCGCGGTGGGGGCGAGGGGAGCGACGGCAGACTTATTCGATGCGAGGCCCTTGGGAGCTGTCGGGGGGATCCTAGTGAAGCCAACCGCTGTAGATGCTTTCGGTCCAGTCGGAGGAGCCTTAGATGTCGCATCTGAGGCTGCGGCGGCGGCGGCGGCTGCCTTGGCCTGGGCTTGGTTCGCTCTGGCGTGCTTCTCCCTATCCCTGCGCAAGTGCTCTTCAAGCATGCGGCGACTTTTGCGCCCCTCGGGATCATACTCAACCCTGACCACATCCGTATCCACCTTGATGCCACGAGCTCGAACGGCTCTCCGAGCGGCATCAAAGGCAGAAACGGGGGGTCGGTCTGGGCGTTTTGAGTCGCGATAGCGGATCGTTCCAAAACCAAGATAGCTCCCCGTGTCGGGGTGCATCTTGTTACTGCTCTCAGCAATCTCGCCAAAAGAAGCAAAGACAGCAGTTACTTTGTTGAACGACACGAGGGGATTATAACGGGTGACAACTATCTGCGTTGGAGGGCCTGGGCCGACAGATGTCTTGGGGTCGTAGGTATAGGGCCTGAGGTTTTCTGGCGCCGCGCGTAGTCGTGCTTTGGGTAGATAGTAGTCGGTGTTGATATATCCCAAGCGACCTCCCGGCTTAGACAGCCGGGGATCCGGAAGGGGGGCGTCATTGTCCTATCAAACATTGAATTAGCCACTGCTTCACACACACAGGACATTTGACGCCCCCCTCCCTCCCACACCCCCTCCTCCCACACAGGGAGGAGCGGTGGGATAAACATCATATATGTATGTACGTACCGACCCAAACTCCTTATACACAGGCTTGGCAGATCTGCTCACAGCCTTATTGCGAAGTCGTTCGAGTAGTGGATCAAATGTGCACTTGGCACCCTTGACTGATATCGTGGGGTCCCGCGCAGGCAGGATGGGTTCGGAGGTGGATGATGAGGTATGAGTGAAGCCATTCGTGCCATATGGGGGGGAAAGGCCAGCGCGGTCGCCAGGTGCCGAGAAGGAGGCCATCTCAGATTTCGTGGTCCCTGCGGTGAGAGGCGAATCTTTCGAGGTGAGAGGGGTCGCGCTTGCCGTGGGATAGCGAGATGTGGATGTACTGGCGGCTGCGGCCGAGTGCGCGTTGCTAAAAACGGATGAGACAGCGCTCCCATATGAGCTCGCTGAGTCGCCGGTGCCTGGTATATCGCCAAGGGAAGTGTCGGCCTCGTCGGGGCGAGCGATGTGAGAATCCGATGACGCACCACCAACGATGTGCGAATAGTGGGATGAGCGGTCGTCAAGGCTGTTGGGCCCAGGTCCCGACTGACGCTCGTCACCTCGACCCTCAGCCTCAGCCTTCACCTTGGGTGCGGTTGGGAAGAACTGCGCGAAGCCGGGGGCAGAGGGGGCACGAGTCATCGTGATCGATGGGGGCTCCTGCTATCTTTGTTGCGACGCGCCAACCATGATAGATGGTGACAACGCGTCCCTCGTCCAGACACACGATCTGATTTCTTTTGAACCTGACGGGTTCGCGAGGAATAGATGATAAAAGGGAGAGGAGTGGAGGGAGAATGGCTAGCTGGTCGGCTGTTTGCTGGTGTCGCGGGAACACGGGGCACACGGGGCACACGCGCGCGCCCGAGGAAAAAAAGTCCCACGCGACCGAAGGGGTTGATGGACAAGGAGGCGAGAGAAGGAAGGGAGCAAATGAGTTGAATGGCCGTTCGAAAAGGATGGAAGAGTATAAAATGGCACCGAGGGCGACGCGCAAATCGAATCGACTGTCGAAAAGGAATGAGGCGTTGCTTGATTTGGGTTATGAGAGGTGGTGAATTGCGAAAGAGCAAGCGAGGGAAAGTGAAGTCAGATGCGCCTGCTTGAGCCAGGCATGAGTAGCGGTAGCATCAGAGGGCGGCGTGTGCCAAGGACAAAGGTAACGCGTATGTATTTCCACCGCGTTTATCTGGTGTCTAGGTACTTTAGAGGGATAGTAGTGATTGAGGGATGGGGAAATGAGAAATTCAGAGGAATTGGGCGCGCCACCAGCCACTGTCAGCCTCGCACACAAAGCTAGAAGACCTCTGCCCGTGGCGTAGCTTGGTCGAGATGTCGGATGGCGGCAGTAGGATTTTTCCGTATTACTAATAAAACCACACCTACTCTTTATATTACTATGCTTTTGTGCATTGCGAGTGCTTAAAGTAGTAGGTATTACTAGTATGCAATAAAACCAGGGTAATAAATGCCCCCAGAGTGCAACCTGATGCTAATATACAGTTTGTCCATCTTATAATCCAAGCTCACCGAATCAAGGTGGGCTGAGAATCTATACAAGAACGGAGAAGACAGAACAGAGATAACCAACAATAAAGGGCAAACACAACCTAATTATGGGCTACACTCCTTTGCTGGACAAACTCGCCAAAAACGCCCGGCAAATAAAACCAAAGTCATAAATCAGCCAGGCAGACAAAAGGGGTATATGGAGCCCTTGGATTCTGCCACATGCTTGTGTCATAAAAAAGAACTCTCCCGTCTCAGGATGCTTCAAAGATCGAGCTTGAGCTCGAACTCCTCATCATCGTCATCGCCGTCTGGGATAGCGGGACCGGCCATCGGACTTAGATCCTCGTCGTCACTCTGCGGATCGAAGATGGACGCGAACTGGGGGCGGGTCTTCTCAGCCTGACGAATACGAGCAGGAGTAATGGTAAGTTCCGATTCGTCGTCTCGGCGCACGGGGGTCTTTGCCGTGCGGCCAGAAATAGACGACGCCTGGCTCGACGCCCGGGAGTGGACCATCCCGGACGCGGACTTTCCCCTCTTATAGCCAAGTGTTGTCCTCGACGCGGCTTCCGCGGTGCTGTTGTTGTCCCGCGTGATTACATCCTCAGGGTTCTTAGCAGCCGGCCTCCTCCCGGGGATGAGGCTACTCAGCAGCCGCCTTGATGGGGCAACTGATGTTGGTGGCCGGACCACAGTCCTCTTAGGTGCGTCAGTGTGGACCGCCAGCGTAGATGCAGCCTTCCTAGAGCGGATGGTCGAGGGCTGCTTCTCGGTGGGAGTTCCTCTGATCTTCCTGGCCATCTTGGCCTCGGCCACTTGGGGGGCATCGGGCTTTTGCTTGAGTAGCCTAACCGGCTCCGCCGAATCCGACATATTCCAATCCACATCGTCCAGATCCTTTTGATTTCTTTGCATCGCTTTTTCCACAACAGTGCGCATCTCGTCGCTGAGCTGCCTGTCTCGGCGAGACACGCCATGTTCGTCCACCGGGTTGATGAAGTGCTCATAGTACCCGCGGAATAGGTTGTCTTGCTTCAGCCCCTCCATGGACAGGCCACCCTTGGGAAAGAGATCCGACTGGTATGGTAGCTCCACCGGCTTGGGGGGTGCATACTCGGGTTCTTCGCCGTCCACAGGTGCCTCATCTTGGTCATTCTTGACGTCAATCTGAAGCGTCGGCTTTGGCTTCGGTTTTTGGGCCGTGGGCTGCTTAAGCTGTGTCTTCTCAATATCCTTAACCAAGCCCTTAACGCCAGTCTCTTGGCCGGTTCGGGCCTTGGCGTTGGTCGTCTTGGCCCCCAAAGGAGCTCTGTTGCGCTGTCCTGTAACATTCCCCGAGTTAGAAGAAATATATTGCCGTCCACACGCCAGCGCACACTTACCCATAGGCGTCATCAAATTCTGGCGGCTGCCATTTCCCTTGGTCATGTTCCCTCCAGCCTTGGTTCCGCCCAGTCCGGTCTTACCGGCGAAGACAGTAGGAGCATTCTCGTCATTCTGGTTTGGTTTGAGCGGCGTCTTTGGGTAGCGTGCGCCTGGCGTCTTGGGCAGTTGCTTGCCAGGTCCAACCTGGCGGCTATGCACCAAGTTTTCCTGATCGCGATGGGCGGCCAGCATGACTTCTAGTGTTTGTCTGGGAGTTGAACTTGTGCGGTTTGCTCGTGTCGATGGTTGTTGGGAGTGATTTCCGTGTAATATTGGCGTTGGTGATTGCTTTGATTGAGTGTTTAATTGATTGTTGACGTGTATTGTCGAATCCTGAGGCTTCTGGTTCAAAGGTGGTAGGACTAATAATTGGCAATTAAGGAGATAGCAAGGTTTGTCAACTTGTGGCTTGAGTGGCGACCCTGTTGACGAGGCAACGGCAATGCAGCTGTGGCTAATCGCAGCTGACTGATCAAAAATGACCATAAACGAATCCCCTGCACTCTGCGGACGAAACGCAAGCCACACAAGCAGTCGCTGCAAGCTGATCACTAAAGTCCTTGACCGACGCTCCACTGGCTCTAGCACCTTCCTGGAGGTAGTAACGTGGAGCCCGTGGAGGGGCAGCAACCTCCCCCACTCGCATCCCTTTTCCCTGAACCACGACATCCTTTATTTGTCCCGGTAATAATTGCCTACACACTCAGAATCTCACGGATCTCGAGCTTCTCGAACCTCTATACCAACCACATAATCTTTGGCATTCGAAAAACTCACGCAAAATGGACCGCATCAAGGAGGTACGTTATTGCTACGCACGAGAGATCCTGCCCCCCCTCCTCACACCGCGTCTTTATGGGAGCCTTTCGCCCCCTCCCGCGCTTGCCCTCGATAGACATCAGTCTTGTGCTTTCACATGGAAATGCCGAATGGACATGGGAAAGCTGACAATGATGCCGTGGTAGAAAATGAACTCCCTCCGCCTGGAGGCCGACGAGGCTGTTGCCAAGGTCGAGGAGCTCCAGACCCGCGTCAAGACGCTGGAGCAGGAGAACCTGGCCAAGGAGCAGGAGATCACCTCCCTGCAACACAAGAACGGCGTCCTCGAGGGCGATGTCGACAAGATGGAGACCTCCATCAAGGACTTTAAGAAGGCTGCCGAAGACGGTCAGCAGCACGGTACGCAGAACGAGACCCTGCAGCGCCGCTTGCAGCTTCTCGAGGAGGAGGCTGAGGAGGCCGACAAGACGCTGCGCGAGACCAACGAGAAGTACGTAATACCGATTCACGTGTTGACCTTACCATACAAAAAGAAGGATACTTGGCAAATTTCTTATCTTTGTACGTTTCCCGTACTAATTTACCGCGCAAATAGGCTCCGTCAAACCGATGTCAAGGCTGGACACTTTGAGCGCAAGGTCCAGGCCCTCGAGCAAGAACGCGACCAGTGGGAGCAGAAGTATGAGGAGATGGCCAAGAAGCACTCGACACTCCAGAAGGAGCTCGACGACCTCCAGGCCGAGATCGGTACCATCTAAAGCGGTCGGGGTGGTGGTCGTGTCTTTTTTTCGTTGTTGGAATTCCTCTCTTGCAAAGCATGGCGAGTAATCTCTGCGACTGCAGCGATGGTGCAATGCACAAAGTCCAACTTTCCAAACATACTTAGTATTTTCCTACCTGTCTGTCATATGGACCAGAGGTTTCCAGAGTTGCTGTCAGCTGAGTGAAGGACCGGACCTTGAAAGTATATTTCAATGTAAATTGAAGTCGCACAAATTTGAAGTTAAACCATGCCCAGGGCGCCGTGTCTATATACTGCGATGATGATGCGATGCCTTTTTGATATGATGACCCTTATACTGCTCTTTTATTCCCTTTTCTTGGCACTCTTCGCCTTCTGTTTCCTATCAGACAACTGCCTCTCCAGCTTTGTCTCGTAGCGAAACTTCTTCTTCTTCTTCTTTAACCTCGCGTCCTCCCTTTTCAATTTGTTGGCCTCTTGCTCGGCAGCAGCATCTTTGTATTTCTGTTGCTTCTCTGCCTCCGCCTTTTGCTCCTCGCGCGTCAACGGCTTATTCAGCCCGTCTCTGGAGACGTCAACGGTTTCGACCGTGACGGTTGTATAGCGGTCCTCGTCAATGTACTCTTCCTCGTGGTCAACCAAGTCGAGATTTGGGCGGTCCGGGAACCCTTCGAATTCGTCGTCGTCGTCCTCCCCGTCTCCCTCTTCGTCGGATCCCGAAGGCATGTGCCCAGAGTCCTTGAGTAGTTTATTGACCAAGCTGACGTGCTCTTCGACTTCGCGCTTCCGCTCTTCTCGTGCCTATATGACGGTTAGGTTAGCTTTCTGATGCGCAACATGATACCAGAGTCGGTTTGGCAGGATATCTTACCTGTTTGCGGGTTTCTATTTTTTCCTGTCGTTCCCTCTTGGCAGCCTCCTCCTGCGCATGCTTTTGCCTCTGGAGTTTGCGTTTGTGAAAGCCTGTGAGGAACTCATGGCGGGCATCGTCATCGAATGTGATTTCTTCAATGGTAGCCGCCTTGCGTTTCTTGGGCGGCGGCGGCAGACTCTTTTTCGGTCTCGGTTTCGCAAACATTGTGGACAGAGAGGACGTAGCAAGAAAGGAAAAATGCGCAGTTCACTTCCTCAAGATATGTTATTACAAGTAGAAAGTGTCTTGGTTTCCCTCCTGGCTTAGCAAATAAAGAAACATTCCAATCGTCATCCTGAGCTTAACTTTTTTTTTCCACAACGGGTCCCTAAGCCATCAATTCCATCTCGTAGGTTATATGTATTTAAACGTCAATATGTGCCTAATGATGCGTTATGTAATCGGGCGTTTTGGCTGCTGCATCATCGTACTTGGCACGTCGCGCAAAGCGTCAGGAGGAAGCTCCCAAGATTGTGCCAGAAAGGGTTCAACTTCGATCTTTAGCCCTCAACCCATCCGTTCCACCCGTCATGCGTTTTCAATCCCTTGCCAGCGCCCTAGCGCTCGCCGGCTCCACGGTTGCCTTTTCGGATTCCTCGCCGTGGATTTTCCTGTCTACTTCGTCGTAAGGACACCACCCATACCTCCTTTCCCTCAAGTGCCCCGGACGCCTAGAGTCCCAATAGCTGACAGCACCTGTGTGCTTCCGCCAGGTTTGACAATTCGGCACCCTCCTCCGCAAATATCGATCAGATTCAGACCAACGCTCAGGTCGAGGGACTTGCCAAGTCGCTCCTCAAGACGTGCCCGACGAAGCGATACCTCGTTATCGACCAACCTGGCCTGACGTCGGCCGACCTCCGCATCAGCGGTTCTGGCCAGTGTTCCATGCCTAGTCTGTGCAACGCCGTTGCAGACTCGCGCAATAAAGTCGGGTACACCGTGTCCGAGGTCATTGGCGAGGTCCAGTCCGCCGCCATTTCGGACTACATCGAGAGCACCTGTCAAGACCAGGACGTGTCTGTCCTTCAGCTGACGAATGCCGCCCTGTCGGACAATGGTGAGTAACGGGCGGCCCCATAGGTCTTGTCTAGGGAGAGAGGTTGTCAGTATACTAACCAGCGATATTGTAGACGCCGCCCTCAGCGACAAGCTCGCCACCGTCATGGCTGACGACAGCTACACCGTCATCTTCATGTCGAGCCCCGGCGAGCCCACGACGTACGAAGCCGAGTTTGACGAGCCCGTTCAGATGGAGCTCAAGAAGCGTTTCCAAAACGACCGCATAGCCAGCCGCCAGGAGTCGGGTCGCGACACCCGCCCGCTGTTCGAGAAGTACCAGTTCTTTACGCCCGGTAAGAAGCTTCCCTGATTCGTTGCTTTCGCTTCTTGAGAATGAGGAAAATAGAGGTTGATAACAACTAACGATAATCGCAGGGATCTTCATGGGAATTCTCGTGTCTGTCATCCTCTTCAGTGTCCTCGGTGTGGGCATCAAGGCCCTGTCCAGTCTCCAAGTCTCTTACGGCGCCTTTGCCAAGGACATGGGTCCCGCTGCGCAGAAGAAGCAGCAATAAAGAATCTCTTCTTGTCCTCCATTCACGTCACCCTTTCCACCGATCCTGTATGGCGGTAGCTTTAAGATACCGGTCGCTGTTCTTGTATTTTTATCCGTGCACTGCCCCTGCCGATATGGAGTTCTAGGGCTGCCTCGGTTTTGTTTTTACGATGTCTTGTTGTTCTTTTACGTTTGCTTTTTAGTCCGAAAGAACAGCCCGAGTTTGGATTTCTTGCATAGGAACAGGCCCAAGTAGAGATATTTCAATGAAATGTTGTAGAAACAATCACTCTGGCTTGATCAACGCTACAGGAAATTCACGCCTAAAGAGATCCGAGTATCTTTGCCTCCATTGCCTAATAGTAACAAGGCTCCGTAATGCTTCGTTCGCAACAATGTATACATGTATGTGTAAAGAAAAATCAAATTAATAAAGATCAAATAAAACGCCCGTACTCCCACACCCATGCGAGACGGCTGATGCTCTCTGTCCTGGTTTTTCTTTTCCATTTCTCGCCCCAATGCCAAATGCTCAACTCGAAACCCCTACTATACTACTCTATCATTTCGAATTCCCATACCACTTATACCAAGTGACTAGGCAGCAGGAAATTAGCAATGCCCTCCTTGACTGCATACTCATGCCCACAGTTGCCGCAGACAAGCTTGCCCTCGGCCACTGACGTCTCAAGGAGGAGATGGTGCAAGTCCTTGAGGGTCTTTTCATCAGCCGTCAGCTCCTCTGGAGTAGGAGCTTGCTCCGGCAGCGAAGGAAAGCCCAGCTAAAATTCACGTCAGCACCTTCTTGTTTCTTTTCTTCTCTTTTCTTTCTTCCTTTACTCGCCTTCTTTCACTTTTGTAGTGGGTGGGGGACGACCCCACGGAGGGGTTGCAAGAGAAAAAAAGGAAAAGAAAAAAAGGTAGCGACACAAGACATGTCTCCTAACGGCATTACATACCTCGGAAGTAGTAGCCCGTAGAGCAGCCCAGTCCAGACGAGGCAGGACGTTGATAATCATCTCCGGGTTGATCTCGAGCTCGTCCTGGACCAGCTCGGCGTCTTTTGGGTGCAGAGGGTACGACGAGGCGGTGCCCTTGCAGGCCTTGACCGCGCAGGTGACAAAGTTAAGGGTGAGGACCTTCATAGCGCAGATGCGATCGGGTGAGCAATTGTGCGTTTGAGTTATTGTTCTTCCTCTGATATTGTTTTTTTCGTCTCGTCAATGTTGAGGGAGAAAACTGTTGGCTGGATAAGATTTATATTCTGTTCAACGGCTGCGCTTACAACTTTTTTTCCCTGCGCCATATCGAGGCCCCACGTGACAGGCTACTAGTAGTACAAGTTCGCCGACTTTGGTAACTCTGTCAGGATTACCCGGCGATGCGCATACAATCGTATGAAACACAACACGTATATACATTTCAGCATTGTATCGAAAGTAAAACAGGGCCAGCCTTTCATTCAATGGTTGGGAATAAGCGATCCCATATTCATCTAGCATAGAATTCATCATCAAGACACGCACGCTCAAGCAAGCGGCTTCTCATCAGCAATGTCCTGGCGAGCTCCCTTCCTGTACTTGATAAAAGCGACGACTGCGGCAAAGACAACGGCAAAAAATAGGGCCCTCTGCATCCATTCAGGACCATCGGGAGAGGCGGGGGCGGCGTGCAGGTTGGCAGGAATTCCAGGAGCGGCCTCCTTTTCGGGCTTGTCATGGCCAATAGCACCTTAAGGGATGAAAACCATCAGCATATGGCGCACTACAGCGTACCTTTGATCGAGAGAGGAAGCATGCCAAACAAGAGCACGAAGAGGACAGTAAAAGAAAAGACGCACCAGTGGAGAGGGTGGTGTTTGGGGAAGAGGAGGTGTTGTGGCATGCTTAGAGTTCCACGTGGATACCTTCGGGGGGAACGTCAAGCTCGCCGCTCTTGGCAATCTTGACAGGCTGAGCAGGCTTGTCGCCGCGAGCCGTTTTGAAGTTCTGGATCTTGTCGACAACGTCGTAGCCCTCAAGGACCTCGCCAAAGACGACGTGACGGCCATCGAGCCATCTAGAAAGCGAAGGTGTTAGTCCCGTTTGTTACTGTTGCTTGTCCGGTATGTGTTGCGCACACTCAAGAAATAAACTTACGAGGTGATGACGGTGGTGATGAAGAACTGGGAGCCGTTGGTGTCGCGACCGGCGTTGGCCATAGAGAGGAGGCCCTTCTTGGTGTGCTTGAGCTTGAAGTTCTCGTCCTTGAACTTGGCGCCGTAGACTGGGTGGTGTCAGCAAAAATAATTCTCGAGCACTCGTCTCCTGGGACATATGAAAGCTGCAGAAAACATACTCGACTTTCCACCAGTGCCGTCGTGGTTGGTAAAGTCACCACCCTGGATCATAAAGTCCTTGATGACGCGGTGGAAGGTGGAACCCTCGTAGCCGAAGCCCTTCTCGCCGGTAGCGAGAGCGCGGAAGTTCTCAGCCGTCTCGGGGACCGTCTTTCCGTAGAGGCCGATGACGACGCGGCCGACGGGCTCGTCGCCGTGCTGGATGTCAAAGAACACCTTGTGGGTGATCTTGGGGCCCTTGGCGGCCTCTGCCGTCTGGGAGAAGAGGACCAGGCCGAGCCCCAGGAACAGGGCCACCGTGGCCACAAGCCGGCTAAGGTTGAACATTGTTTCTGGGTGCAATTGATGATTCTAAGACTTCGAAAGAATCCAACTTCAATCGAAGAGTTTGTTGCTGTAGGAAGGAAAAAAAGAAAGAGGGGGGAAAGGGGCCAAGGGAGAGGGAAGAGAGGCCACCGGAGGGAGGGGAAACTTAATAGGCGGTAGCAGCAGCTTTCCAGCGTCCCAGAGTCCAGCCACGGCAAGTCCCACGGTTTCGTCTATGCTAGCACTGGCACTCTCCCCTATGGACCTGTACTCCGTAATAGTGCCTCAGAGGCTTACTAGTTGCGTGACGTTGCCACTGTAAATTGGATCCCTCCCGCACTCGGCTCTCCCTGAAACTCGGGGGGACCACACGGCAACAGGCGGGCCGATCGGCTGACATAATATGTTTCCCTGGAGTCGCCAAAGGAGAATTGGCAGGTCGTCTTTTTTATGCGTCTCTCTCACCAAGTCAAACAATGCGATTGTGCTGACTACAACCATCAAGATGGTATGTGAACTCCATATTCCGAGGATATGAGGTGTTCTCGGGCTCTCAATCTCTCTGGCAGTCCTTTCTTTTCGTCCGATCCCCAACTGGCTAACCCCCTTCCCAGGTGTTCCTAATGGGTGTCAACTTTTCCGACGGGAAACTCGTCAAGGTAAGAAGGGCAAGGGCCCAAGGAAAGACTGCAGCGAGCCAAACGCAGAATTCATCTCTAACACACTTAATAGAAAGCGCTCGAGTCCTTTTACGCGCTCGGAAACAACCACTCGTCGCGTATCATGGCTAAGTTCTCCATCCACAAGCTAGCCCGGTGCGGTTCTCTGCACCCTCGAACCGTCACGTCCCTGACGGCCGAGCTGTCGCAAATGACGATCGACAACGACGCGAAACGAATCATGAGGGGGAATATCCAGCGGCTTAGGGATATTGGGTCGAATCGAGGCCGACGACACGCTATGGGATATCCCGTCCGCGGACAGAAGACGCAGAACCAGACGGCCACGTCTACCAAGCTCAACCGTCTCAACAGGGCCGGTTAGACCGAATCACCCTTTGTGTACGAGCATAAGGGGGGATTTGTGTACCAATAAACAAGGGGAAGAGCGTGGAAGGAAACGATGTATATATCTCTGCTGTCCGCCATAGATGGAAGCAGCGAGGTGCTGTACTATTACTCTTGAAATGTCTTGGTTTACTACTACTTACTTAATACTAAGTCAAGAAAACACCAAATACCACCAAGTTTAAGAATACTTGTGTGCAGCTGGCGAAAAGAGTAACAATGCACCATCAAGTCCTAAACTACTAGTACAGGTCGAATTCAAGTTCAGCCCTGTCCTCGAGAACCGGCGCGCCTTCTGCCTGCATCTTGGCGGCGACAGCATCTACGGCAGCCCAGACACGCAAGACATTGCCACCAACCAACTTGGCAGCATCCGCGTCGCTAACACCGTGACGCAGGAGCTCAGCAACCAGGACGCGGTACTTGGACACGTCCTCGAATCCCTTCGGGACGGTGGGGATACCGTCAAAGTCGGTGCCTATGCCGACATGATCATAGCCGATGAGGTCACCGATATACATGATGTGGTCTACGACGCGGGCCAGCGTGGCATCCTCGGCGACGAGTTCGGGGATGCCGTTGTCGGCGCCCGTGTCCCTGCATGCAATGAATTCGGGGGCGATGTTGACCATGACGACGGAGTCCATGTCGCGTACCATGCGCAGGATGTCGTCCTTGACGTTGCGCGGGTGGGGGCAGATGGCATAGGCCGAGCTGTGCGAGTAAATGATGGGGGCTTTAGAGCCCTCCCAGCTGTCATTGCCGCCGAGGACATCAATCATGGTGTCGTCACTGTTCTACTAGTCAGCTAAGACAGCCAAGACAGGGAAAGGCAGAGGATATGTTTACCTGACGTGAGCAAGGTCGACAATCATTCCAATGCGGTTCATCTCGTGGATTAACTTGCGGCCCTCAAGACTGATGCCGTGGTGAAGAGGCTCAGCCTTGCGCATGGGGTTCTCGAGCAATGCAGCATCGGCATACTTGTTGTGGCAGTTGTGCGTGAGGGTGGCGTACCGCGCGCCCAGGTCATAGAAGCGGCGCAGGTTGGCAGCCTTGTTGCCGATCTGGTGTAGGCCCTCGATGCCCAGAGGAGAGATAAACTGTCCCTTTTTCCAGGCGTCCAGGGCTCCGGAAGCGTAGAGGCCCTTGGCCGGCGAGAAGTCGCCAGGATAGATTTCTTGGAGTCGCGTCATGACGTCGATTTGATCCAGTGTGAATTGCACGCCTTCCCTCGCATGTTAACTTACCCCATTAGGAGAAGGTATGGGATTGGAACAGAAGACGAAAACGATGCTTACTGGCTGCGAGGTTCTCATCGGAAAAGTCATTGCCATCATCTGGGCAAGGAGCGTAGAGGCTCCAGAAAGCACCCCCGGCAAGGCCCTCTCTGAGACGCTTGATGTCGACATGGCCAGGGAGGGTGCCATTCTCGAAGGCCTGCTTGACTTCATCATTATCGATCTGGTTGTGGTAAAGTGCCCGGAACACAATGGGCATATCGACATGGCCATCTTTCGGGAAAGAGTACCTGTTAGCTCTTGAGGCATCCAGACAGAGGGAGTGTAGAATAGCCATGTTCGCTCACCGATCAGGGGCGTTGTTTTCAATACTCTCTGAGCTCGTTGCTCGACCGAGAGCGGCCCACAAATGTGTTCACGAACGCGATGATAACAGTGGCCGACCGACTTGTGCAGGAAGCCGACTGCCACGAGAAAGACGGCGGTCATGGCGAGGAGCTTCCTGGGTGTGAACGAAGCGACCCTGCTGCGCTCGGGGCGTGCCTGGGCAGACGTCGATCCGTCGCCGTCCTTTTCAGACCCGAGCTCCATTGTAGGGTATGGGTATTTGTGCTATGAGTATATGCTGGTTCTCGCATCCAATGCGTTGTTGGACTTAAGACTTTGAAGTTGTTTGTTGAAGCAACGGTCAGGACAAGCTTAGACTGATAACGGCTGGCGGGCGGACTTGAGGAGCACTGGGGTATTGGTAATCCTCTCACTTGTCCCGCTGGATTGCGGAGTTTCCCAAAAAGTATCGATGGAGAGCACAACACCTTGGATCCGCCAGAAGCAAGCACATATAGTGAACAGTCAAAAGATGGGAATCTGGTCTCCGATCTTGCGAGCAGGAATCACAGTGCATGTATCCATGTTTTTGGGGAAAGCGAATGCCATCACTCGCACCTCGATCCCCCAGCCTGCTCCACCTGATTGCTCACGCAGGACTCATAGCTGGCACTGTTTCATCAAGCTCAAGTGGAGTATCACCCATCTATTCCTGCTATTTCAGCGCTCGAAGACGCATGTCTTAATTTTTTTTTTGAGGCCAGCCTCCATGCACTGCTTCTGTACCTGATCTCTCTTTCGCGAAGTGCCAAGGACAATAGCTGCGATTGTCCCTCTTCTCTATCTCAGCACAAGGCAAGTTTGACTAGCGTCATAGAGCCGGTCGCACTGCACGATCTGCTCTTTGTATTGGCACCCACATGTGTACGCATAGAAGTGTTGGGTGCGTATAGTTGAGATAGTGCTTGCGGGTGATACTCGTTGTGTTGTGCGCAGGCGGCTTGCAAGCATTGCGGCGAAATACGAGTAATAAGCGACACCGTCTCCCAGGCGGCTAAACATGATTAGCTGTTAGCCCAGTTTGCAACAGAGATTAGCAAAGATGCTACAAGAGCCAGGGATCAAGATGCTGAAAGATGGAGAGTTCGAGGCAGCATATGTCAATGTTGTCGAGAAATGGTTGCGGAGACTGCAACTATCGCCGTGCAGGTACTCGCACCTGCCTTGTAGACGTGGGTGCTGACATGCGTCTACTAAGATGAGCTTTCTATGCGCAACCGTGATGCTGCCAAGCTGCCAATACAAATTGGGGTGTATTATACGAGCAATGATACATGTCAATTGCAGCCTGCCATCCGCACTACTAGTAGTACTTAGATGCCAAATAATACCGCTGGTCCTGATAGGTACGGAGTAAAACTACTAGGTAGTAGTGCGAATGATACTTGGCATTCGCATTACTTGTATCTCTAATACAGCACCAGCTTGCCGGGCAATATCAGGAGCATTCTTGCCAGCAAGTATCCGTCTCTCGCACAATGCTGCCCGAAGTCCGAATATTACTAGTAGTAGGATCCACGCGCCCCAATGTTAGGATTGCCAATAATATTGCTGCGTTCCTGGAGAAGGAACGAGCAGAGTACGCCGCGCGACGTTAATACACCATGCCATGGTACTTGCGCGCAGTAGTAAATATAGAATAGCTTACTCGTATTGTTAATATTACTACCGAGTAGCTTTACTTATAATAGCATTCAGCAGCTGTCTAAAAGCCTGTCTCGCAGGGAGGGAGCATGGAGTGGAGGGCAGGGCCAATGGTCCACCAAGAGCAGGCACCAGTAGTAGGGCAAATGCTGGTGGAGCTGGTACCGTTTAACTGCTTGGCTGTTTGTCCGGAAGTTGTGAGCACTGAGGCCAGCTGTAATTAACCAGATTATAGCGCACACGACGTAATCAATGGCATTAGCAACGCATTACGGAGTAATAGCACCACACACTCGGTCCAGCGGCCAGCCACACAAAGGCCACGACGCGCCACACAACGACAGAGCCAGGAACGGAGGGACCAGGGTCCAGCTTCCTTCGCTGGCTGTTGCTCCTGATTCTGTGACGAGGCTGCCATTTCTTCAGGGATGTGCTGGCTCTTGTGATATTTCTGTTCTCTCACACTCCTCTTGCTTCTCTCACCAAACGCGTCGCCATCTCTTGACTTAATCGTCGGTCCCCTCGCGAGTCACTGGCAATTGACGGTTCATCGACCCACAGATCAAGCGACCCCCGGTGCCTCTGGATTCGGCACACATAGGCCCCAAGGCCCATTGCATCAGTGTTCCCCCAACCCACTGATCGTCAGACTCGACGCTCGTATTTCTGTCTCCCTCATTTACTTTTCTTCTTCCAGCCCAACGACGACGCGACAATCCCGACATCAAAGGGGGAAAAGACGGTGAACGATCTGACTTCCATCTCGTCGGGGAATTCAACCGCTGCCGTTAAAACGACATCTCGCGACCGACCCCCCGGAATTATCGCCGTAGATCGGCCCGCTCGCTACCAAGCCAATCTCCCCCCGACGAGCATGCGCTGAGCGTCTTCAAACCACCATATCACAACCTCCTGTCATTATCTAACGCGCCCACTGCCCGTGGGCTGGAGTAGTCCAAGATGCCGGGCTTCGCTGATTCATTCTGGTCTGCCGACTATGCTGCAGGTAAAGCGTTCCCCGCAAGATGCCACGAGGTTCACTCGCCCAACTGACTCCGGCTTTCTCCTGTAGGACTCGGCGTTCTGTTCGACAAACTGCAGCAAGGAACCCAAGAGAACCGTCAAATTCTGACCATAGCCCGCTTGCGCGCTGAGGCCGAAGAGGTCTACGGCAACCAGCTCGCCAACATTGTCCCCGCGACCGACAAGGTTTCCGGTGGCTTCGCTCGCGATGAGGGCGCAACCATCCGCAAGGTAAGTCGCAATACCTGGTGCATCGCCAATTGCCCTACAGGCTGACTGGTTACTGATACTCCTCCCTCCAGGCCTTCGACGGCATGAAGTCGGAAATGGAGGATGCCTCTGCCAGCCACCGCCGAATTGCCCAGAGCATCCGCGATCTCGTCGTCAACCCCTTCTCCCGCTGGTGCGATTCCCACGAAAACCGGATACAAGAGTCCCAGGACGACCTGCAGGCACGCATCAAGTCTCACGACCGCCAGGCCGAATCCGTCAAGAAACTGCGTTCCGTCTACTTCAACAAATGCCGCCTGCTCGAGGACCTCGAAGAGGAGAACAAGCTCGGATTCCGCGACCCAGATTCCTCCCCCAAAGGCCAGGCGATCCCGGAGATTAAGGTCCCGGAGATAAAGGTCCAGGAGGATGAGCATGAAGTCGAGGACCAGTACTGGGAGATTGGCGACGAGACATACCAAGAGGAGCAACTCAAGAAGATCCTATCAGGCATGCTCTCCACCATTGCCATGAGCGAGCACAAGGTGCCCATTTTGGGCACATATCAGAATGTCTCGACTGGCTCCGATATTGTCGAGTACATTCAGCGCCACCTGGGTAGCACTACAGTCAGCTATGCCGAGCGCATCGGTCAAGACCTTGTCTCCCACGGCTTCTTGCGACTCGTTGGCAACGTCGGCAGCGTATTTGCCAACAGCTCCAAGATGAACTATCAGTGGCGTCCCAAGACCTTCCAGCTGGCTGGAATTCCCGACAAGAAGGCGCCGCTGAGTCGCACCTTCTCCATGCCCGCCACTGGTTCCGAGTCAGGCGATTCGCCCGTTTTCGGCACCGTTAGCGATTATCTTGCCAACTGGAACGTCATCAATAGCAGGGCGCACCCCGACGAGACGCCCGGGCAGAGGCTTCAGCGTGAGGCAAAGGAAGCCGACAACAAGTACAAGCTAGCAGTCAAGAGGCTGGATGAGCTGCGTTGCTCCCTCGAGGAAGCCATCTTCCTCCACCTGAGGTTCCTCGAGCGCTGTGAGTTGGACAGGCTCAAGGCGATTAAGACGGTCATTCTCGACTTCTCAGGTACGATTGGCAACGCCATCCCCAGCCTCCAGTCCACAGTGGACAAGATGGTACTGTTCCAAGAGACTATTCAACCGCAAGGCGATCTGCGCTATCTCCTCGAAAACTACCGCACTGGCAGCTTCGTCCCCAAGGTTGTTGTGTACGAGAACTACTACAACAAGGCGGATGAGCAGACGTTTGGTGTCGACTTGGAAGCTCGCGCTAGGGCCGATAAGAAACGAGTCCCTATCATCGTGACGACAATCCTGACCTACCTTGACCACCACTACCCTGACCTAGAAGGTGACGAAGCCAGGCGCAACGTGTGGCTGGTCGATGTGCCACTCGCCCAGACACACAAGCTACGCGCCCAGGTCAATGACGGCAAACCGTTCTCACCCGATATCCTGACCGAGTTTGACATCCCGACGGTTGCTAGCCTCTTGAAGCTATACCTCCTCGAGCTTCCTGGTAAGTTTGACTTCCCCTTCTCATATTTCTCTCGGGATACAGTGATGCTAATGATTATCCTGAAGACTCGCTTGTTTCGTCCCACGTGTATGAAATTGTCAGGACCATTTACAACAATCCCACTGCCGACGGTTCGGAGACTTCGCGCGTTGCCGTCCTGCAGCAAACGCTCTCGCAACTCCGCCTCACTAACATTGCTACGCTGGATGCTTGTATGAACCACTTCACACGTCTCATTGACCTTACCTCGGCCGACGATGAGTACGTGGCGTCTTTGGCTGTGACGCTTGCCCCCTGCGTCCTCCGCCCGCGGACTGAGACATCCCTAACACTGGAGGAGAAGCACGCGTACAGGCTCGTGCGGGATCTTCTGGCGAATAAGGACGCCATCTTCAGCGAGCTGAAGCGCATGTCGACACTGGGCCACTCGGTCTCTGTGACAACGCGGTCGCGCGCCATTAGCACGGACGAGAGCAACCGCAAGATGCTCATGGAGGAGCGCAACCGGGCGCTGCTGGAGAAGGCCACGGCAAGTCGTAGCCGAGCCACGAGCCCGGCCCCCAGCCCACGCGGCCATCGCCGGGACCGCAGCAGCGGCGGTCCCGAGACCCGCTTCCCTATTCAGACAAGCCCGACGTCGCCAGGTGAGCGCCCTCGTATGAGCCTCGGTAGCCTTGGCGCCATTGCTGCCAAGCGCTCCAGCCTCGACGTGCCTGATTCCGATGGGCCCAACGGTGTCTCTACACCCACACTGTCCGAGACGCCGCTTCACAAGCACACGGACAGCCGGAGCACCACCACCACTACAGGTACCGCTACGACAGGCCGTGACAGCACCCACCGCGACAGCGTCACCCGCTCCTCTGCCAAGTTTGTTGGTGGCCAGCGCGTCCCTTCCTCGCCGCCGTCGTCTCTCGAGTCTCCGCGCGGCGTGACCCTGGAGGACAGACCCATGGATGACTAGTAATCGGGCAGTCCCTCTGCTATACAACCTCTTCTTTGTACTTCTTTTTTTATTATTTGTGTGTATCGATTGCAACGAGAGCATGAGAGTTTGAGTTTTGGTATATGCTACCTTGTATTCTGTTTTCATCCCAGCTTGGTCTTGTTTCCCTTGCGCTGCTCCTATCCATCTACCTTGGCCTATGGTGCTTTTCTTCAACTCCTCCCACCCCCCTGACTTTGATGCCTTTGTTCGCCTGTCTTCCCTACGTGCCACACTGCTGTATGACGAGAAGTGTGCGTGTTCCTTTTGGATGTTTTGTGTATTCCCGAGGTTTAGTTGTACTTGTACGATATATCCGATATGTCACTTATAGCAGATGGTGAATGAGTAAACATATAATCTTGGATTGCACATCTTCTTGGTCTTCTTCTGCTCTATATACTCTTATATCCTATCTCCGAATGTGTTTGTCTGCAGCTAGAGCTGGGATGTCTCATGGTCCTCCTGGACATTGACGACACGCTTCTTCTTGTTCTTCTTCTTGACTGGCTTCGATGCTGTCGCATCACCCTCAACCGTGTGTCTCTCTTGACCCTCTTGACCAACTACCGATGGGTCTGTCGGCTCCGTCCCTGTTGCAGGCTTTTTCTTCTTCTTCTTGACAGGCTTTGCTTCTAATCCTTGACCGTCAGCTTCTGCTGCTGCCTTCTTAGGCTTCTTTCTCCTGACAACGGTTCCCTCGGCTCCGGCGCCCTGGGGGGCCTTGACCCGCTCGTTGGCGCGCTGCATCTCGAGTCGTAGCCGCTCCACCTCCTTGACGGCCTTCTGCATCTCAGCCTCCTCCTGCTGGCGGCGTTCGAGATCGCCACCAGTGGACGATTCGCCTTCAAGGCTAAATGACCCGATGGTGCTCGAGTCGACCCCCAGAAGACCCTGTTTAAGCTTCCTGGCGGTGCTGGTGCTGGTGCTGCGCTTGTCCTTTGTGATGCCGTCTGAGTTGTTCTCCGAGTCGTAGGCTCGACCAGGGCCGCTGTCACTGCCCTCAAGCGTCTCGTCTGTAGCAACGACGACCCTGCGCTTAGGCCTCAGCTGTGGTCTTTCGGCAGGCGTTCCGGGTGTTCCGGGTGTGCCAGGTGAGCTAGACGTCTTGCCAAGATCCAGCTGCATAATGGGTATCGAGTCGATATCGAGATCGGGTCCATTGTTATCCTGCAGGATGTTGTGAATAGGCGTCGAGGTTTGAGATGCAACTCCACCTGCGGGGATGTAGAATGGGTCATCCTTATTCCTCTCCAGACGCTCTGCTTTCCGCCGTGCGAGGATATCTGCGTCTAGATAGCTATCCTCTGAGGCAGACTGGTAGGAGGAAGTCGTCTCTTCGGGGGGCTCCGCCAGCCTACTAATGGCGGGCGCCATTGCAGAAGAGAGACTAACAGGCGGAGGTCGATGGTGGTAGAATACCTCGAAATCGTCGCTCTCCGAATCTTCGAGGACTGAAAATTGCGCCTTAGAGAGGAGAGCATCGAGGTTGTGGTGGATTGGTTTGTCCAGGTCGATACCGTCGGGTGGCGGGACGTTGAGCTGCGCTTTTGAGGCAACAGAGTTGAGCTCCCATCCGGCAAAAAGAGACGGAATTGCCTGGGTGAGAAGCAAAGGGGGGTCTTCATGCGAATCATCAGTAGCGACAGTCTGGTCTTCGGCAGCCTCCGACGTAAGCTTGAGGAGCTCGACGAACTCGACTGTGCGCTCCTGGACTTCGAGGTTTGGGTGGAGGGTGATGGGCTCAAGAGTGTGGATTAGACGAGCCAGGAGGAGGCAGATCTTAGTCTTTCTCTCAGCAGACCAGAGTTCCAATCCATTTCCCGCAATAGACGAGAAGACCTTGATCGTGGCCTGGAGGGTACTTATGGTGATATCGGGCACATTGGATCTAGGCAGCAGTAGCAGTAGTCCGTTGAGGGCATCATCTGCGGAACTGAGATGAGCAGCATATTCGCCCAGTATCCAAGAGACCGATTTAAGAGCACGCGAGGACACCGAGTGTCCCACGGAAACATCCGTGTTTAGCTGAGCCAGAATGATCTCGGCCGCCCGAACAACGGTAGACCTCATGGCACGGACCTTGACGGCCACATTGCGCAGCTCGTCGCCGATGCTCTCCGAAACATCGTTGACAGGTCTGGCAGCTGGGTGGATATTGGCAGCAGTTGCACGGAAGGCTGGGACCATGCGTACAAGCTGGGTCAAGACATCGATGTACCAGTCAAAGTCGCTGATGTTGGCGTAGTTGTCCTTGGAGCACATATAGAGTATCCGGCCGATCACGTCGACGCGATAGTCCTCGGGCAGAGCTGACTTTTGGCTCTCGGTCTTTTTCTGCATAGCCACGACCTGGGTCTCGCCGTCTGAGTCCATGTCTGGGTCGGTAGATTGGGCAGCCAAGGAGTCGTTGCTCGCAGTAGGCATGGATGCCTTGAGCTGCTTCATCAAACGGCCGACGACGGACATCAAGTTGTCACCGCTGACCATGCCCTTGACCAGATCTAAGGCCTGTATACGGATGGTGATGTCCGGGCTGTCAATACATTCCAGAATCACGTCTTCCTGCTGCGAGACAAGGAATGGATGTGTGATGACAATCTTGTTGAATGCAAGGAGGGCAACGTATTTCACTGTCGTCAAGGTTAGCCATCAGGTGTGATGAGCGCGTGCATGCAAATGATGGGTGGAAATTAGGCTTACAATTGGGGTCACCGTCAACCATTATCATGCCACGGAGCTTAGTGACACAAAGTCTAGCAATATCCTCGCTTCCAGAGTCATCGGCACCCAAAATACCGCCCTGGATGATGCCATTGATACACTCATACAGCAGAGACATGGCGGGTGTGGTACGGATGATGGTTGTCAGAGGAGGCAAGAGCTTCCTGACCAGACGAGGTTCCAGGGGTGTCAAGGTGGCAAACTAAAGATGAGACTTGTCAGCAAGGCAACAGATGGGGTGGGATGGCTATGGCTCGGTACTTACGAGTTTGATGAGCTTAATGGCCATCCAGTTATTTCCACCGTCCACGAGAAGCTCAAAGAGACGAGGTGCCAGGGGCAGGAAGTCGTTTGGACGCCGCCAACCCAGCTCGCAGATGACATTGACAATGGCGGCGGTGACGCTGGGGTCCTCATCTGGGTCCATGAGGCGCTCCTTAATCTTGGGCCATGCAGCACGGAGAGCCTCGGGGTATACAAGAGCCAGGCGGTAGAGCGTTACGAGCGTCTTCTTGCGAATACTCGAGTGGCTATGGCTCATTCGCGGGAGAAGGTCGGAAAGGGTGGAAAGGGCGAGAGAGGGCGTGATGAGGTGCGGGAGGGTGGCGATAGGTAGCGAGATGACAGTGGGTGTGGGCGAGGCAAGGTCCTTCTTGAGTAGGTTTGTAGCAAGCATGAGGACCTCGGTGTCTGTACGAAAGCTCTGGACGGCACCGAGGTAGCCGACACGCTTCTGGTGATACTTGGGGGAGGACATGACCTCGAGGACATGGAACGAGGCCCAGGACATATCATAGCCGATCATTTCGAGGTAGACGAGTTTCAAGAGGGCCGTGGCCTTGAGGTCTAGTTGCAATAAGTTACCAAGTCAACCCAGTAGACAACAGTAGCCAGGGGAGAAGAGGATTATGGAGCAGGAGCTTACCCATGTCCTGACTGCGAACCTCGGCGCGGCATTCTTTCAAGCTCTTTTGGATATACTCCTTCTCGCCGCCCTTGTGGTTCCTCAGGCCTCGGATGAGGTCGTAGAGTGACTTTTCGAACCTACAGTATAGATTTCCATAGTCAGCATGGGCACGGTATGAGATCCGGCGGTCAAGAAGACGACGGATGACGATGGGATGCGTGCTCGTACATTTTGCGGCGTCGGGGTGCCCCACGCGGGGCGGACGGGGGAGGAAGAGTCGGACGATTGAGAAGGGATCGGAAGATGTCACGGAGACGGAGCTAACATGCTGGCCATGTGCCGGTGCTTATGGCCGAGCTGTGGGCAATGGGAAATGGTAGTCGCAGGCGTGTGTGTGGGCGTTGCAACGTGTGTGAGAATGACGATGATGAAGCAGGCGGGTGGCCGTCTCGTGTCTGATGGATAAGGTAGAGAGAGGTACGTATTCCAAGTCTCTACTACCTCCCACCTTCCGTGTGGTCACATAGTGTGGCTGGTCAGAGGGTTAACTTAATACAGGCTGAGGTACAGGGAGTCAGGGACTGGAGCGTTTCTCATTACAGCGGTTGAGTGGCTTGTTGATGCTCCCCCGGGGCGCTAGACGGGCCGAGCAGACAGTGGCCCAGGCGGGCTTTGAATTCCGATTCTTCAATTAATACCCACCTACTCGTACAGGCGCAGTACAGGGTACAGGCTGTGCAGCAAGCAGGTGCGACAGAGGTGCCTGGCGCGCCTGCACCTGACTGAGTATTGTTACGGTGCAAAGGAGTGGCCCGGAGCAATACCTACAGGCTACTCGTACCCCTCGGGTGGGAGCCGCTTTAGGGAAGGAAAGGCAGACAATCGCCAAACGGTAATAACTCAAAGGCAATAAGAGAAGGCCCGCCTCAAGTCTCTAATATCTCCAATACCCGTACGAGTAAGTATTTCAATACTACTACCTACTACCTAGTAGTGGTAATAAATATTGCTCTCGATGCAAGCAGGACAAATGATCTGGCTTGCTGCAGTTACACATGCACATGTATTATCCTACTGTAACATCCGACTACTCCGTACTCCTCTACCATGGGCCTCTACACAAAAAGCAGAAGCAGAAATAAAGCCTCAAGGGTCCATCATTTCATTACGTTTACTGCCAAAGCATCCGCCCTATTATTACTCGCCCATTTCCTACTACGAGCACCTGTACGCTGTACAGGTGTTACTGCGTCCTGTTTCTTAGGGCTGCTCGGTACTCGTAGCCGTAGGTGCAATAGCCCAATGACGACGACGCGCCCTGGACCCGCGCCCGTTGCCCCTCCCCTCTCCCGCCCTCGCTTTGTGCCCCTCCTCCAGCCTCACTCAGCTCAGCGTTGCGCCTTTGTTTGATTCATTCATTGCATGATCTTCAATATTTGTTGTTCCCCGTCCTACTAGCTGCAACCTTTCTTTTTGCACACACACATACGCGAACCGCTCCCCGCCTTCGGCGTCCCTTTTTTTCGACTGTTTCCCCCACGTCTTGTCCGACGATCCTGCTTCCCCTCTCCTCTCGACTCCGACCGACAAACAAACCCAAAACTACTACAATGGTTCGTTGCGATGCGTGCGATTCCGGCTGGCAACGTTCCGTGGGGTTTCTCTAGTAGTAGCTGTCACTGACACATGTTCCCCGCCACCCAACCTGCAGGCCGAAGCACTCTCCGAGCAGCAGATTGCTGAGCTCAAGGAGGCCTTTGCCCTCTTCGTACGTCGCAAGACATGATCATATTTACTTACTCTCTCATTCTGCAGCCTGTCACTAACAGACTCCCTCCCCCCAAATAAAGGACAAGGACGGCGATGGTGAGCAATGTTCCCACCAACATAACCACCGTATATGCGTCACGCGACAGTAACTGACCTGGTTCCTGCAGGCGAGATCACAGTCAAGGAGCTCGGAACCGTCATGAGGTCCCTTGGCCTCGAGCCTTCCGAGTCGGAGCTCCAGGACATGCTTAACGAGGTCGATGCCGACGGCAGCGGCGCCATCGACTTTGGCGGTTGGTTCCCATCACCGCGCGTGATACACACACATTTATATTCTCCCACTCGCTAACCCACGTATCTCCAAATCAAGAGTTCCTCGTCATGATGGCCCGCAAAGGTGCCGGTGGCGACCCCGAGAAGGAGCTGCGCGAGGCCTTCCGCGTCTTTGACCGCGATGGCACCGGCACCATCTCGCGCGACGAGCTTCGCGCTGTCATGAAATCGCTGGGCGAGGACCTGACCGAAGCCGAGATTGATGAGATGCTCAACCTCGCTGATAAGGACGGCAACGGATCCATCGACTGTAAGTTCCCTTCTTGTTCCCCTCACTTCCTAAAAATTCATCCCCTCTCGCTCCTTCGGCCCCCCTCCCCCCTCCAAACCCCTCAACATTTTTGCCCCGCCAATACACGTAGCCACGTGCGTAACCGTACCACCTTGGCTGACGTCCATTATCCAACCAGACGAGGAGTTTGCTGAGATTATGGCCCAAAAATAAACGACGAGTCTGGATATTGATGAATACATGTATATTTCTATACATAGGTATAGGTTTTGGCTGCTTTTCATGTCGGGTGGATGTATTTACAAGTTCCTGTCAGTCAGTGACTGACATACATGTTTGTTAACTCTGCACTTGGTAAATCAAGTCTTTAACTCTGGAGACCCCCCTGAATACCTATTTCTCCGCTAGGGAGATTTATGCCGGAAATGAACTCTCTTTCTTTCTTTCTACCCCCCTTTGTTGCTTTACTTCATCTTCTCATCATATATGGCCACTGTTTCAAACCGGTAGTCCAAAAAGTGCTATAGGGTACAATGCTGAGGCTAAAGCGGCTCTGGCGCTAGTGCCAATCAATACAATGGAATTCTGCCGCCTCCAAATTTATACATACATGTACACTTTGATGGCCTTCCAAACCACCATATACTCTTGTCCTTCTCTCCTGTATCCGTTCTTTACTATCCAGCGCCGCGCACTGAACCTGGGGCCGCTGGGAAGCAGCCTAAAAGCCTAAATATCATCACAAATTCAACTTCGACGGAACCGACTCGCCAAGTAGCGACAACGTGAAGACCCAAACAAGCCACGCGCTCTCCTTCGGCCGCTCTCTCCTCGCTCGCTCGCGAACACTCGACCTCCTCCCTCACAATGGCCACCCGAACGGTACGGCGCATCCTGCCAACGGGGCCCGGCACATCTGGATACCTGACATCGATATACCGGGAAGCAAAAGTACCAACACCATCTGTACTGCAACGGCGACCTTTTTTCTCTCTCCCTGGTAGTGGCAGCTCCTCTTCGACGCAGCACCTGACGGCCACGCGCGTCCTCCCCTACGCCCTCCGCCCGGTCTACGACATGATTGCCGATGTGGACTCATACTCGTCTTTCTTACCCTACTGCTCCTCGTCGCCCGTGACGCGGTGGTCTGGGCCTGACGCCCAGGGGAGGCGGTGGCCCGTCCAGGCTGACCTGCACGTGGGTTGGGGTGGGTTCGACGAGGTGTTTAGCAGTCGGTTGACGTGTGTGCCCGACCAGTCTGTCGAGGCCGTAAGTGGTGGTGGAGACCAGGACGCCTCGGCCGTGTTCAAGAGTCTCGTCACTCGGTGGTCTGTCCGGCCGCTCGACCAGGACCAGTTGCACCCGCGCACGCAGGTCCACCTCGATATCCGGTACCAGTTCACTAACCCGCTCTATGCTGCCGTCAGCGCGGCCGTGTCAGATAAGGTGGCTGGCTTGATGATTGAGGCATTTGAGAAGAGGGCCAGGCAGCAGCTTGGGAAGAAACTTTGATATTCTGCATTTCTTCCTTCGCTTCTTATTTTGAAACTGTCTTGTATAATATAGAACTGAGGCATCTACAGGCGTTTGTAACATAGACGGCGGCGTTGTATATCAGGCCAGACGTGTATCAGTACCTCTTAGTAGAGACAAAAACAACAACATAGCAGGGCCCTTTCTGCTCTGCTGCCAGGATTATACCTCGTGGTAATTTCCACATGTATTCTTTCCTACAGGGCGGAGCCTTCTGTGGCTGTGAAGTTAGGCTACCCTAGTGCTTAGAACCCTTATAGTACACATTTCCTTCTTCACTATACAACAAGGACCCATGGCGCAACGGTAGCGCGTCAGATTCCAGTTCGATAAAAACTTCGGAGATTCCTGAAGGTTGCCCGTTCGAATCGGGCTGGGTTCAATTCCTCATACTCGGACATCTTTAATTTTTTTTTCATCCTGGGTTCTTCTTCCATTCTAGAGGCGACTGACCATTCATTTTTCAGCATGTTCTTTTCCCCGTACGTTGTCGTTGCATGCTTTCATAAAGCTTTCATTTTCTTTCTTGTTTTTGATGTCCAAACCCAGATCTCTCACATCTGATAGTAACCATGACACATGTAATAGGTACTAGTGACGCCGTATTCCTTTTTTTGAACGCTACAGAGTACCTAGTAGACAAGCTAAGCAAATAACCAAACCAGATACATATGAATAAAGAAACCGTTGAAGAAGATGTCTAGATAGGAAACAAATGAGATCTCGAGAACAAAAAGAAACCCAATATCCAAAATCCTCCACCTCCATTGTTGCTGTCGTAAAAAATCAAGTATCATTAAGTTCTCCCACGTCCGCACCAATAAACTCCGACCTCGCAGCGCCCAGAGTTGAAGCAAAGTAAACGTCAGAAAGGCGCCCCAGATAAGTGTTCCATTCCATCTGATTTCATTCCTTTGTTACATAAGAAAGGGAGTACAAAGAGTCAGGGACTCGAAAGTAACAAGTATGACGATCGTGTTGGGAAGGAGGGTGTGTGCGCACGCCATTCCCCCTTCCAGCATGACGAGAGCAGTGTTGAGTTTTGTAGGAAAGAGAAGCCAGGGAGAAGAAGTAATAAAAAAGGCATAAATAGGTGAACGAGAATGGAAGCAGAAATGATTCGCTGAGGTATCGGTGCCAATGAAAAGGTCGTAAGGGAAAAAGGCCATTAGGCCATCCGGAAAACGCATGATTGCTCATTTTTTGCTCCTGATAACAGCACGGTCAGCCGCTGTTCGCGTTAAAAGAGGGACCGGGGGATACAGGAAAAGCTACGCATATGAAACTCACTTCTTCTTCTTGGACGGGGCTCCGGCAAAAAACTTGAAGAGCGTCTCATCCTTCTTCTTGCTCTTGTGCTTATGCGGCGCCGCATTAACAACGTCGATACCAGAGGGGACACCGGACGTCGGACGCTTGTGGAATCCTCCAGGCGGCGGCGGAATGTTGACGGGAATACCCTTGTGGCCTCGGTGACCGGGCGGCGGCGGCGGCGGCGGGCCATTGCGCGGTGGTGCCGGCGGCGCCTTCTGTATGGGCCACATGGTCATGGTGATGCTCCAGTCAGGCTCAATCACCTTGTCCCACACTGCCGGCAAAATGATTTCGCCGTTGGGCCCCGTCAGGTCGTAATGGCCCTTTTGCACATGAGGGCCCAGCACATCGACCTGTAGAAACGCCTGTTTGATGAGTTCCTCCATCCCCTAGATATCGTATTAGCCTCACTGTCCAGCGCCCGAGTTTGAACAATAATGAAAAAAGGGGTTCGAGGTAACGCACAGTCCATGTCTGACAGAGGTGGAAGGGGAAGCTAAACTTCCGTCCCACGGCGTCCTTGAATCGAATCGGAGCCTTTTCCGTCCTCTTCTTGGCAGCCTCCTCGGCCTTCTTCTTGGCCTCTTCCTGCCACATGGCCTTGAGTCTGTCCTGCTCCTTCTTGGCGGCCTCGGCCGCCTCTGCGGCGGCTGCAGCATCGGCCTTTTCCTTCTCGGCCTTGGCCGCTGCGTCTGCCTCAGCCTTGCGCTTGGCATCCTCTTCAATCTGCTTGATGCGCGCCACCTCTTCAGCAGCCTTCTGCGCGGCAGCAGCTTTGGCGGCTTCTTCGGCCTTGATGGCGGCCTCGAGGCGGATACGCGCGGCCTCCTCGGCTCTCTGTCGGTCTTCCTCTTCCTTCTTCCTCCGCTCCTCGGCAGCCTTCTGGTTGGCCTCAAATCTGATCCTCGCATTCTCCTCCGCCCGCTGAAGGGCCTCAGCCTGCTGCTTGGCCCGTTCCGCCTCGGCCTTCTTCTCGGCCTCGATACGGTCCCTAACAGCGCGCTCGGCCTCCTCCTTTGCGCGTTCAATTTCCTTGCGGGCCTCTTCTTGAGCCACTCTCATGTCCTCCATCCTTCTCTTGAATGCTTCTTCGGCATCCTTCCTGATTTGGGCTTCGATCTCGGCCTGCTTGGCGGCCTGCTTGATCTTCTCCTCATGGGCCTTCATAGCGGCCAGCTCAGCTTCGAGACGAATTTTCTCCGGGTCTTCCTTAGGGACTGGGGTGACAGCCTGACTGGTAGTCTCCGGAGGTGTGCTGGCAGGTGGCGGCCTGTGGTATTGCTGCATGCTAGCAGGTATCGCATACTGCGCAGGGTCGCCGTAGTAGCCGCCGTAGGGCATCATATCATAGCCTCGGCCGGCTCCGTTGAAATAGCCGGGGCCTTGGCCGAAGGGACTGGCGCCGTACTGCTGCTGACCGAAGGGAACCATGCCATTGTTGGCGTACGCTGCCATGTTGTTATACGGAGCGACGTGGCCACCGGCGGGATGGCCGCCAGCCGGGTGGCCGCCAGCCGGGTAGCCACGACCGCCCCGACCGCCATTGTAGTAGCCTTGGGGCTGCTGGCGAGGATGGCGGGGCTGGTGTTGCTGGGCGTAAGCGGGGCCCCAGCCGCCGCGATAATCTGATTCTTGATCCACGCTGGGCGGTACTTGAGGTGCGTGGCCGGGCGCCGGTGAATGTTGGTCTCTCCAGTGATTGGCGGGCACGACTCGGTGGCTTTGCCGCCGGGGTGGACCGTGGTGGTAGGCGAGTCCCTCGTTGCTAGTTGAGGCCGAGTCCGAGAGCGCAACGTCGTCCTCGTCGTCGCCCCAATGCGAGGAGTCGCCTTGTTCACTATAGGACTCGGAGTAAAGGTCGGAGTCGTCCAGAGAGTTGGACTGTGAAAAGCCTCCTTGGGGTGGGTGTGATTGTTGTACCGTGACAGTGGCTCTGGGGTGGGGTCCTCGCGTAGTTAATCTGCGTGGACGACAAGCTCAGTTAGTATGCTGGGCGCTCTGCAAAGGCAGGAGTGGAAGCGAGGCGAAACACATACGGCATATCAAACGGTAGCGGGTGACAACGATAATGATATCTCGAACACAGCTATCAAGACGAAAGACCGGAAAACCAGCACGCTAGCGACGGCGATTCCGAGGATGCGTGCGAGGGTTGAGAGAGGGGTCGCGGAGCGGCGCAAGAAGTTGTTGACGGGGAGCCAAGCGTTGTCGCGCAAAATGTTGGCGCAAGACGGATGAGTGGTGCGACGCTAGAGAGGAGGGGCTGTAGGGGTGGTAAGCGTTTTGGTGGTGGTGGTGGCGAGATGACGCTGTTGGTCCGAAGAGTATGAGGAGGGGTCGGTGGACGACTGTAGGCTATCTGCCGGGCTGAACCGCGTGTTTCGCAGTGCAGTCACACAGCGGGAGGAATGAGTCGAATTGCTGGACAACGTCGGCGAAGCCCTAATAATCAATGTAGAAGGTAGGGGTGGGGGGTTGACAAGGGCGGGGTCAATATTATGTGTGCAGTTGATGCGATGGTCCGTCAGATAGACTGGCGAGTGGTCAGGGGGCTGAATTTTTCCCGTTGTCTCTTGGTGCTGATGATGAAGCTGGCGAGGAGGGGAGGGAGGGGTGGCTGCGTGGGCGGTGCAGCGAACTGGGCGGGATGGAATAGGCGTCTGCGCGAAAGATCAAGGTTAGATCGGGGCGGTTGCCTATGATTTTTGCAAAGCAGAAGACGAAGATGGGCAATGGGGCTGGCGGGCAGGACTATTGGCTACAGGAGCCGATTGAGTGAGAAGGAAGAGATAGGAAGGGCGATTTGATGTCTGCTGCCGTTGTTGTTTTGACCGGTTTTTGGTGTTGACAAATGTTGTTTTGGTTCTGGGCTCTGGACCGATGGCTGCTGCCCTCTCTTCCTCCCTTGCTTGCGGACTCCTTCCCTTCTTTTTGGGTTTGCACCGGCTCCAGGCGGGGCACGGGTCGCGCCGGGCCCCAGGGCAGGCGCTGTCAGATGCTGAGAGGCTTTGGGCTACCAGTGTGGCGAGCCACTGGACCACCGCTGCAGCATTCGCAGCAGCACAGGGCGTAGCACAGGGCGTACAGCGCAGTCGGGGCGTAATCGTGCCCACTGGGACACCCGAGGTGCGCCAAGTTACTCCGGTCTGTACAAGCCAGCGAAGCTACAGCGCTCTCACCCCGCCTTGCCCGCCCTTTCCCTCCTCGGCACCGCCGTGAGTCACCGGACGTAACGCTGGCACGCTGCTGGCAAACGGAAGGAAGCCGCAGCCCAGTTTGCCCACCAGTGAGCCAGAGAGGGGCCCATTATTAGTTGGCATGCTCCCTCCCTGCATGCTCGTAACCATAACCAGACAACCAGAATATGCAACAACGACCGGGGCGGATTGCTGCGTCTGACACTTCAAGCGGCAGAAAAAAGTGGTAGGCGAGATTGGCGGTGAGGCAACAAGATGGAGCCTTCACGACAACCTCGAACCTGCCCACTCCCCCTGCAGTGTGTACGAGTGTATGCGTGAATGAATGAATGAATGAATGCATGCCAGCCCGTCCAGCAGCTGGTTGCCTGGCAATGGCTGGCAATGGATGCATCGGACCAACCACGGGCGCTTGCCCGTCGTTGATGCGTATACGTGTGCAGCATAATTGATCCATTGACTGTGTGGAGGGTATAAGGTTGATGGAGAGAGACAACAAAGAGAGAGGTAATGTGTACTTACAGCTAACAAAGGCAACACGACAAGACCTATCGATCTCGTTTCAATGGTCAGCGGTGTTGTCCCGTGTCGACATCAAGCTCACAGGTCAAGATGCTAGAGGCAGCGGACAGCAAAGGGATGTCTGCACGGATGTACCTTTCGGCTGAAATGCACACACCAATGCAAGGCGAGCAGTCAATTCTCTGCAATGGACCACCAAAAGCTCCTCTGGCAGTTCCCACGGATGCAGTCTCTGATACGGGGTATCCGTCCCGCAATAGAGATATGACAAAGACGAGGGAAAGAAAAAAGAAAACGTCCAGCGTCCTTCTTGGCAGGTCGTCGAAAAGGTGTATATGAAAGAAGATGAGGAAGAGAAAAAGAGAAGTAAAAAACTAGAGCGGCTGGCTCGTCAATGGTCCTGAATCTAGCAACAGCTTATGTTGGCAGTGTCTCCTGTGGCTGTACTCCTGGGCTCCTATCCGGTGCGGGTAGTCTCTTCCTGGTGCGCGATGGTGATTTTTGGATCCTGGGGCAACACGGCATGGTCAAGAGGGTAATGTATCCGGGGTGGAAAAGCTGGCGGCTCTTGTGAGCTGCACGTAGCTGGGCACGGTATATCTGAGATCTGACAAGAAAAGTATAACAACAGTCTTGTCAAGAATCAGCAAGGCAGCAATACACGGTAAGATTTGATCAGGCAGAAGAAGGAAGGGAAATTCCATTTACGAGGACTCTCTCTCTCTCTCATGGTCTTATACCTTCGCGAAATGCGTATTTTGCGGTGTCGACTTCTCCAAGTTCTATCTTGGCATGTCACTTCCCAGCCTCGAATTGCCTTGCCAGCCAAGCAATTGGTCTGTGCCCGGTTTTCATCCTCGTCTAAGTGCCCAGAGCCCCGTCGTTGCGGCCCAATTGCCTCAGACGCTGCCCCTTTTCCTCATCCCTTTGACTCATTCTTCCACGACCCGTACTCCCAAGGGCCGCTGAGGGCTGACATGATGATGCTTATCCTTGCCGGTACGAAAATTCGTGCGCTTCGGTTGGGACCCAAGGGGCTGGTGGACAGGATGATTTGTCCCTTCAACGTCCCGCGCCCCCTGCAACATGCAAAGACTTCGTTGCAGGGCCTGGCCCTAGATTGGACAAAACCACGACGAGAAACCGTGTGATTCGATGCCGGTCAGCGATGCGTGCTGTCGACGATGCAAGACAGACATGTACATGTTGCGTCCTTGCCCAGGCACCACTGGATACAAGTGGCTGTGGCACAACAGACAGCTGCACCAAACGCGCGTCGGCCAGCAGGAGATTGGCGTTGAGTTGTGGGCGAGGCATCAGATAGGGCTCCAAGTCCTGGTACTGCTGCTGGGCCATTTACGGCTAAGTGCCCAACGTCGACCCGTCACCGATTTGTGCCCAACCAGGGGGCATGGATTGTTCCAGGAACATCCCGAAGGACACGTCTGCAAGACTAAATGAGAAGGGGGCAAAAGAGACAAGCAAGATTCGGATTTCCACATGGGGAGGAAGCCAAGCAATTGTCCTATGGGGATGGACACGTGGACCATAGACTGTGTTATTATTAGCCGTCTGCTACGCTGTCGACTCGTCCCATGTTTGTTGAGCCATGTTTTGTCGATCTTGCTGGCTGGCTCGCAGGCTTGGAATCCGTTTGATACAATCCATTTGATAATACCCGCTATAATAGTATGGAAGCTCGTTATGTGGTGAAGAAGAGTACAATCCGGTACGTGCAAATGTCGATATTGCCCCCTCTCCACCTGAACACAGGCCATTAGTATTTTCGGCAGCGGCTCGCCATGTTCTGTGTGCCGAGATCTTGACAAGGGCCCCTAGCCTCCCCACACGGACACCTACTTCTGGTGTGGATACACTGTACACACACATACAACTTGACAAGACTTCACTGGATGCCTCGCCGACTGCACCTTGGGAAGGGGAGGGGGTATGCACTCGTACGATCAATGCGAGCACGAGTAGTGATAACATGCCGTCGCGGGTGCAGGACAAGGGAGAAGCACGAGCCCCATTTTCCCCCGTATTGACTGACAGACTGACATGGCCAGCTCATCGCTCCACCGACAGTGTCGACTTGTCCAAGAGGTCCCTCGCCGCGCTGATTTCACCGGCATCGTAGCCCTGCCAGAGTGCCTCGCCGGCCGTATTCCTGCGCACAATATCGGCCAGTTTTGTCGTTGCCGCCTGGTTGAGCTTCTCGATCTTTTTCTTGTTGGGCATCTCGAAACTGCCCTCGTCCGACTGTTTCTTGTTCTTTCCGCCATTCCCGCCTCCTGCTGATGCTGTACCCGCGAGGATCTGATCCGTCACCTACGAAGAGTATGTCAGTCGCTGTGGCCGACAAAGTTTGATGTACGAAATATTTCGTGTCCTCTTCTTCTTGTTCTTACCTTTTTCAACCCGTAGTATCCACGTAGGTAGTCGTCGCATAGCTCCACGCTACGGCAAAAGCGCTTGACGGACTCGGCCAGGTATCCCTGCGCTGAATCGTTGGCAGTAGAGGCCGCCATCAACAGGACTTCAGCCAGCCTTGCATGCATCTGTTTATAACCTGATCAGCTTCCGTGGAACTTGCGACAGATACCCCAGTTGTCACTTTTCTTCTCTGGCGAGGGGAAGCCGGAGCGGGAGCGGAATGGAGGGCGAGTGCATACATTCCATGCATTGGGTGCCAGAACGAGGACCTCCTCCAGGGCGTAGATGGCCTGTGAGTACAGACCCTGCGCGAGATACAAGTCTGATAGTTCTGCCCACCCCTCAGCGTCGGTGGGAGAGTAGTCGAGGAAGACCGTGAGGGCTGCCGTGGCCTCGTTGATCTTTCCCATGGATCGGAGTAGGGCAACTTTTCGTTTAGAAATGGGCTGCCATCTGTTAGCTACCTTCCCTCCTAACCATGTCCTTTCTGACTGTCGATGCAGGTCAGATGCATGTGGTGATGACTGACAATGTTGGCAGCATTCTCACGCAGGATATCCTCGTATTCCTTGAGGATTATCTGCAGGTCGTCGTCGCTTCCAGCCGTGGCCTCTTTGACCAGTCCCTCGATGGCCATGATGCGCTCGTTGTCGGCGCCGAACCGTCGCAGCAGGCGCTCCAAGCACTCGGCCGCACTGTCATCGTCGCCTGCCCGCAGGCACGACAGCACCAGGTTCTCGTATATTACCCAGAGCTCGGGGCTCTCTTTAGCCGCGAAGAGTGACGACAGCGGCGACGCCGACACGGCCTTTGGGTTGCTGCGCAGGATGGCCGGAGCTTGTTGGGCCAAGTGTAGGGCGTCAGCCGGGGACAGTTGGCCCTGAGGTTGTGTGAGAGACGGCGCCATTGTGTTGGTATACGTCTGTGTTTATGGAGTTATCCCTGTGCGCACGGTGACGGGAGTCGAATGTTGCAGCACCGGTCAGCTATATCCGTCGTATTTCTCGTGAGCCGTGACTGATCGTAATTGGAAGATTGTTGGCGTCGTCGTCTACGATGGCTGTTGTTGGCCGCTCGGTGATTGGCCCCATACGCCAGAGTACTAGCTCTAAAGAGATACAGCGCGGAACATTTACCCTCCGCTTTCCCGAGGCGCCAGTCCCCCACCATAAAATTCTAGCGACAACTTTTTTTTTCTTCTGTTCCCTCTTTTCCTTCATACCTCCACACTCTCGGCTGCGTCGACGACAGCCAGATATACTGCACGGCGAAAGAGGGCTTTGTTCTCACGAGATTCGCGCGACCTGTTTCCCCATGAACAGCAAGTGGGCCGGATTATACCGTGGAACAAGATGTCTGTAGCCGATCAACCTCGGGAGGGCGGCTCTGCTTCTGCCCCTCCCAACGAGAGGATGGCTTCCCTTCAAGTCGAAGGGAAGAATAGTACCGGGGTCGAGGATGCCCCAGACACTTCTGGGGAGCTTCCCCCGCATCGGTCGCACGATCCGTCTAACAACCTCAAGCGATCCGATCCCTTCCAATTTGGGAGTCGGTACCTGGAGGCGGGAGATAATGTCTACGAGTTCAACGCCTGGGATCACGTTGAGACTGACGATGTGTACAAGGAGTATGCTGAGAAGCAGTACGAGATGCAGCGTCAATCTCCCGTCTCCGACTTTGACAAGAGTAAGTCTTACCATTATTTCCCCCCACACGCTTTTCTTCACTACGCCATTGTGATGATACCCAACCAATGCATAGTTCATCTGATACCTGATGACAAAGCTATACCTTCAATTCTTTCGCTCCCATCTGATTTGGCACATTCCTACATCTTCTTGCACTCTTCTACCTGAGGAAAATGCGGTTGCTAACTCAGCTACCTATAGGCAGGTTCAATTCCAACCCTGAGAAATGGTGGAATTTATTCTACAAGAACAACACGGCCAACTTCTTCAAGAACAGGAAGTGGCTACAGCAAGAGTTCCCCGTGCTGGCTGAGGCGATAAAAGAAGACGCCGGTCCGCAGGTTCTGCTAGAGATCGGCGCTGGCGCCGGCAATACGGCGTTCCCCGTGCTGGCCAACAACCGGAACCCGGAGCTCAAGATTCACGCGTGCGACTTCTCAAAGACAGCCGTAGAGGTCATGCGGAGTGACGCGGCGTACGATACCAAACACATGCAAGCCGATGTGTGGGATGTGGCAAGCAAAGAACTACCCCCTGGGCTCGAGGAGGGATCCGTAGACGTTGCTATCCTCATCTTCATCTTCTCGGCTCTGTCGCCTGACCAGTGGGCCCAGGCTGTTCACAACGTTCATCGTGTGCTCAAACCAGGCGGGCTAGTCTGCTTCCGCGACTATGGGAGAGGTGACCTAGCCCAGGTGCGCTTCCGCAAGGGGCGGTATCTGGATGAAAACTTTTACATCCGTGGTGACGGCACCCGCGTCTACTTTTTTGACCAGGAAGAGCTGGCAGCCATCTGGAGCAATGACAGTCGGGGTGACGGCGCCAAGTTTGAGGTTGAGAATCTCGGCGTTGACAAGCGGCTACTCATCAATCGGAAAGAAGAGAAGAAGATGTACCGCTGTTGGATGCAAGGTCGCTTCAGAAAGAAGTGAACTGCCTCATGATGCCAAAAGAAGTAAAACACAAAACGAAAATTCCAAGGGAAAAAAAAATAGGAAATGAATTTTTATATTCGACGCCGGAAGGCCGAAGGCCTGTGCCTGCTATTACTATACTAGTACAGTAGCGTGTCCTGTACCAGGGCCCTATCGGCCTTTGTAAAGCCAATGCCATCGAGGTAACCCTCGAGCCCTCCATAGAACCGGTCGAGGTGCGCCTGAATATCGACAATCATATTCTTGTCCGTGCCAGCCCACTCGCGGGGCAGACCAACGGCCTCGTTCTCGCGGGCCCTGGCCTCTCGCTGCTCAAGCAGATTGGCGTCCGTTAGACGGTAGTCGTGCTCGATGGCGTCACGCGAGATGCCCAATATCATGAGGACGAGCGCACAAATGAGCCCCGTACGGTCCTTGCCCTGAGTGCAGTGAACGATACTAGGCAGCGTGGAGGGTGAGGCGTATAACGTGAGTGTCTCACGTACCTCGGCACCCGAGTGGTCCATGGCGCCGCGGGCGATGCCGATGAGGCCGTTGGGGGAGAGGACCTCGCGGCCGATGATGCGCACGGCCTGCTGGCGGAAGTTAAGGATGTAGAGGAAGAGGAATTTTCTGCGTGTCTATGTTAGGGTTCCATCTCCCAAGGCATCGAAGGAAATGTGGTTACGTACATGTAACTCCACCAAGCGAGCTGGCTCAGGAGATGTCTCTCGTAGCGACGGCCAATGACCTTGATCTCGTGGTATTCGAGCCCCTGGATGTGGAGGGGCTCGACAATTGTCTTGTCTGGCTCCGAGTGGCCTGGCACGGCGGCCGCTGCAAGCCTGGCACGGTGTCTGCGGGCCTGGACGACCTGTTCGGTCCTGGGAAGAGAGGTCAGATACGTCTCGTGAACGACAGGCAGCATGATGAAGAAACAACGGGCGTACTTTGTTCGCAGGTCTATAACGTTGGTAATACCCAGTTCGTCGCGGAGAAGACGGCAATCGCTAGTAGTAGCCTCGTCTGCACGTGTGAGCAGAGGCACCGTCAGTCTGCTTAGATACCGGAGTATGGTAGGATATCATGCCATACCTAGTCTTGCCGAGCGGTAAAAGACACCCTCCCGTATTCGTCTTTTTAACGTCAGTGGTGGACTTCAGTACAAGTAGATAGGGGAAGGCGGTTCATCTTCGACAAACCTTTCTCCGAGATACTCGTTGACTGTGCGGCCGACATCACGAAAGTTGACGACCTTTTCAAGGGGGGGGGTGGCCTCTGCTGTTGCCATTGTCGCCCAAGGTGTAATATTGCACTCTTGCGGGTCGGTTTGTTTGTTTCTTGGAGAAATACTAGTAGTAGTAGTAGTAGTAGTAGTAGTAGTAGCTGGCGATGGAGGGACCTCTTTTCCCACGCTTTACGTACTTGTATCGCCTGACAGACAGGTTACCCTACGCAATCACAAACAAAAAATCATCACTGAAGCTGACATACTGATTGATATACTACAGTACCGTTGTCACAATGAAGTTGGAAATTGTGGTCGACGATGCGTAAAACTTCTTTCGCCAGCACCAGACATAAGGTTTCGTGCTAAGTACCAACGCTATTAGTGCCAATATTGGTGCAAGTGAGGCGATGCTGTTGGCATTTACAAGTAGGTACTAAGATATATCGACCCCTCCCCCCAACCAACACGACTCAGACCCTGATCTCCTAGACGACAAGGCAGAAAATGCATTCCAGGCAATGGCATAGACGAAGGGGGCTTGGAGGCAACCTCAAGTGGACGGACGTTATCCTTTTTTCTTGAACGTACAGCTGTTGCGTCGTAATATGGTGCTCTGAATCACACAGTGCAGCTCAGCAATTGTTCAACAGCTGTGATTGTGCCTACGAGTACTCCGTACGGGGTAGTGGCACAGGGAAATCGCCAAGAGTGCGTAAGGCGTAAAATGAATTGCTGCGGCAGTGCTGAGGCTACGGACAGCTCGGGATTACGAATGATAGCGCCTTGTTGGAGCAGTGCGTACGCGTACACAGGGGTGTATAAGGCGTTGCCATACGACTACCAATATGGAGTACGCCCGCAGTCTACTACGGCAATGCTTATACTCTGTACCCGCAGCATCACTATTAGCAGCCGCGTAGTTAATTTGCTTGCATATCTGAGTGTTGCCTGTTCGTACGAATTACAGTCTTGGTATGGATATTAGTTATTGTGTGGTCAAGTGGCTAAGGCATCAGCCCACAAGAGTGCCCAGAGCAGTACACGGTACACAGTCGCGACCCTCATCGGCTGCTGCTTTTACTCGTGCCAAGGCCGCGCTAATAAAGGGTCTTTGGGCCTTGGAGCCTTGGAGCCCGGCGCCCGGACTTGGGGTTACTCCAATACTCGTAATAATTTGGGTTAGAACTCGGGGCCATCGGGGGCCATCTGTCGGCGGTCGCCTTGTTTGTGGGCTGCGTGAATCGCTCCTTCCCAGCGTAGATCTCAGTGACGTAAACGACACCCTCCCCCCCAAAAACGTGCTGCCGCGCCAGGGAAGGCGCCACGCCGCTGGCCGCCAAGAAACAAGAGAGTGGGAGCCATTCGAGGCAATGACGGCTGGCCCAACTGAATTTCTTCATCGCCCACGTCGTAATCCTCCGTGCCAGCCAAAGCATCACTGTTAGCCTGTACTAACCCTTAGTACTATGTAGCAACCGGGGCGACGGACCAAGCTATCAATACATCTGACTATCCGCCATCCATTTCCCCTCCCTCAACCATGTTCTTTTTTTACCCAAACCATCCTGACACTGATGTCCGGTACTCATCCCCCCATCTCCCATCGTTGCCGCCGTCGATAATACGGACACGAATACCGGTCTTTGTCCATCAGACAACCCACACGCTCGTCTCAGCCCTTTCGGGACAGACCACACGTCCCGCTCCGAACCGCTCTCGTATCATACCGTCCTTTGGAGGACCCTGGGGAAACGACTGCCGATCCGTGCCTTGTTTGTCGCCCAACTGCTACCCGACAGCAACGACTGTGTCGTCACGGTCCGGAAGTAGCGGGATCAGCAAGCAGCGATATAACGTCTCGTCCCAGACTAAAGAGGCCCTTTCCCACCTTTCTGGCTCACATTTACAGTCGCCATAATGGCAGAGGCCACATCAACCGGTACGTAATACCGTTCTGCTTGCGCTTGCGCCAGCTTATTCTCCGTGGGACGTGGCTGTCGCTCCGCCCGCCTCTTGCATGCGGCAATGGTAGTACTACGCACCCCTGTCAATCCGGGAATCAGTCCGCCCCTCCTCCACGTCATTTTACAAGAGTACCTGCTACTGCTGCTGCTTCCGTACATCGTATTACACAGAGCCATTAGCTTACACGGGGATAGTCAACAATTCTGGCCGTCGTCTTGCCTACGCCGACCCTCGTGACCTCCCAAGCTTCCCGTCGAGCGGGCTGCCACCCGATGGTGCTGCTGCGGGAGCTGCAGCCACACTCGGCTGGAACAGTCATAAAACTGCCGACATGTCCAGGGCCGACCAGCTTCCGTCCGCCTCGGCTGCGGCTGCCCTCGCCAAGGACTACAACATGAACTCCTCGTCTACGCCGTCTGCCGAATCTCCCGGCTACAAAGCCGCTCTCCTCGCTGTGGGATCTGCTAGCTCGGCTTTGAAGCGCCAGGCTTCAAACCCGAGCACCCGCGAACAGCACGATGGATGGGGTCATTCAGCTGCTACTCAGGCCTTCCACGCCAGCCGCCCGGCCTCCACAACCACCAACGACCTTTCTCATGGGAACACGGCCGCCGCCCAGGCGTTCAATGCTAACAGATCACTGTCTTCTCGGAACCTGCATGCATCACCGTCCCTTTCCAATGCCGACCGGTCACTGGCTGCCGCCAAGGGTGCTATGGCCTCGACCCGGCCTCGATCAACCTCGACGCCGGCCGCAAGCCCACCCCCCCAGTCCAGATATTCCCACTCCAAGACGAATTCCAGCGCGCTGGATGGTGCTACCATTGCGCATAGAGCGTCAATCATGTCCAAGGCATCTCCCGATGACGCTGGTGCTGTTCCCGTCACTACAATGACTCGCAATATGTTCACGTCGCACCCACAAATCAAACTTGAGGCCGACGAGCAAAAAAACACAGACCGGCTACACACCTCTGCTGTTGAAATGGCTAAGAAGATGTACACCCTACAGCAAGCACAGGAAACTGGCGAGGGTGAACGTGGCTCCCGACCGTCGTCGTACCTAAACCTCCAAGATGCTGCATATAAGCAGGCCCAAGAGCGCCTGTCAAAGCTCGAGAGCAGTTATACCCAGAACCGCGACCTGCAGGAGTACTATGGCCACCCAAAGGCACCAAAACGGCATTTTACTGTCTCTCACAGATTGAGGCGCAAGAACTCCGAGGATGCCCTCAATGATCGCCGGGAATCGGAGAGGATCCGTCAACAAATGTCCATGTTCTCCAACAAGCTCACCGAGGTTGACAAAACAAAGCGCCAAAATGACCGCGAAGCGCTCCTGGCGGCGGCCCAGAGGAACGTCAAAGCTCGCCTTCACGACATGGACGAGAAAGTCTTCTATGAGACTGGCATGGTCAATCCAACCCTGTCGAAGGATTGGGATACCAAGGCACATGACGCAGCTAAGAATCGCATTGTCGCGAGTAACAACGACCAAGACAAGGAGAAGCGAGACCTGGGCGGCGGCATGTTTATGGACCAGGAACAGATCGATGCCATTGCCGCGAAGCGGATGCAGCCCGTCCTCGACGACCTCAACGAAAAAGCCGAAACAGAACGCGAGCGTCTGGCCGCCCTCAAGGCAGAGGAGGAAGCTAGGAAGCAGCAGCAAGAAAGGCAGAAGGAGCGCGAACGTGAAGCTAAGGAGTTCAACAAGAAGACCAGAGGTGAGCACCAGGAGCCCGTAAGGTTCCTGAAATACGACGCTAACAATCGTTGACAGAAGAGGAGAAACTCCGGCGACACAAGGAAAGGGAGGAAGAGAGAGCCCGAAGAGACCAGGAGAAGGCCGAAAAGGCTGAGCAGAAGAGGATCGCGAGAGAAGGGAAAGGCAAATCGAAGCACGACTCTGGCTTCATTGCCGGCGACCTTCCTGGAACACATGAGCCAAGCGAGCAGGAGCCCCTGTCCGAGGACCTTAGTCCCACGTCTGGCACTTTCGAGCACTCGGCGGGGCAGAGGGTAACGGCGTTCGATGCCAGCGAGATGATGGCTAATGATGCGACGGCAGAGCCAAGCTCTCCCAAGTCTAAGGTCAAGGGGTGGCTCAAGAACCGATTCTCGCGAGGCAGGCTTCCCGCCAATGACATGTTGGACGGTGCCGGAGCCGGTAACAGACCTCCCGAGGCGGATGGCTGGAGCGACAAGAGCAAGAACAGCGGCAAGCGGCAGAGCTTCTTCTGGGCCACGCGCGGTGGGTCTCGGGGCCCGGCGCGATCGCACCAGTCCAATGCTAGCGCAGTAAGCCTGGATAATGCGTCCGGCATTGGAAGTGCTAGCATGCGAGACGTGGCTACGGCGGGTAGATATGGGGACGCGGCTGCAGGCGAGGCCCGCCCGGGCAGCAGTCTCGGTGCCGGTGGCACTGCAGGGTCCATCGGCACCAGCAACAGGGTGCGTAGGGACTCGCAGGGTGTGAGCATTGGCAGCTCGGCGGCAACAAACGATGTCGAGGAGGCTGGGCAGGGCCAGACCCGGGAACGGGAGCGCTTCTACGATACAGTCGACATGCTACCGCCCCGACCGATTGGTGGTGGTCCCGGATCGCGCATGAGCGTCAGCCCGAGCCCGAGCAGAGATTCGCGATTCCACGAGGATTTTGACTGATGCCCAGGCCGTGTTGAATTGGTCTCTTCTTTGGTACGACGAAATCTGATGGAATATATGACGGGAAATTGTAGGATGGCCAATGGGCGTTTTTGATTCCCATCTCAAATTTGAGACATGTATGAGATGAAATGTACGGATAGGTTGTCTGATGTCTTATTTCCCGAAGCTGTTTCTTGGTTACAAGTTCGGAGTATATGGGCAGATATGTACTATCTGAGAGGAGCAGCAGTGCCAAGGTAGTAGTAGTAGAAAATACTAGTCCAGGCACGATCGCTCTGTAGTAGTAGTAGTAGTAGTAATAGTAGTGTAACACACACATTAATTGAAAGAGGCAAGAGGTCACGCGACAAAGACGTCATCTAGCTGTACAAGGTAGTATGCATGAGGCTCTTCCGTAAGCCGCAACACTACTAAAACGATTCCATTGTAGTCCCGCAGTGCTGCCGTGGACTTGAGGGCACGGCGTATTATTTATGTGATGCCGACCCAGTTTGCATCGGCGTGTCGTGTCTCAGACATATTTATGCGACTTCTACAACCGTAGCGACCGTATTTCCTGGCAGGGCCGCCGGGCACTGAATTGTCCGCTTGTCCGCCAACGTCACCTAGCATGTCTCTGCCCTGTTTGCCGTCTACCCGCGCGCACGCAATTCGGGTCGCAACGCGCGTGCCACATGTTTTCAGGGTTTGGCATTCTGCTCAGCGCGTGGTGGATATTAAGGGAGAACAAGACGAGCGTGTTGTTTCCTTCAATCTTCGAGTTAAGTGTATCTGTGTGTTATTGTTGAGTGCTGGTAGTAGTATACCAATATTTAGATGTATATAGACAACGAAGGGGAATAATATATCTAACTCTCTTCATTTTTTTGATCCAAAAAGAAGCTGAATGAAACAGGGTAAGGGACGGGATTAACTGATGGGTAAATGACCAAAGGAAAAAAGACAGTGAACGTGATGCGCAAAAATGCAGGATATCAACGGGTAGTTAAAAAAAAAAAATCAAGGCAAAAAACCAGACAACCCCAAGAGCAAGACGGACGCCGCCATCCGCCTCTGTATGTGATGCTTATTTTCCCCGCTCTAAGTTGTAGTCTCCCCCCCTTCTCTCTCTCTCTCTCTGTAAGTTGTCGTATCTGTCGTGATATTGTCTCCAGAGCACTCGAACCGTCTTTGTGGGATTTAGAAATTGGCTGTTGTGGGAGTATGGCTACCATTTGCGGTAGCGTCGTTGTTGCGGGTGCCGAGAGGATACGAATTATCGTGGGTGTCGACGGCCTCCTCCATCTCGCTCGACGAGTACTGGCCGTGGCGGGTGAAGCGTTTGATGTGCTCCTTTGTGCGACGGGCGGGCCACAGGTCGACAACGAAGGATAGGGCATAGAAGCCAAATATGAAGGATATGGTCCACTCGAGGTAGGCGGCGTGGTCCAGGTCGTCGACGTAGGTAAGGACACCGAAGGCAATGACGAGGCCGACTTCGATGATGATGAAGGCGAGCTTGATCCAGAATGACAAACGAAGCAATGGGTACTCAGGGTACTCTGTAATAGTGTCAGCAACCTCCCTCTATGCGCTTATTTCCTGTTGGATCGGGGAACGTACTGGTCCCCAGACGCTGATACTCCCAGCACACGAAGACGGCAGAAATGATGAAGCCTCCGATAAAGACTCCCAAGAAGCTGTAGTGAAGCCTTTGGTGACGATATGTGTCGAAGATTGTGAGGAGGATCAGGCCCGCGGCGCCGACTACTGCGAAGATGGTGGCGAGGATAGCGAGGACCTTTTCGCCGGTCGAGATGTTGAGGGCGAGGCGGCCGCGGTGGCGAAGCCAGCGCTCAGCTGCAAATGCGAGCGCGAAGGCGATAATGGCGACGGTAGAGCCAGCGATGAAGAGGGGTTTGAGGTAGAGGGCGCCAATGTCGCTCATGTACGGCAGTGGCATGGGCCCGTCCATTGTGACGAGGACCTTGCGGTGGACGGTGATGAACCACCAGAGCATCATGCCCAGGAGGGTGGCTATCCATGTGACGCATGACACGATGGGAAGCCACTAGATTGATTATGACTTGTTAGAGACGTTCTTTCCCTTTGAGAGCACTGGCATATAGATGGTGGTAGGTAGGCAAGGCAATGGAAGTAAAAGAATTCCTGGTCCATTGCCTGTATGTATGGTTGCGGTAACTTACCCAGTAGGAGATGGTGCCTCGAAGAGCCATTATGATGGGCGGTTGGGCGGAAGCCCTGGAAGATCTGCTCTTTGACAGATGACGGGAGAGAGAGAGACAGGCAAGCAAGAGGAGGCCCTTGGGGGAGGAAAGGGAAGGGAGGGAGCGGCAGGGCGGCGGCGGCCAACAATCGATACTCGTATATTGAAAGACAAAAGGAAAAGAGGAAGGGGAAGGGGAAAAAGGAAGAAGTACAGAGTATTAGATACGAGTACGAGTAATGAATGTCGGACCCAGAAAAAATGCGAGACGAACAGGGAAAAGAGATGGATGATGAAGTCGGGAAAAGGTCTGAGAGGTTGAGAGGGTCTGGGAGGACCCGAGAGAAGAAACTGGGAGAGAGAGGAGCCTCAGAGTGGTCGATTCGTAAGAAAAAGCCCACAAGAATCGGCGTCTATGATATGGCGATTGGCACGGAAAGATCGGGTCTGCCGCTCCTTCCTCGTGTCTCGTCGTGGATTGCGTGGGTCCGGTGGTCTGTCGTTGGAGCCTTTCGTGACGTCACGCCATTTCATCTGTTTCACGCCCTTTTCCTCTCTTCTCTTTTCCCTCTCACGAGTCACTCTTTTCATTCTGTACATGTATTAATAGGTGCTCACCACTCTCACTCTCCATCTCATCTCATTCATCTCGCGGGGGACCCCTCTAATCTGCCTTGACCTTTGGGGCTCTGCTTCACCGGTCCCCACAACTCCAACGCAACCGTTTGTGGCTTTGCAACGCCTTGCAACGCCTTGCAACGCTCCGACCGACCACGGCAACGCGTTGGCTTATGCTTACTCGCACCTCGCTCGTTGACACATCCATTAGAACGTACTAGCACATCCGCTCGCGCATGTCACTCGGCTTTTACCTCCAAACTCTCTGGCTTTCGGATTCTTTAACTCCGGCACTCCGGCACACGTTGACGCCAAAAAACGCGGCCTGGCATTGCAACGCACTGCAAAGTCTCACATCTCACACGCTTACTCGTCAACTCGTCCTTATTTACGACTCCTCGTACTAATTACTAAGTAATACCACCAGTCTTACTCGTACTCCGTACTCCGTATTACTACCTGTACGCAATCAAGCAATGTGTGTGCAGTGTGCACGCACCCCAGAAATCGCGTACATGTACGGGTACTCATCCCCTGAAGGTCCTTGCTGGTCCCTTTGATTTGGACGACATAAGATCCCGGACTGCCCCGTCTCATATTACACGTATTTAATGTAGAGATGCAAACCAAATTTTCAATCTCAAATACCTATTCCATACGCCGTACATCGCATTATTGGTATAAAGTTGAAAGCAAATGCCCTGCCAAGTGTCTCGTGGCCTTGAAACTTCCTTTTTTCTTCTCTTCCCAGCGACGGGCTTACGGGTCGCAAGTGCCGACCGGGAGGCTCGGATCTACCTTTTAGTACAGGCTAATACCGCTTAGGGGTAGACCAAAACCACGCGCCCATCCAACACGTAATCATGGCGCAGGCTGGCAGGCGGATCAGACGGCCAAACCGGCAGACGGGGTTTAGTCGTACACCGTACTCCGTGTTGGTGTGAAGCAGAAGAGAAAATCCTTTTCAATGTCGTCACTTGATTATTCTCCCAAACCTGTCACCCACAGCCCTCTAGCAGGCGGCCATAGCCTAGCTATGGCTCTGTATCAAGTACGAAGAATGGTGTATTGTTACTTTAGCAGTACGACTAGTACTCTTGTGCTGTTCAAGCATCTATATTGATTCCGCGTTTGAGTATCCGTAAATGGGGTAAATTGTCGTGTGTCGCGTGCCAAATACCTCAGATGGCGCCACAGGACGAGTACCGGCAGGAATACGACGTACAGGCATTGACCTGCCTTCGTATGCAAGGACTTTGAAATTAAGAGATCAAGGATTATTACCAAGTACTAATGATGGTGGAGAAGTACGTACCTGTAAGTAGTAGTACTACTACTAGTGTGTAGCCGGTAATACTCCGCACAAGTGGTCAGTACGGGTACCTGTTGAGGACGAAAGTCCTTGTTCGGCGCTTACATACCCGATAAGATACAAACACCCGATAAGTAAATCCTAAGAGATAAGGGACACCGAGATAAGCTTCACCACCGCGATAAGCAGCTCTCCAACAATGACAATGTGCTTCAGACCATTTTAACGTCTTCTTGAGTCAGCTTCATCTCAACCACCTTCGCTTTCACCTGCACGCCTGACGATTCACGCAGCTACGGGGAAGAAAGGCCACCTACCCTCTCCCCCGGTTGTGTTGTTGCCACCTGCGCCATCCGCAGGAGCCATCTGCAGGAGCTGCCCCCCCTCCACGCGCCGCGCCACGGGCAACCCCGCCACGACGACGGCAGAGCCACCATCGGCATCATCAGCTGTATCGTCATCATGGCACTGTCCCCAGTAGTCACCCACACGGCCGAGTCCACACGTCCTATCTCCTCGCCGCTCAAGACGCTTGCCTCGGGTCCTACGTCGTCCAATGCCACGCCCAGGCCCACGGGTCCGCCACAAGCGTCGTCGGGCGGCCCAACCGTCCCGGCCACGCTCGATGTTGCCGAGCAGATGAATGAAGAGGAGAAACGAAAATATGTGAAGGGTGTGTTTCCTTGAGCAAAGGGGATATCCTCCATCGTGCTTGGCGGTGGATTGCTAAGATGACAAGAGGGCTAAAAAATGCTGACCTGATGTGATGTGCGTGTCTGCAGGCAAGAAACTCGGAGAAGGAACCTACGCCGTCGTGTTCTTGGGCCACCTGCGTGCTGAGCCATCGAGCCTGGTGGCCATCAAGAAGATCAAAGTTCAAAAGGAATACACCGAGGGCATGGCCCCCGACGCAGTCCGCGAGCTTAAGCACCTGCAGGAGCTGCAACACCCAAACGTCATCTCCCTCCTTGCCGTTTTCTCGTCCAAGGATCAGAATCTCAATCTGGTGCTCGAGTACTTGCCGCTCGGTGACCTCGAAATGCTCATCCGCGACACAGACCACGTCCGCTACGGCGCCGCCGACATCAAGGCCTGGATGGGCATGCTCACGCGCGCCGTCTGGTTCTGCCATGAGAACTTTGTCCTCCATCGCGATATTAAGCCCAACAACCTGCTCATCGCCGCCGACGGCGAGGTCAAGCTGGCCGATTTTGGTCTTGCCCGCGGCTTCGCCGACCCCCACCAAATCATGACCTCCAACGTCATCACACGCTGGTACCGCCCGCCTGAGCTTCTCTTCGGCGCTAAGCATTATTCGGGCGCTGTCGACGTGTGGTCTGTGGGGGCCGTCTTTGCAGAGCTCGTCATGCGTGCGCCTTACCTGCCGGGAAACACAGAGCTCGACCAGATCCGCCTTATTTGCGAGGCCGTCGGTACACCCACCGACGACAACTGGCCAGGTGTCACCCGCCTGCCAGAGTACACGGTCCCCACGTCGACACCGGTCCGCGGCAAGGACTGGTACGAGATGCGTTTCGGCACCGTCGGCTCTCATGGCGTGGACCTCCTCATGCGCACTCTCACTCTGAACCCGCGGACGCGCATCACAGCCCGTGAAATGCTCGCTCACCCTTGGTGGCACGCCGACCCGAAACCCACGACCCAGAGGGACCTGCCCCGTAAGGGCGGCGGGGAGGACAAGATGGGTGCTGACCTCAAGCGTCGCCCGGGTGTCACAGACGATGACAGGGGGTCCAAGGTCGCTAGGAAACTCGATTTTGGCGCATGATTCCATCTTCTTCCCATCTTGGCTTCTCTCTATCTTCAACGGCTCTTTTGTTTTATAGCAGCGCATCACAGGATCTCGGCATCGTGCAAAAGGAAATAAGGCAGACGGCGTTTCAATGGAATGAATTCGAAACTCATACATAAACACACCCCTCTATATATTCATTGTGAACCATCAATGCCAAAGTGATAGATCTACCACAGCCCATCATCTGCTGCGCGCCTTGGCGGACGACTTACCCCTTTTGGTGACACTGGCCACATGCCCAAACAGGCACTCCCACAGATCGCCCTTGTCAACGACCTCCCCGGCCGTCCTATCCTTGCTCATGAGCTTGGACAGAGCCGCCTGCTCAAGCTCCAGTGTGTTGGCAGCCTCGAGGTTGGCGTCGAGCAGCTCAGGTGTAGAGCCTCGAGATTTACCCTTGGCTGATTTGGACGCTGATTGTCGTCCCATATGTTCCATGCGCCGCTTGACGCCGAGGTTATATATACTCTCCTCGATGGTTCCTGTCGTAATGTACAGCCACACCGTCGTCTCGTGCTGCTGACCAATCCGGTCCACGCGCGCAATAGCCTGCAGCTCCAACGCCGTGTTCACCAGCGGTTCACACAGAAATACATTATTTGCCGCCACTAGGTTGAGTCCGCTCGAGTGCGCACGCGCGTGAAGCAAGAAGACCTCGACTGCCGGGTCCTCCTTGAACCGTGTCGTCCCGTCATGCGTGTCGATGGACGCGAAGCCGATGCGAAACCGCCTGAACGCTGTCGCCAGCACACCTAGAAAGTCCTTGTACCTGTCTGAAATTAGTACTCACCTTGACATGTGGGTATAAAATGTGAGATTGGAGAGGGCGAGTGAATCTTACTGTGAAAAGACAATTGACTTGGCCCCTGGATCGACCTCCCGCAGCCATAACAGGTGGCGTACCAGCGTATCCACCTTTGTCGTATACGATGGCCCCTCAAGTTCGATATTCTTGATCTCTGCCAACTTCTCAGTGTTAAACGTCGAATATATGGCCGTTTTCCTTGTCGCGTTGGCTTGCGAAGCAATGTCGCTGCTGCCATTGCCACCTTCACTTGTCGTCTCGTCGCCGTGGAGGCGGAGTTCTTGAGGCTTGATGGTAATATCGTGGAGCTGCGATGCGCTGAGATGTTTCTTGCAGACCGGACAATTGCGGTGCGCCTTGTACCACATCATCATACACTCCTTGCAGAATTGATGACCGCAGACCGTTAGGACACCGGTCTCAAATGGCATCTGACAAATGACACATATCCGCGGCTCGTTGGTCTTGGAGCCTGCCTCCTTGAGATGAATCACTGAATGGCTTAGCTGGGAAGGAAATAAATCATCGTGGAAAAGGTAGTGTCACTCACGGTACCGGTGTTTGGCCTTTGCTGCTGCAAGCTTGCGTTCGAGGTCCTCTTCAGTTTTGACCATTCGGGCCACAGCATCCTCCGTCTTGGAACCATCATATGGCAGTACGCTATCAGAGACACTCTGAAGCTGGCGGTAGTATGCAAGCCGGGAATTCACGGTTGTCCGAAAGCTCTCGATTTCTGACTCGAGAGAGGCCGAGGCCTTTGTCTGCTCGCTGAGTGCTGCCTGGGTCTCCCGAAGCAATCCCGAAGCTAGGTTGAGCTCCATGCGCACACGGTCAGTCTGGTTCGGCTCATTGCGCAACCTCGTCAACAGGCTTCGCAGCTCGCTAATAGCCCCTCGCATTGATACAGGCCCATTTTGTGGTTTTATCTGGTCTCGCAGCTCAAAAAGTTCGAGCAACTTTTCAGGCACCGGTCCGTCACCGTCTTTGGCCATGCGTACAGACGTCTGCACCTCATGGCTCACAAGCTCGTTAGCCTGCCCGGACATGGCGTCCTGACGATCAGCGACGGCAACTCGCAGGACCTGCGCATAGATAATAAGCTCATCCTGGATCTTTGCCGCATCTCCCATTTCTTCTCCCGTCGTCTCAACATCATCTTCCTCGTCAAGAAGAGGCTTCATCAGCAGCTGGACCACGTGCTCGCGCCACTCATCAACCGTGTTGGCTTGATCGTTGAGATCCTGGTACAGCATCTCGAGGCTATCGATGATGCGGCCGCTCTCGATGCCCCTTTCTGCTCTGACGGCGAGCTCAGCAAGCTCGGTAAAGGTCTGGCCCGATGCCTTGTGCGCAATCTGGTCCATGAGCCGTGTCACCTTGCGGTGGCTCTCGCTGAGAATCTCCCTTCGAATCTTCTTGGCCTGATCGTAGCCCTCATCTTCAAGCTTCTTGAGTTTATGAAACTCATCCGAATCGGGCGTCGTCATTTCCTTGTTGTCTCTAATCTGAAAGACGGCGTTGGCGCAGAAGAAGACTGCCTTGTGCTGCATCTCCAACGCCGACCGCAGCTTGCGACGGGCCTCGCCTGCACGTCCCCGTGAGTCTGCAGCTTCATCGTCATCCGAGACACTAGAATCTCGAGCTTCTTCAACAATCTTGCTGCTATGACCATTGACTCCTTTATTCGTTATGGCAGCCTTCAGCTCGACACGGGCCTCAGCAACCATCATTTCCGTCTCCTTTCTGACACTCTCCCATATCTTAGCAGCCTCTTTGACGCGGGGAGAGTTTTCAAAGAGTTGTCCGCGCGTAAGCTTGTTGGATAGCAGTGCCCTCTGGTCTACATTGATCATGATTTCGCTCTGTTCAATCATGGCGCCGAGGACTTCGTCAATCGTTCGCATGGGTCGAGACCTGTTCTGACCTAGAATACGACGGCTGTACGCCCCGACCTCTGGATGCAGGGCAGTCTGCCTCAGACGGTTGAGCCACACCCTCATGGCTTCTTCGTAGTCATCTGGATCCCAGTTGTCAACTACCGGGTTGCCCTCGGAGTCCAATCCACAGGCCTCGGTCATCTCCTTGTACAGAGATTGGTAGTGCTGCTCCTCTACGGCGCTGAACGGAACACTGATGGCAAAGCGGCGCTGGGGAGGCAGAGCAATCTCGTCCCGCACGAGCGCTTTGGTATGTCGCAGGGAGATTGCGTTGAAGAGTTTTTGAAAGACGGGCTTGTGACCCTTGATCAAGGATTGCCATAACTGTGGCGCGGAACAGAGGGGCTCATACCGAAGGAATGATACCAAACCATACAGATCCTTGACGTCGTCTTTAACCGGCGTTCCCGTAACTCCCCAAGCATTGATGCGTGGAATCGTACGTGCGACAGTTGCTGCCTGGCTGAAACCGTTTTCAATCATCTGAGCTTCGTCCAGGCAAAGCCGCCACCACATAATTTGCACCAGAGGTGACTTTGGTCGTTCGTACTTGCGTTCTTGCCGACGAGAACGCTCTGGAGCATCTTTGGCAAAGTGTATCTCACTCGACAATACGCTATACGTGGTCACGACAACGTCGCACTCGGCAAGTCTTCTTGCCACGGCTTCTCCCTCGCCTCCCTCGCGTTTGCATCCTTGGTAGAACTCGAGCCGGAGACCAGGTGTGTGCTTCGAGATCTCAGACATCCATTGCTGCCGCAAAGATTCCGGTGCGACGATCAAGGTCGCCCCAGTCGAAACGAGGTTGCTTGGTGATCGGTTGTTCCCCACTTGATCCTGGGGGTGCAGTAGCATGAGACCGAGGACCTCAAGCGTCTTGCCTAGTCCCATCTCCTCAGACAGGATGCCGCCTCGGACAGACCGTTCAGCATATTTAAAATGGCCATCCTCTTCCGAGACAGTATGAAAGATGTCATTCAAGATCATCTTTCGGCCAGTAACATCGTGGACGAGCCGCGAGCTGTCACTTAGGGGGGCGGGCATTTCCCCTATGAACGGCTCTGCAACCACACCTGTCCACCGAACACCTTCCCTTCTCAGCATCCACTGAAGTGTCCTCTTTTGGTATGGTAAGAGAGTAGCATCCATGCCAGGGATTTCGATCGATAGTGGCACGACATCCTCTTTGTCTGGGACAAAGGCAGCTTCGTAAAAATCCATGGGAGACCACGCGGCTTCAGGCGGATCCGGTGCAGGATAAAATGCGTTGATGACAGCTTCTGTGCATCTTCGCCTATCATTCTGGCGAAATCCGTTGAGCGGTGAGGATGTAGCATTCCAGAATAGCTGGAAGTCAAGGCGTATTGTTGCCAGCTGGTCTTTCAGCTCCATGACGAGGTTGACTTTGGTCCAAACTGCACCAGGAGAGGTGGTCTGTGAGTCACCTTTGATGGAAAGAATCTTGATGGCGTCATCACTGATGTGTTGCGACAGGAGGGGTACATCGAACCATGAGATCCGGCCTCCGCGTAACACCGGACGCATCCCAAGAGCGAGGTCGAGGCCTGTCAAGGAGGCTTGGATGTGCGTGCCAACGTCGGAGCGCTCCAGTGTACGGCTTGTGGGTTCTTGACTGGGAAGTGGTCGTTGAAAGTACAGCCCCCCCGTTGCAACGCAGAATTTGGAGTCTATTGGGTCGAGCCTCCGGCGCTTTGGCGAGTGGCCGCCTGATGTCGCATGTTCAGGTTTGGCAGGCAGAGACGCGACATATTCGATGATCTCAGAGGGCAGAGGATCTTGAGCAACAATAATCAATCAGTAATGTTCGTAAGGAGAGGTTGGGATCGGGGGAGTTGTACCGTGAAGAGAGACGGACTGGGCAACTTGATAACCGTGCCCGCCTCGAGGAGTCTTTGTACGTGCCATGTCGACAGGGCCTGCTATACGTCGACCTGGTGAAGTATGAGGATGTAAAGACAGATGGGAGGGTCACAACAGGATGCATGCCGGGTGAGTACGGAGGAGTGTCAAGGAACAGATCCATGCTTGACGGTGTTACAATGCACGCCGGGATATGGCATACTCCAAACTGCCACCGAAGAAGGGTACCCACGGGATATCGATAACGCAGCAGGCGCGTCACCTATTGGGGAACGCGCCTTCAATGTTCGTTGCTTACTCCGTACATGTGGCAGTGCGGAATTGTGGCAGTTCCCGCGCCACAAATATCTACTTAGTCATCTCGCGTCCCCTTAGTCAAAATTTCGACCTCGAACGTCTCACTGACCACGAGACAAGACGACAGGCGCGATTGAAGCAGTTGGGGCAAAGTTTCGGTCATTTCAAACCCTGTTGATCCCAGGTAAGCTCGCGCATGATTCTGTATCTCTGGAGTAGAGCAACAAGTCTCTAACTGACTATTTCCAGCAGAGTAGGGAGAAAATCACGACACAATGACGACCAGGATGGAGCGCCTACGACCATGCTTGAACATGCTGGCATCGGCGACGACGAAACCATTCACGGCAACCGCGGCCGGCCAGACACGATGGCTCCACCGAACGCGAGCAGCGCACCCGATACCATCCCCTCGCCCCTTTGTCCCCGACGTGCAGACGTTTCTCACCCTGATCGGACGCGGTCTGGGCAAGCACGCGTCCAAGTTCCCGACGTGGGAGTCGCTCTTCTCCCTGACGGGCCCCGAGCTCCAGAACCTGGGAATCGAACCGGCGCGCAACCGGAAATACCTGCTACGGTGGATGCAAAAGTACCGCAAGGGTGACCTGGGTCCTGGTGGTGACTTTGAGTTTGTCAAGGATGGCGAGGCGGTCCTCAAGACGGCGCTGCCCCCGGCAGGCGAGGTCAAGCAGACCAAGTTTGTCGTCAACGTGCCCCACCCCGAGGCTGAGGCCTCAGAGGATGGTCCCCCCAGGCTTCTGCCCCGGCCGATCGGATACACTGTCCGCGGGGAGAAGACGATTGCGGGCCCATTTGCCATACCCCTGGCCAAGAGCGGCGCCTGCGTCAAGGTTACCGAGGGCATGTGGGAGGACCGCCTGGGCCGCAAGATTGACGGTGGTGAGAGGAGACGTGCCGAGGTCCGCTTCAAGAAGAGGTCAGCCGAGCGCAGAGCCGAGAGGGAGGCAGAGATTCTGTCCAAGCTGTAAGATGTCTGTATCGACTTGCAATCGATAGCAAAGGAGCGAAGGTGGCATCGGCCACGTGTGACCAAGGGAATGGTCTGTACTATGTATATTAACACACAAGTCTTGTACCATTTTGAAGCAATAAATTCCTGGGCAATTACCAACGAGTTAGGACCCTCGTATGCTCCTTGGAGCCAAGCGTTTGTAGGTATACCTGTCACGGGAACGGGCCGCAGCTCGGCTTTGCATGTATCTCAACTCAACTTCCACCTGAGTAACATGGCTGAGCAACATGGCTTCTTGGTCAGGAAGACTCCAACCCCAAACAAAGCCACAAAATCGTCTCTCCCTCGCTATCGTCACCTTCTTTTCATGAGCACGTAGAAGCGGACTGCGGAATGTGCACGATCGAGTGATCACTCAAATCTTCCCATGTTATCTTGTCGAGCTTACCCGGCCTAGTATGTCTATCAATCTACGGAGACGGGTGAGGTCTAAATTTGTGCATAGATCATGTACGTAGGTATATGATCAACCACGTTTCTCGTACTCGCATGCTTGTCCTTCATACGGACTACACGTATATACAAGAGTGCGATTACCCATCTCAATAAACCTTGCCGCCTACTATGTCAATGGCCAGCTCCAAACAGCCACACAAGTCGTCGAAATCGTTGTCCAGGTCGCCAGGGAGATGGCCGTCAAACTCTTCAAGACTTGCAGTATTAATCTGCCCGCAAGGTGATAATGCTTTCGCAACTGATCTCTTTACCAGTATATACATAGGCCACATAGCATTAGTCTCTATTCGAGAGCAGCCTTTTACGAGATATCGATTGATGCTTGTGAATGGTACGTTGCCTCGATAAGCATTCGGTGTGTTCGGGGGACATATCCAAGCTAGTACTAACGTCCTGAATAGACACTAGGGCTGTGTACATATACACGTCATGATAGTAAGGCTGACGATGCTTTATCCCATATTACTTACGAGGCATGAATCAACTTGAGCAGTCACTACGGTGAAAAGAAGTCCGCGCTTATCTGCTCCACCCGGGCATGATTGCCACAGCTATTGCCTAACAAACAAGCCATATACCAGCACCTAGCGCTCCTGAAGCGTAACCACTCTCTCCGGGAGGGCATGCTGTCTTTCTTTTCACATCCTGGGCCTCCGCCGCAAGAGAATGACCCTTCGTGTTCAATGCGGGATTCTCCGAGTACAGCCAGGAAGACTTCATCAAAATTAGGCAAACCACCTTCGTGAAGAGCGCGTCGTTTACCGCTTTAGCGTATGGACCAATCTCATGCCAATGAAGTCTACCCGCACTCACCGACAAGGTGATCTGTCGTATATCCCTTGCCATCATTGGCATTTCCAGGACCGTCAAGAGGCTCTAAAAGCACGACTTGAATAGAAATGCCTACTGCGTGGCTGACATGTGGCGTCAGGCCACGATGATGAAGCATATTTGACTCATCTGGACCCCTGCCGCCACGCCGCTTGCCGAATATGAGTCCCTTTTTATCCGTGGGTCTCTCTGGGTGCTCTGGTATTGGGACTCTGCACTTTGCTAGATGCCGACACCTCGACCTGGTGCTAAACTCCACACTAGGTATTATACTACTTACGCATGTACAGGAAGTGATCCTCTGGGGTTAGTTCGCAACGGCGAGTTGGCAGTTGACAGTCGACCCTCAACTCAACTGCTATGCCAAGCACGTCTCGATGGCGTTCAGGTCGCCCCTGGCGTACATGCTGGATGTCTTGCTTCAGGGTTCTGCGAGACGCCTGCATACGGAGCCCTTCTCCAGCAATAGTTGCTATGAATCCTAGCGTCTCTGATTTGGCCTCCCACTGTAGGGTGTATGGTTTTCTTTCGATGCATAGCAGGTTCGGCCATGCAGGCGGATCATCGGGCGCACCATGTGTCGGATCACATACATAGTTGAGGTGCGCATGTGTAGCGGGTATTTTTTTTTTTTTTCCAGAGATTGGCATCATGATCGTAATAAGGCGAAGAATGGAAGAAGAAAACCATGGCTTCTTTCCCGTCCTCTGGAAACACAGATACAGGTCTCGGCAGTTTTTGGCACCGAAACAATGAGGATTTTTTTGCTGGCCCCAGGTGGTTGCCATGTAGGGAATGATTAGGGAACGTCCCAGCCTGTGTATATAGACAAATCAGGAGCCTCTTTCTTAAAGGGGGAGTTGGGCCCCTCTACAGGGCGCGTTACCCTCTGGAAGAGTAGTCGCATCATCGCCGTCGGAAGATCTCAAGCATAACTGTGTGCTCTCGGACTTCATGCCCCGTTGCCCTCCCTGTCGCCTGTCACTTTGCAACTCGTCATTAATCCTGGCTCTCAGAACATATGTTCTCCAGTTTTGCACGAAGCCCGTCGGGTGGATTCAGAGCTGTCCGAAGCCCGTCGGGGAAATACAGACTCCGGTCAACCATCATTCAACTGATGAGGCTTCCCATCCTCGAAATTCGCCGTGATCAGCCTTACGATGGTAAAATCGCCTCGGGCGTCAAGCCTCAATCTGCCCAAGATCCTCTCAACTGGAACAGCCGAGCTCTGCGGTGAGCCTACGGAGTAGGGTTTCAACGAATAGCTTTATTGCCAACTACTAACTTACATGCGGCTATTGGCGATGACTTCAATATCACTACGTACACCCCCTTCAGGGGACCCGTAAAATGGCCGTTCCGCCTGCTCGTGCGTCGTATTGAACAACTTTTCCTAAATGGGAATCCTCTGCGAGCCGCCAATCATCTCCTCGTCCTGTGTACGGAGTAAGTACATTGTTACCTGGTAGCCTTGCCCAGCTTGCCTGGGCACCTATTATTACGGTGTGCCACGACAAATAGTTTCAATTGGCAATCTCCACCAGAAAAACAAAGAATTGGATTTGATGGTGAGAAAAAAAAAAGAAGGCGAGAGACAAGCGAATGGAAGCGTGGAGGGAAATGTAGTATTAAGCGAGGCGCGGAAACGAGAACTGCATGGGTACCACTCTAGGTCACGGAAAGTCTTCCGTCGTTGTCGCTTAAAGGCTTGTTGGCCCCTGTCTCATCTAGTACTTACTACGGAGTACTCCAACGTCGTTTCCGTCCAGGTGGCGCACCCTCTTGTGGGTGATAGGTCTCTCTTTACGCATATCCGTACTCCGTACTCCGCACAGGCATGCGCACAGCGGAACGCTACAACGCATGTGCAGACTCAAGGGTTCATCGTCCGGGGGCGGAAATTTTGTACCTTGCTGCGACAGCGACAAGTGATGTCGTTGACGAGTCCCTGGGTTCCATATCTCAACAGCCGTCGGTTGTTCGTGAAGGTTTGATGACCCCCGGTGCCGTCCAGCCAACCTTGCCGCACACACGCATGCACAATTACACCAGCGAGCTGCATGGTCAGCATTCCTCAAGCAATATTCGTCTCTACCATTGAGGGCTCGGAGCATGAAGGAAACTGCCGTCGGAAAAAAGGAATGCACGTGTATCAATGCAGAAGGACGCAATCCAGCCAACACCTCTCTTTTCGCACTGCCCACCCTTAACGGCAGTGGTGAGAAGGATGGGATCACCTGTTTCAAGTCCAGCTAGTATTTATCGGTCTTTGCTGTTCTTGTCACGACGTACCCGTACCGAGAAGTGTTACTTTCGCCTTTGGCCTGCACTCGTACGCGTTGACTCTGCAAATCGTGTTGGCCATGAAGGTCAATGTATTTTTGGAATAGTCTTGACGCTAATAATACTACTCGTAGCTACCCGCCAGGTTAAGTCTTCGTCATCCACTCGTACAAATGCTGCGGACTGCAGTGCGTGTAATACGAGTATGTACGTGGACATGCATACGCATATCAGAGCACATGTACTCCGTAATACGGCAAGCCTTCGCGGCTCCTGGCAATAACAACACGCGACGTGATATCCGACTCTAATACTCGGGTCCAATGGAGGAAAGGACTGCCGCTGATCGGGCTCAAATGGCAGTACCCTTGCATACGTCTGTTTATGGGGGCTTGGCGGCGCCTGCAAGTCAACTGGTAAAACCGGAGGGTCACCATTGCACGAGATGGGAGCTGGAGTCAGGCCCAGATACAATGCTCCATGCCATTGTGCAACTTGGTTGATATGGTGAATAAGGGGTAGTAGGTTTCTTGGTCCCTTACCAAAGGTCAGTATTACTCCGTAATAACATTGAAGGGTTGAGCAATCAACTATGACAGCTTCAATCCGATGTTGTTACGCTGTAAAGTCCCAGTGTACGAAGTACCCGCAGCGGCAAAGCCATGCTGCTAGGTGAAGAAGACGCCGCTTGTATCCGTATGAACATGGCATAAAATCAGACGAGCCTGACAATGTCCCGACATATCCTGGCACTCGACAGGTCCCAGAAGAAGGAATAATGCAGGGTGTTGTGCATATATAAGTCGGAAGAGGCGACTCGTGACTGTGCGACTTGGGATGTCTGGCCGGGGTGAAAACGGTGATCGACGGGAAGAAGGAAGCTTGGCAGAATCGGCAGACCGGGGTTGGCATCTGGGCAAGTCTCTGGGCAATGAGAGCATGGCAACTCAGGAAGCTGGTGATGGTGGCACCGAGGGGAGCTGGCTGACAACGTTCTGTAGGTACGCGACCCGGCACATGTGCGTTGTGACCTCTGACACACGAACCCAGAAAGTGGTAATAACAGAGAGTGTTATTAAGTCGTATTACTCGGTAATACTGGTGCGGCTGCGGCCTTGTTGGTGATGGGACGGTGGTCACTGGTGGTCCATGGATCGCCCTGCTCTGCCCTGCTGCCCTGGTCCCCGGCGCCTTTTGACGCCTTTGGCGCCCTTTCCCCCCCACCCCGCCAACCCGCCAACGGCCCCATCCCGAGGCAGACGAGCCCCCAATGCTCATTGCTTCTGCACTTCTCAACATGTTGAGCCCAGGATGCCTTGCGCCCAAGCTTAAAATTAGTGAGGAGACAAATGGAACCAATCAGTAACATCCCAAGTGGATCTGATTTAGAGGGAGAGCTGTGCAAGTACGGAGTACTGCGTACGGAGTACTACTACTAGTAGTACTAATACTGCGTGGGGAGTACGGAGTACAGGGGTTCAGAACGGGAGGAGCAGAGACAAAGCGCACTCGGGGAAGGATCGAGCTGCGGACCTGAAAACAAGGCTGCGGCGGCGGCAGCGACAGCCTGCTTTGCGACGAGTTTTGCTTTGCTCCTTTCTTTCCTTCTCTTTCCCGTGTGCGTGCACGAGGCTTGCACGAAGCGCGAAGAAGAGGCAGGAGTCAAGCCCGCATGGTATCAATTACCTTGGTCCTTCGTAGTACTACTGCTACCAACTCATAAGTGAATAGACTAGCAATGCTCTACAGTAGATCCTGCCTGTCCGGGCGGCTGTCGGTAAGGTAAGCACATCTACGAGTACAACCACAATTATGAATGTTCCTTCCCGATCGGCACCAAGACCACGGACTGCGAGGACGAGTCATGCTGTACGCATGTTTTTGTTCGTGAATCACGACGCTCGACGCTCGTACTACACACATACTCGTACATTTATGCAGGTTTCCTCATGCCCTGCCAACCAACCCCAGCAAACGACATCGATGAGCCACACATTCACACGAGTACATGCGCGCATAGGCATGGCCCCCGTTCGTATTTCTCGCATTTCTTGCACCTCACGCGGTGTCCTACATCATGGCCCGCCTTCAACGGCGACCTCCATTTCTGCTTCAACGAACCCGGCGGCCGACCGCCCTCGTGGCCTTGGCATTGGACCCGTTTGTCTCATCTTGTCTCTGCGACTGGCAGGCCTGGCGCGCCCCGCCCCCCATGCTCCTGTAAGGCTGGGCTAGACTTGCGCTATGACATGTAATACGCTGTATGTACTCCGTACCTTTCGTTTATCCTCTACCTTTCCTTTTTCTTGCTAGGCTTCGGGGCAGCAACATGACACGAAAAGGGCGCTGCAGATCAGCATCATCATCATTAATACAATCATCATTTCGTCCCTCCCCTTTATGAGAGGATGGGTAGCCGGAACTCGCCATCGAGAAACGCCCGACGCCCAGCTTGGGAGTCACAACAACATCTGCAGGGGAATTGCCACCACTTCCATGAGTACGGAGTACATTCGCTGCCATGTGGCATTCCAGCTGGATCAGCCGACGATCATGGCATGATCCGTAGGAGACCTAGGGGCCTTGGGGCCCTGCATCGCTGACCGACGCATTGTATGCTTGTACCGTGCTTGCGTGCGTGGCCTTGCCAACTTGCCCCAGGTGTTTACGCATACCAAACATGCAAAATCACACATAGTCCCCGTCTTTTCTCCTTCATCTCCACACTCCCCATCTCTCTTCTCCAGAGGCTAGGGTCAGACAAGACGAGGGAAAAGAGACTTCGACTCTGGATTGCGGCGGCTTCGGGAAGGGCTCCCACTCGGTCAGGTGCCAGCTCCCACAGAGGCCGCTAAGAGACCATGCTAATAATAAGCTGTTCACGCGTATCCGTCCTCGAATCCTGAATTTGTGTTGGGCTACTCGTACTCCGTACCTGTGCTGGCTGTGTCTCCGTGACGCCTGCTGCCAAGGCAATATATCCACTCCCCTCCGCCCCCTCTGTCACACCAAACAGGGGTATCGGCTTTCAGGCTGAGAGGGCGTGAAAAGAGGGGGTGCAACTCACTCGTGCCTACTAGCAACTACCTAGGGGTCACGGCTCGTCTACGGAGTAAAGAATACTAAATGTTCAACACGGCAGGTCAACAGTCCATTACAGTGGCCCTGTACGGAGTAGTCTGCCCTACCGTCCTGAGTACCCTCCTCGCCCCCCCCTACTTATGTCTGTCAAATCAACGGTGCCTGGGTGGACAGACCATGGGTTCTTGTGGTTGGCCAGCGGTATCCAACCCCCAACCCGGGATGACCAGTAATTCGCCTATCAGGCTGCTAGTGTGGGCGCATCTTGGTCCTTAAAACGAAATACGAATGCCTGGCTCCCGACCCGCATCAGACCAAGCATTCCGGCTCCCATGTACGGAGTACGGAGTATACAGAGTGATATGGGTACTAGCGACTATTGGCACCGGGATTCGAAGTGCTGATCTGGCAATCTACAGTATACCACTAGCTCCCACACGCCCCCCCCCCCCTTCCCTTGATGTTACTTGTATAGACCCTGGCACAACACCCGACGCCGTCTCCGCCGTTATTAGAAAGGGGACGCCGCCTCACCACCCCGCAACCGTGGAGAACTGGATAAGAGACATATATAACACGAGGACCCAACTACGAGAACAGCTATAATCTCTAATATTCCAAACTACACCGACGGACGCTTGACAAGCCTACAACTCGAACGCCCATAGCACACTTCCAGCACATCGCCTCGAAAGCAACAGGAACACCATCTGCTGCGCACAGCCGAGAACAATCACCCAAGACTATCTCTGAGCCATACAAGGCAGTAGAGCTCAGGTAGAGGACGGGAAGTCCCCTCGAAGTTTCCACGTCACAGGAGACGTTGATAAATGTCGTCTGCTTCCCTACTCCAAAGCTTTACACCTTCGACGCCACCGACTGTCCGAATTCATAGAGCGTCTCCAGAACACGATAGCGACTTGGAGTCTTTGTGCTTCTTTGGTGAATTTGACGAGCCCGTGTTCGCCAGTCGAACCCCCCTGCAACAGAAGAGGTCACTGGCCCTCGCAAAGTCACCCAAAATACGGGCCTCAAGAAAGCCTGGGGAATCATACACAATGTCAACACCGAGCAGCAGCGTTGGCTCCCCAGCATCAGTGGCCTCGCCCATAAGTCCCGAGACTCCTGTGGAACTGCGGTCTAGGGGGAAGCGGGCCAAGGCTGCTCTTCAAGAGACCAGCTGGGCAGATGTGACAGATCCGGAGGAGAGGCGGCGCATCCAGAACCGGGTTGCGCAACGCAAGTTTCGTGTGTAGCCCCCGTCCAGCGTCCATTGTTTGCTCCATGCCAAGTACTAACACACAAAAAGGCAAGAAAGCCAAAGAAAACAAGGAAAAAGAGGACCGGGATGCCAAGAACAGGGAGCATGCCGGCAACAGCTATCGCATACCTACTGCAGACGACTTTTCGTGGGGGGCGGAACCTTGCGGGCTTCCGTGGGGAGGACTCAACTTTGGCCACGTCGTTGCCCGCGGGCTCGAGCTAGAGAGCAGGCGGAGCAGTGGCCGCGCAACAACGGCATACATGGGCGATGAGAGTGTCCCAAGCAGCAGCAGAAGCAGCACCAGCGGTGGCAGCAGCATGGTGGTGAAGCAGCAACAGCCAGTGCCGGAGTTGTACGCTTTCCCTGCCCACACATTGTCACCTCAGACATTTTCGAGCTATGAGAGCAGTGTTCCCGACGACTCGTACATGCATGATGTACAGTATGGGTTCAACGCTTTCCTGCAAGGCTTCGATGGCCTGGCTCCCTAGCCATGACGACTTCGGCTACTGCTACCTACTACGACAACTATATAACGACGACGACGGACCCCTTGTTTTCTCTCAGCAGAGCTTCTGCATCATACCCTTAATGGCCTTCAAATTTGTTGCTTGTCCTTTGATTTTTACGTTGCTTATGGGGCATGTGTTTGGACAAATGCGGCCAGGAATCTGTACAAGATGGACAAGACGGATACGGACATGGCCGGATACCATTTTGCACCTCTTGGTTTCTTGTTCTCTTGTGTCCTTCCTCTCTTCTCCTCTTGCTTATTATTATGTGTACGCCACAAGACAGGTGGTTATTCTTGGAGAGAGTATGCACTGCTGGTGGCGCTTCTCTCTCGATTTCTTGTATTATCTGCGACATTGGTCCTCCGTACATGAGACGGGAGTTCTAGAACCCTTTCGATCTAATGGGCTGATTTCTTCTTTCCTTTTGACTCTCCCCTGCCAAGACGGTCACAGATGCGGTTGTGTGCCGACGACACGAGACGAGACGAGACGAGTTATAATTAGCACAGCCAAATTCTCACATGTTTCTGCCCATACTCGTCAGAACAACACTACCAGGCTGATGCCGGCATGTTTGAACCCTCATTGTACAGACAGGGTACTGAGTACTTCGCCCTATTCGTAGGGAAATGAAGGGATCAAGAACGAGAAAGGGGAGGGGAAGAGGTGGCTGGCGCCACACGGGATCGACGAATACGACGAATGCGAGATGGGCGGTGACACTGTACAGTATTACGCCGTAAGCCTTATGGAAAGGGAGGGGAGTGAGCGTAAGAAAATGTATGTACCGGGTAGTGGTCTGCACGTTGTATGTCGCTGGTAATTTCCGTTCCGTTTGCAAAACTCTTACATGCTTTCTTTTTATCTGTACAACGTACGGAGTACTCCATACTTGCTACTGCTATATTCAGAATCATTCAGTACTCTGTACTCCGTACTTTGTAATACTGGAGTGGTTCTGGGATTAAAGCGTGGGCTGACGGGAATGTATATATAGCGTACAGATTCTCCGTACTCCGTACACCAGATACGATTCTGGGGCTAGAGGTGGTTCCACGACTACGACGCAGGTTTGGCACATGTCGGCGCTGAGCCGGACCCAGAGCCGGATTCTATGGGGTTCTGGCCTCTTCACCTTTTCCTGTTCGTACTTCATACGGCGAGATGGTGAAAGAGTGTTAGTGAGTAACAGGAAATATTAGTGGTGGTACTCAGTAGTAGATGTCGTGGTGTTAGTGTGGTTACCCGATTAGGAAATAAGAGCATCTAGAGTAAGGCAATATCAAGATTTAGTTACTACCTTGACCATTCTCTCATGAAATATAAAATGATTGCACATGAAACTAGTCATAGATTCTCATATAAATGGGTTGTCTCCCAAATCTTCATATACGTTCTACAAAATGATTTATGTTGCCGGTTGAGGACCCTTGAATGTACTTTGTGGACTTCATTGAGCTTTGCGGGGTGCAGTGAAGGAGCGAGGTGTCTCATTGACCGCCCGGCAGAATTCGCCGACCCACCAAATTTTTGTCTCTGGCAGTCGCCGCATTACATCAGGAAGACTTTCGCTCTTTCACTCCAGCTTGAACAGAGTTGTTAAGGTGGTCAGTTCCCAATCTCAGTTTGCGTACATATTACAGTCTTTTCAGCAGAGAACCCGAGGACCATGGCTGTCGCAGGCAAATCCAAGGTCGACAAGAGTGAGTTCAGCCACCCCAACCCCCAACCTCGTTTTGATCATGATCGAGATCAAACCGAGATCAACGTCTGACCGCTGTACCAGAGGCCGCCAAGGAGCGCAAGCAGAAGGCCCGCAATGAGCGACACCGGGCCAAGGCAGTAGCCAGACAGGCGCGTGTCTCCGGGGACAAGGGCCAGACCAAGACCCAGCAGACCGCTGCCAACCTCAACGCCAAGATGGACGCACGCCGCAAGCGCCTGCTCATCCGATCCGAGAAGCTCAAGGCCAAGGCCGAGAGGCTACTGGATGCTGCTAGCAAGGCCTCCAGGCAATACGAAGAACTTGTCGAGTCTGAGAATGTGCGTTGATTTCGCTCCCCTTTGTTCAATAGCCGGAATGATGGAAAGGGAGCATGGCTACTAACTCACCTATAGAAGAGACGGGAAAGGGAGGATGCCGAGACCGCCAAGAGCAATGGAGACGAAAAGACTGCCACGGATGATGACGATTCCACTTCCTCCGACGAGTCCTCCTCTGCTAGCTCCGAGGATGAAGCTGCTGTCGCCGCCAACGACGACGGCGACGACGACGACGACGACGACGACGACGATGAAGTCTCCAAGGTCCCCGCCGATGAGGTCGCCCTCAAGAAGCGCCGCGAGAGCGATGCCACATCCACCCGTAGCATTTTCGATGCCGAACCTGAGCCTTTACCCAAGGACAAGAAGAAGAAGAAGGCCAAGAAGGCTAAGGAGGCGGAAGCAGACGCCGACGAGGTCGTGGTCGAGGAGGCCAGCAAGAAGAAGAGCAAGAAGGCCAAGAAAAGCGAGAAAAGCAAGAAGGCCGAGGCTGACACTAAGAACGAAAACACTGAGAAGACGGAAAAGGCCGACAAGAAGGATAAGAAAAAGCGCAAGAGAGAGGATGTTGCCGAGCTCGGGTCCGAGGCCGAGGCCAGCGCTGAAACCGACGCTGAGCCCACTCCCAAGAAAGACAAGAAGGAAAAGAAAGAAAAGAAGGACAGGAAGGACAAGAAGGACAAGAAGGTCAAGTCTGACGCTGCACCTGTCAACGATGTTGAGGCTCAGCAGTGGAACATTGACGGGCTCGAGGGTGGTAAGGCCCGCCAGGAGAAGATGCTACGTCTCCTGGGTGGCAAGAAGGGCGGCATCTCGATCGGTGGATCTAGCCAGGGCGCCGTTAAGAACAACTCGATCAAGGCCGAGGCAGACATCCAGCGGCAGTTCGAGATGGGCATGAAGGCGAAGAACGAGGGTGCCCCCCAACGTCGCGGTCTCGGCGCATAGCCAAGGCCCTCTACCTTCGCACTTGTTCTCGCTACCAATGACGACAGATATACTTGCATTTGTATGACTTTTTCTCGTTACTTTTTTTTTTCGAGTTGGCCACCCCTTTTACTGCGGCAGCACGGCGTCAGGACATAAAGAGAAAAGAAGCAAAGGTGGAACCAAAGGAACAAATGAATAGAATACAATTATCCGCGCAGGAATGGGAGAAACTAACAAATCACAAGATATAACCCCGATGAGATCCCTAAAGTAGAAGAAAAGAAAATGGGCAAGATGGCCCTTTGTACATGGTCGTCGGTCTGCTCCCTCCCCTCCTTTCGTTTTTTTTTTTTGCGGAGGCGTTCAGAATACACGTTGCGATATCGGACCAGAGGTCTCGTCGCGTACGCATCCATATGTACTCCCCTATTTAAACAACCTCGCTAGCCACAAATTGTATAACAGTGTGTGATGCGCGGACGAGCGCATGGTGACAAATCGCGTCTTGAGTTGTGTCGCAGTCGGCCTTTCGGTATGGCGTCGGACGCAAGGGGGGCAGCGCATTTACCCAAAGAAACGAGAGAAGGCCTCGAAAAGTAGACTGCCAAAGACAATAAAACCCAGGACTCCTATAGATGGACTGGTGTCAGTGACAAGGCCAAAGGATGAGGAGGTCAAACAAGGGAAGCTCAGAGAGGTGTCGGGGAAGGACAACGTACCCATCCAGACAGGTGAGAGCGGCGACTTCTGCACCACCTTTGTCTTTGCGCTCTTGAGCTGCTCTTCCGACTTGCCCATGCGGTTCTCCTGCTTCTTCGCGAACTTGGCGTTGCGCCGGCGCTGCTCGAGGGCTCCGTTGGCACCCTGTCATTGGCATGTGTCAGTCGTCTCCTGGACAGGGGGTGGGAGGGAGATGGGCATACCATTGTGAAGTTGTAGTGTGGTAGTGATGGAGGAAACTGGCGAAAGCTGAGTGGGGAGGGGGGTAAGGAACGGTTCAAGAAACGTGGTGCCTCTTTTTGTAGATTCCAAGTGTCAACAACTGCTGCTGTACTCGTAAAGGCAATGGTGTCCTGTCGTTTATTTGGGAGGGAAATAGGAAGCTGCGTCCTGGCTTTTGGCCGTTTCCTTCTGCAGGGGTGGGCAATTGGGGGCGTGAGTTACAGTTACAGGGGACTTTGTGGCTTGAACGCGGGGTGCACTGCCACACTCACTGCAATGTCCTTTGCGGCTGGTGTGTCGCGATCCAGTTTGCCAGTCCATACGAGTCGGAGAGAGAGTATCACTTAGGCGTCTCTCTTCCGCTCATACAGTACGACGGCAGATCCCTACTACAAGCACCATGGCGTCGATGACAACACGGCTGATGCTTCAGCCTCTTCGCAGAACGGCCATCCCTATAAGATTCCCTCGCGCCTCTATCCGGACATATACCACCGCCAAGGGGGGCCCTAAACCCGCGCCAAAGCAGGACTCCAAGCCTCCAAGCAAGAACCCAGCCGTGAGAACTACCACAGTCGCAGTCTATCGGAGACACCAGGAAGAGAGTGGAGTAATCTAATTGTTCCCGCAGGCCAACTTTTACAGGACATTTACCCGGCCCGTCGCCAAGGTCCTCCTCGTCGCCGTGCTGACCTACCAGCTCCTCTACTGGTCGTGGATGAAGCTCGAGACGGACGAGATCCGCGCCGAAACGGCTGGTCAGTCTTAGCCGCACACGAAACAAAAAAATGAGTGTAAATTTTCTGACTTGGAATACAGCAACAATTGCCGACCTTGAATCCAAGGTGGAAGAGTACAAGAAGACCCAGACGAGCAGCAAACCCGAATGAACAGACACCAATCTTGCCCGCCGAAGCAGAGCATGTACAATACTACCACGATAATATCCCGAAAACACGCACACACGTGCACCTGGGAGCGGCCATGACCCGCTGCATCGGTTCTCTTATGGACTAAGAATAGAAGGAAACACTTGTATAATAGATACCGTCATACCCGGCATTGCCAGGCGCAATACATGAACCAGATAACGCCAATTCGCTCATTCTATAACTAAAAACATGGGTCTTTTCTTCGTAGTGGCTCTTGTTCCTAGACGCCACTCATGCACATGTGTCTTCTTTCTCCTCAAAATGCTTCTTAGAGCAGAGCCAATACAGCCGTCAGGGAGACGGCGCCGAGGGTCACAAAGGTGAACGGTGCCAATGCTCCTGCTCCGCTAACTGTCGTCTTCCTCGGCTGGCCCGGGTAGTTGCACGAGACGATCGATTCATCATCCACGCGTTGACCATAGCTAGCGTTGAAGCCAATCATCCCTGGGCGGGGACAACTGAGCCCCATGACGGCCGGGCAACTCTGTACGACCTCGTAGCAGAGTTCTTCGCACGGCAGAATCTCCTTGTAGGGGCCTGGGGCGACAGCGTCATCGATGAATTGGTTGCGCGAGGAGTTGTGGCCCGGTGTAGTAGCAAGGGCCTCAAGCTCGCTGGTGGGGAGCGCGGTGCCATTGGGGAAGCGCTGCCCAACATTGCGCGCGTACGCATACTTGTTGCTGCTCGTAAAATCCTCGCAGCGAGGGATAGCCACGTTGCAAAGCCACTTCTTGTAGGCCTCCTTGCAGTCCGTACAGTTACGGCTGAGCGAATACCGCGACGTCGCGTCCGTCTCACACGCCACTTGCATCATGACTGTCTCGAAATTGGCGTACATCTTACGAGCGTAGTCATCATAGATCTTAGCCAGGGCGGGACCCTGGAGGTCGCCGTTTCCAGGCACGGCGTACTGCGTATCGGAGCAGAAGTCGAGGTCGGTGATGACTTTACATGTCGTGCCTGTTTCTGTCAGCCAGATGGCCCTCAGGGGCGAGGGGAGGGGAGGGGAGGGGGACGTACCAGAAAGAGTACGGAATTCAATAGGTGAGTAGACCGTATACTTGCCGTCCGCGTCGCTCGTTTGACGCTTGTCGTTGCTGCTGCTGCTATTCGAGTTGACTTTGACGAGTACAGCCGTGTAGGTAGACGTGTGGTTGAGGCCTTCGAAGTAGAACTGCTGCTTCGGGAACCCTCCGGGCCCACGGGTCGTCATAGACGTCTTGACGAGCCCGTTCTGCCTGCCCGTGTTGGCGTTGTTGGCCGAGATGAGGGCTTGCCCCTGCATGCCGCAGAGGGAGCGCTGCATCCCTTTGATGGAGGGTGACGCGTTGTTCTGGACAAACAGTTCGTAGGGGGCTGACTGGTTCATAATGCTCTTAATCTTACTGCCGTCGACAGTTAGGTTCTGGCTGACGAGCAGGGCGGCACTCGAGTCGCTGTCCATCCACAGCACCGCCTTGTCCAAGTCGCTGGCCTCGTCGTACTGGTGGTAGTAGCTGTCGGTCGACGCCGCCACCTCGACGCTGTAGACGCCAGAAAATTCGCCACTCTTTTTGGGCGCCACGACTCCAATGTAGACGGGATTGCCGGACGACACGTCAACTGACAACGTCGCCATTCCCTCATCAAACGACACCCACATGCCGTCGTCGACGTCGTCGGTGCTCGTTGGGCATCCGCCGTTCTTCGATGTCGATGCCAGCAGCTGCAGCTGGGGCGCCTCTTGGCTCTTACCGTTGACGCCCGTCAGCCCGGGAACGAGGCACGTCGTCCCGGACAAGTAGATGGTTGTGCTATCGGCACGTCGTTCGTGGTCATGCTCTCCATCGCTTCTTCGGCTTGAGGACGAGCTCGACCCTGATATCGCACTCGCGGGAAGCAAAAAGCATGTCGATCCGTTCGGTTGTATGTTCTGCGGCCACGGTTTCGACAGAGTTATGGGAACGGCTGCCGAGGCCGCCCTACCAACGATGCTGCGCCCGAACGGGCCTATATCAGGCTGATACGATGGGGATAATTCATCGCTGCGCTCGTCAAGATTATCTTCGTATGATGACACCAGCTGTGCTCCATCGAGGGACTGGCGGTGGTTGAGGCCGGTATCGAATAGGGTTCCGTCGGACGGTAGAGGCTCGGCCGCTTCGACAAAGCCAGAAAGGAGTAAGGGTATGGCGAGAGGGGAAGCGAGAAGCGCTGCCAGGCGGAATAGACTCGGCCGCATATCTAGATGCAGGGGCTCCTCTCGGGAGGAGGATGGCGATGATATTCTAGCCTCTTGAGGATGGATCGTGAGAGGTTATTGCTGGAAGGTCTGGATGGCGTCAAGGCACACGTGTGGTTCGTCGGTTGAGTATCGCGTGCGGCATCCTCATTGGCAAATGAAAGATGGCTCAGTTCTCTTTAGGCGAGAGGCGAGAAGCTGCGCAGCCTGCGCTTATTAAAAAGAAGAATGTGCCTACCGGCAGACCCTTGGCTCTTGGTCTGTGATACGAAGGGGCTGTGATCTGGTACGTCAAATGTGCCGAATTATGAATGGAGTATATTTATTTTATGCAGTAGAAAAAGCACGAGGACATAATTGCCAGGGACCGTTAAGGTGCCGATTGGGAATAGCGCTGTTAGCTGCTTTCCACCCACGGGAGGGCCACCTTCACTGCGACTGCCTACCTGTACTATTAATATCCGTACAGTATTTTAGTATCCGTAATATTTGGACTACAAGAGTTGAAGAAGTCTTGCCCATGATTACCATCTCAACATTGTGTCATATCTCATAGATGGCCTTCGAGGCATCTCCCCATTTCGTCCGCCTCCTGTTTCTGCCTCTGATCCTGCTTCTGCATTCCTTCATGTGATATCATCTAATAATTCTTCTCAGCGACGATAGCGGGCTTTGAGGTCGTCACCTTAAGGCCTTTTTGTGGCATCTACTCCGTACCGCAGGTTGGAAGTGCCTTTCTATGGCCAATGGCCTCAATAGCTTCGAATGAGCTTGGTTGCCTTCTTGCTCTTGATATTTCTGTGTTTGCAAATCTTACCTACTAATAATAGCCGAAGCGGCTGGGAAAAAGCAAGTTCGGCTTCCAAGGCCGGCCAAGATGCCGATTTTCATAGATAAAAATCACCGAGGTCAAGAGGGCGACCTTCGCATAAATGGCTGAATCGTACCTAGTATGTGCGCATAGTAGTAACGGCTGTCCATTGGAAAGTAGCCTGAAGCTTCTCTCGTCTGAGGTGAATAATATAGTCGGTGTTATCGAAGGCATTTCCATAGATAAGGGGAGAGAGTGAAGCAGCAGAATGCATGTTACTGCAAGGCCTAGGCGTCAAAATCGCCAGCGGAAGCCGTATTTTGAGGAAAGTGTTATCTCTGCTCGATCGCCGGATATAATAAGCATTTGAGGCCAGTCGAACGGAGACGGTGAATTCTTCCCCGGAACCCCATTCAACTCGTACATGAGTGCGCTTCAGTCGCATGCTCTTTTTTCAATGAAAAAGATACAGTGCTAGCTGTACAGGTGGGAAAATGCTTCCAAGCAGCGATGTTCTATATATCTTATCCTATATTGTCAGCTTCACTCTTTAAGTCTCCAACATCCTATGCCGCATTTGTCTTGGATTGCTAGAGCCTCGAGATTGAGGTCGTGCGACTTCATTCCATGAAGTTTGTGCCACAAAATTCCAAGGCATGGAATACCTGAGCTCCTGTCTCTGGCCCGCCACCCGTGGCTTATAGAAACATTCCTATGGAGGCGGGGTTTTTGAGTGGATTGAACGCAAAGCGGGGAATTGGCAGCAGCCACACAGCTTACTACTCGTACAGGTACGGACAACGAGAGACACCACCCACGAAGTCGTAATTCTGTAGGTCCGTTGATGACAGCTCCAAGACTTGGGTTGGTTGCAGGATAGCACGCGACAGGATGCATGTTAAGGGTCCCTTGACAGCTGGTTGGCACGTGGTACGAGACGAAAGACGGAGAGATGGTAGTGGTGGCGGTGGTGGTGGCGGCGACGGTCACGAGCGGTAGCTTGCACCCATGTGCCCTTTCTCGCAGGCACGACAATGTACATTTCATTGCAATCATCAACTGACTCAACCCGCGCCCGTCAAACGACCAAAACACAGCAAACCAAAATAAAAAAGATCCAAAGATGAAAGCTCAGCAGCCTCTGTAGATTGCGAACCTCAAATCAAACATCTAGTACTCGTAATGGGGAACAGAACGTAGAGCCCGTTGCAGGTCTGCATGAATTGCCCCGAATCATCTCCCAAACTACTCGTAGTGGACACATCCAGTTTCGTTTCCATCACTACCTCTTGGGCATCATGGGTGGGTGCGTACCAAGAACCTAGCACATTCTACCCCGCAGCTTCCGCCACGTTACTAGCGGGCCTCTTCTTCCTAAGAACCCTCCTCACCGTCGAGGTGTCGTCGCAGGGGCGATAAAGACACAGGCGGGCTAGCAAATAACCCGGCAGTGTTGGTCTAGTCGGACTTTCCGAGACCCTCGGCCTTGGAGCGAAGGCCAGAGGAGCTGCCCGAGGCGTCGAAGTAGCGGCCAAGGGTGGGGGTGAGGAAAGACCGGAAAATGATCTGGGCGCCGCTGTTGATTTTGTCAGACCAGAGTTGAGTAGAGAGGGTGGGATTCTTGAGATTTGCGAAGTCTGGTGGCCATGAGGAGAAAATAACTTACTAGAACGGAGGCAGCGACAGCCAGAGGAGGAATACAAACTTGAAAGCAAAGTAGAAGGGGAACCAGTAGACGATGCTGATAAGGCTCTCCAGGACGGTGAAACCAGAGAAGACGACCCAGTACTGCGGAAGGTCAAGTTAGCTATGCGCAATCGGGGGAGTGCAAGAGGAACGGGCAAGACACTAGGTAGGGAACGGGCTCGGATCGCTTACAGTCAGCCACTGGGTGTCGTCGGACGAGGTTGTGGTGAAGAGGGCGTTGAGTGAGTAGTAGCCGGGGATGATGAAGCCGGCAATGTTGGTGAGGAGCTGACCGCCAATGTTGAAGATGATGAAGAGGAAGTAGAGGGCGGCGACACCGAGGGCAGCGTAGGCCTTGGGGACACCGGCCTGCTTCTCAAGGTTGTTGAGAACGGGGTATTTGGAGAGCTGTGGCGGGGAAGCTAGGTGTCAGCAACGATGGATCTTGCAAACAAGCAGGTGGCCTGGGAACACCGAGTAATAGCGAGTCTGCATCACGGCGTCCCCCGATGTCAACTGCTTACCTCCTTGTCGAGCACCCCGAGGTAGTTCTGCGCCTTTTCCTGGGCCGAAGACATGATTGCTGCTGCTACTGCGAGCTGACGAGCTTAAGCTGTGTGCTGGTTGTGGGCGGGGCTAAGGGTTAGCCGGGATGTGTGTGGTGTGTGGTGTGTGTATGTGTAAAGGTACGGCTTGCTGCAGACGAGTAAAGTCGAGGTAAAGAGGAGGCTTACAGAGATGGGGAAGGTTTGGATATGGAGGGTGGTGATTTGCGCGTGATGGGGGAAAGAAGAGAGAAAAAATAGATTTTGTGTGGGTGATGATGATTTCTAGCCGGATGATGAGAAACCAGAGTGTTCAGAGTGGGAGGAGCCAACAAGAGAGCTCGGCTGGGAACTGGGAGCGACTGACGTGGGAGACCTGACCACTCAACCGCTGAACACTGGCCACTGACCACTACTGACCAGGCTCTGAGACAGCGTCATCAAGGTGGGACGGGCCCGGCGCCCTGCGGAGTATTTTTACTTTTTACTACGAGTTACATGGCGAATGCCTACATCGCACAGCATATTATTAGTACATGTGGCTGTACGAGTAGCTACCTGTACTAAGCGAGAGCATACGAGTTACGTAGCCATGTTATCATCGCTTCTCACATTACTTACCAGGATACCTGGGTCCCCGCGCGTTCCAGGGCTGTGGGAGTAAGATCCACACTATCTCATGGTACTTGTAGCTCCAACAGTCACTAAATCTGGATGGATCGGGAAGCAGGGCGGCCAAGATGTGCGAACGCCGAGGAATGAGGAGACCGTAGGTAGATTACGGAGTATTACGGAGGGCTTAACGATAGCACCCAAGCACACGCACCTGTTACCTAAACCCAAACACCGTAATCTACTAACGAGTATGAGTATCAGACCAGAAGCCGAGGGCCACTTTCAGCTCTTCAGCTCTGGGAAGGGGGTCAAAGGGGATCCATCCTCCATCACTGATGAGCGCGTACTCGTACTCCGTACAGATCATTTGTACTCCGTACCTCCACCTGTGCTGGCTGGTACGGCGAGATGCATAACAATATCTGTACGCATGTGTACTCGCGCTGACGGTACAGTATCGTAGTAGTACATGGTTTGGGGGGAACGTTCTTTGTGTGGTCAAAGTGGTGTATCCGAGCTCATCCCCCTTGTCCACTCTCTTGTGTTTCATTTATCGGATCCTTTCCCTTTCGCGTCAAATTTCGTACTCGTACGTACGAGTAGATGCCTACATCCTGCAATCTGGTCGAGAGATGACCGTGGCGTTCAAGGGGGAAGATGTGTTTGCGGGCGGCGTGGTGAATCACGGCTGGGACTTGAGAGGGCATTGCGAGTTGCGCGGTACGGCATTCCTCTCTAGCAGTACGAGGGAATAAAGCTGACTAAGATCATACACAGAGCTCGTCGTTACCACGTGATCTGTCTTTCGCATGTCCCTCCTAGCGGCACTGTAGTACCATGTATTATGTGCACACTACTAGTACGGAGAGTAGTAAAATATATCGATGCTGCGGTCGCCGGTCACTGGCCGCTGCAATGTCAATCATTTCAACGTCGTCCTTTTTTGCTGTCTCAGCACGACTATTATCGGCTTGCGAGCATTCTACCCGTCCCCTTTTTACGACAAAAAGGCATCCTAGCGTGTAGGCTAGGCGATGCATCAGCTCACCCGACGTCATGGTCACAGAAGCAGCAGAAGCAGCAGAAGCAACTGCTTGCGATAGGCTACGGATGAAGACGACGTCGTATTCATCTGCCAGAATACTATAATGACGAGGCTACGAGGCAACGAGAGAAAACATATACGGAGGAATGCGGGGCAGCAGGTACAACTATAATACTCCGTATGGATAGCTGTCAAGTTGCGCAGAACGGCATCAAACCACCAGATACTCCCATCGCGCGGTACATGCAATACCGTATGCTGTTACTGATCCCTTCGTTTCGCACAAAAGATTTGACAACGGCAACTGTGAACAAGCAAGCATGGTACTGGCCACATTTTTGTCCGATGAAGTCTGTTTGCTGATGAGGCCACTATCCAAACCTCACTAGCCAACATAAGCATCAGCAGAGCGCGTCCCAGCCATTACCAACACTGACGCCCGGTCATGGCATATTCGCCATGTTCGTGGGAAGCGCCGGGGAGCTTGAGCTTTGCAGTATACATTGTAAAGCATCGACAGCCTCAAATCCGCGAGCGCTGCCCTCGTTTCACTTTGTTAATATCCCCAATGTCCCTAAGTCTCAACGGTGCCCGCATTCTCATACGTCCATACTCAGATATGACACGGTACACTTATGAAGCAGAGAGATGCGAGTGTGTGTGGGGACGCAGATGAGCTTATCCTTCGACTGTGCAAAGAGACCATCTGGGGAGACTCTTAATCCTGGGCCGTCACATTACTATCAGGACCATTTTCCTTGTGGTTTCATCCAGCCGAGACAAGCAGAGCCCCTTTTCATCCTCGTTCTTCTTTGGCCCGTCACGTGCGATGCTCTGTTACATACTCTGGAGTAGTATCGGCAGGTGCCTATTATTACTAGGAATGTCTCCGTTTTGGTCACTGGTGTGACCTTGTCGGATTGACGAAAAAATACCGCCAGCAACACACCCATAATATGTATGGGGGCGGTGCTCTTTTTTTCGACATACTAGTGCTTTGGCGCAAGGAGTATTGTTTGTGAGTCGTACGAGCTAGATCAAACACCATCGACCAGAGGAATTCATATCTATGGCGTGTTATTGCTTCCATCCTACAAATATGTCCACTGAGAGGACTTTGGTTACTGGTTTGATTGTTGTGTATTTGCCAAGTAATTAAATTGAGTTGCTAAGTATTATTCTCCTCTCGTCCTGGATGTGCAGCGCCATGCGTGTTTAAGTCTGATAAGACCCAGTCACACACAGGAAAGTAAAATGCACACGCTGGTGCATTCAAATGGACGTTGTTATATTATATGTTGAAGAAATAAAATATCACCGGTCTTGTTCATCTAACCGGCACCCCACAACGATGCTTGATGAGCATTGAGGACTTGTTCTCTGTGTATCATAGTAGTAGACGAAAGTTGTTGTACGAAGTACTCCGTACGGAGTACAGGGTGGTGCTCACGATGGCATCAGCCACATAACACAGCATTTCACCAGCCACAATGAAGCCGCCAAACCTAATCCGGCGCTTTGTTTGTGGCCAGGCAAAACAAGTGGGTCGCCACCGGAATTTTCGCTGATGAGGGGCGTGCCTGCTTACATAACAAAACAACACACGCCCGGCGTCTGCCTCTTTTCTCCTCCCGTTGGCCTCGCAACAGAAAAACACTCCAACCACAACAAGCCAAGGCCTGCATCTGACGACGATTCATACGCCCTGAGCGCGCGACGACAGCATCAAGCCCTGTGCGAACCCCTGCACTCGGATCCAGTGCTCATACACGCTCGTTCTTGTTGTATCTCTTACCTCGTTTCTCCCTTTTCACGTCGCGCCATCCTGCCGCAGCGCCTGTGTGTCTATTGTTGTCTTCGCGAGATCCCAGCCCACAAGGCAATGTTTGTTGTGGAGTAGGAAGACCCGTTCTCGTCAGCTTCGACACCGCCATAATTTAACCATGCAGCAAGGTAAATCATCCCGTGCCCTCCCCGGCTCCTAACCCACGCGTCTCCCCAATTCAAATCAATCAAATTCTCATCATCATCATTGTCCCACAGTCGACCCGGCCACCGCGCACTCTGCCCGGTCTAAGATGCGACCACAGTCCCGAGCCTCGACAGCCTCGGTACACAGCGTCACGACACAACCCAACGGCCTCGATCACGCCAGCTTTACCGACATGTCGGGCCTCTACGCCGGTCAATGGCAAGACCACCACCATGCCGCCCAGCAGGGCCAGCACCCCATAGGTCCCGAGGACATGCTTGTCCAGGCCATCCCCCACATCCAGGCCACCGCCGGCGACTATGCCATGGGCGACTCCATGGGCGCCACGATGGCCCATCACCACCAGCACCAGCACCAGCACCATCAACACCACCCTCACCACCAGCAGCACATTCCCTTTAACCCTCATCAACCTCCGCAGCACCACCCTGGCCACCATGTCAACTGGGGCCACGAGGACAGCCGCATGATGGGCCACGACGATTCCATGTCTGCCAGCCAGACCCCCGTCGACTCAGTCGGCGCCAAGACGACCGGTGGCAAACCCTCGAGGAAGAAGTCCAACGCCAATAACGACGGAGAGATGCGTGACCTCTTCCAGACGAACCACGCCCGCCCTCTGGACGATGTTGCGAAGGACCTCCGTGGAAACGAGCGCGGGCCTCAGGCCGAGCGCAAGCGCCAGCTCTATGCCATGCTTTGGTGAGTATAATGAAGCCAACTGGATCATCGTTTCAAAATGACTAACATTTTCTTGTTTCTGTTACAAAGGCTTAACTCCGCCTGCGTTGAGAGCAAAAACTCGATCCCTCGTGGTCGAGTCTACCACATGTATGCGTCGCGATGCTCGGATGACCGCGTTATGGTCTTGAATCCTGCCAGCTTCGGAAAGCTCGTGCGCGTCGTCTTCCCTGCTATCAAAACTCGTCGACTTGGTGTTAGGGGCGAGTCCAAATACCACTACTGCCACTTCGACCTTCGCGAACCGCCCCCGCCTGAGTTGCTTGACGAGATTCCTCGCAACTCCCTTCCTGCTCCCGACGTGCCGGCACCCAACGGCGACTTTGACTTTAAGTAAGTGCATGCCTCTTACGTGTCAGGAAGAATCTGGCAGCAGTTGCTAACCTCTTGACCAGCACCGCCCCCCCTCAGACACAGGATGACAATGGCCATGCTCCCTTTCCCTCCCCTGAGCTGCCTGTTGAGAACCAGCCTCGTCGCTCGGTATCACACAACAGCAAGCGCAGCTCGCGATCACACAGCCGGTACAACGTCTCACACATGACCAGGAATTTGGACAACGGCCAATCTCCCAATACGAAGACACCCCTCAAGCTTGAGTTTATGACGGAGGCAGATATGGCCGCCGACTCTGCTGAACCCGTCGTGCTGCCCCGAATCGGGCCGTTTCTGCCTCCCAACACGGACCAAGACGCTGCCCAGTCGTTGGTGGCCCTCTACCGCTCTCAATGCACATCCATCATTGAGAGCTTCCGATACTGCAGGGAGAAGAATTTCTTTCACCTCTACACATCATTTCACGGCACTCTTACGATGCCTGTGCAGAAGCTTTTTGCCCACCCGAGCATCGCTCCGTGGATAGAGGAGTGCGATGTGGTTCTCTACCAGCGCCTCACAAGACTTGTCGTTCAACTATCCCTTCAGGCCATTCCCAAGCCCGTCATCAACCGCATGCACACCATAGCCACACGGCTAGTCAGCCATATTCGTGACGCCTTCCACGGCCAGCCCACACACGTCATCCACGCAAAGGTTGGACCCGCCACCGTTTTCGCCGGCATCCTCGAGCGCATGCTGCGGGTGAACCTGACAGCGCATGCCGCCGCCAATTCGATGGCTGTTGGAGCAAACAGGGACCAGATGTTTGCCGACTGGGTGAAGACGATCAATCCGCATAAGATTGCCGAGTGTGTGCCTACCCAGGGCATGGATGATGCCGTGTGGCTACTGAGCGACGCGATTAAGGATCTCGTCGACCCAGAGAACCTGCCGCTGGACGCTGACCCGTTTGGCCTGTTCAGCTCGGCGCAGGCGCAGTCGGGCGGGTCAATGGGAGGTAACGGTAGCGGACCGTCATGTGTGGAACGCTGGAGGAGATTCCTCATGAGCTTGCCCTCCAAGTTCCCTTATGCCTCTCACGTCGACATTGCCTGGTGCGTTGAGCGCGTGAGCTCTGCCATTATGCGTGATCTCACCATCTACGAAAGTCCCAGCTTCAGCGCCTGGTGGGTAGCCAAGACATTTTTCGACGAGGAGGTGTGGTTCTTGGTGGAAGTGGGAGGTTTCCTCCGGACTCGATCGATTCGCCCGGAGCCCAGGATGGAGACACGGGAGGCGACAGTTGGCGTATCGGACGAACACATGAACCGGAACTCTGTAGGCCACTCGACGACGACCATGGACCAACATATGGATATGACGCAGGGTCACAACCATCGGGCGCTCAATGCCTCAGCGTCACCGGGAAACTCCGATCGGGCACCGTTTCCCCCGAAGCCCAGCCAACCGCCAGTCGACGCGGCAGGGGACCTCCCCGAGGATAGCGGGATAGGTATTCGGACGCCCGAGACCGACCTACCTATGGACAAGTACACAACATTCGGCGGGGTGGAGAACCCGGAGCTGGCAGGCTAGGAGACAAGCACACAGCTGAAAGAGGAGCATTGTGTTTGAAACGAGGCGTTTGATGCTTTTTTTTTCCTCTTTAATCTGCGCAACCAACCAGTAGGGGGGGCAGTCTATTGTTTGTTCTTCTGCCCTCTTCATATCTTTCCTTCTGGAATATTCTTGTACGAGTATTTCTCTTTAGCCGCCCCCCCGGCGGATTGCTGCAGCAGGACGAAGACACGATTCAGGATATGAAAGGGGTTTTTTTTTTATTTCGCGCTCTGGAAGAGAAGATATCCTCTGTTGGGTTGGCTGGCTTGCGGTGCAAAAAAATCTTAGATGTAATGGGAATGGGATGGGGACATGCGCTCTGGGCAAGGGAAAGAAGCGTGGATATTTTTTTTCCGTGTGTTTTTGCATACATTTTCTTGGACTTCTAATTACATAATTCGACCGGTTGTCTTTACTCATTGCATTGATTAGTAGTATATTGAAGTGAGGTCGCCGAGAGGCAAGGCTGGAGAGGTGAGAAGAGTAGCAGCTCTGGCAGACACCGTATCAGCGAGCGAAGGGACACTGGTTGTCGATAGGTCGGTGACCATAGGTATGATTCATGGAAGGACAAGTGCTCGTCTAATGCGGCTATTTTTCTTTACCTTAACATACATGTGTGTGTGTGTTAAGACGATGATGATGCTGAGGATGGTGGCGATGCACTGATATTGTATTAGCTCTACTAGAACTAACTGTGCATAGACGGCACAACTAGTATTATCATATGCCCCAAACCAACCAGTCACCGGCGTCGTATTCGTATTATGCGCTGTTGCCGTTTTACGGAGCACAGAACAGAATGACGGACGGTGGGGGTACGTACTATTGCCCCCCATTCGCCGGCATCGGGTTACCAAGCATTGGAGCATTCGCGGCATAGAAAGGGGGCCATCTGGCGGAAGAAGGTGTTTTAGAACAAAGAAGAAAATTACATGGAATTAAAGTAAAGATATTCCTCGACCCAATTGACTTATTTCCAGTGATTGTGATGTCGTGAGAGATAAGCGGTTGTGAGTCAGAACAAGTTGTGGCCGAAAGGGCGTGCCTGAATCGGTGGGGGGAAGGAGCGACGCCAGAGAGCGAAAAAAAATGTGACTAGCAGCCAAGTCCAAAGATGAAGTGACATACATCAACAATTCACATTGACCTCCAGAATCCACCCTGGTACCGACTCTCTCCAGATTGCTCGTCATTTCTCTCTGCCACTGTACCTGGCCCGTTTTTCATTCTACCAAACTCCGGAGCTGGGTGATCTCCCAAAGGTTGTTGCGGCGAGACATATATAGCAGCCAAGTCGGTAACCATGATGCACGGCAACTCGCCGGACCTCGGATGGGTGGTCCAGAAATTCGGTGGAACGAGCGTGGGGAAGTTCCCGGACAAGGTGAGTTTGCTTTGAGCCTCGGGGCTTGGTTCATATTGGGAGGGATCGTGTTGCTGACGAATTTGAAGATTGCCCATGATATTGTCAAGTATGTCACGCCATCTGGCCCCATGATGACCGTAGGCTTCTCGGGACCGTACAAAGAGCTGACATCATGTCGTTATACAGGGCGAGTCTTTCAAAGAATAGAGTCATTGTCGTCTGCTCTGCACGAAGCACGGGGAAGAAGACAGAGGGCACTACTAGCCGCCTTCTCGGCGTCTACGAAAAGCTCAAGGCCATCAACACGGCTGGCGCCACGGAAGATGACCAGGTTCAATTGGTCGAGTGCGCCAATGGGCTGATGCTAGACATCTGCAACGACCACGTCTTTGCTAGCGAGGCGTATGTTACCGATGAGGCTATCCGCAGCGAACTCATCCAGGCTATCAAAAAAGAGTGCCAGGAGGTCATAGAGTACATTGCAGCGGCGAAGCGGTTCAACCTTGAGATCAATGCACGATCCAAGGACCGCGTCATCAGCTTTGGCGAGAAGCTTAGCTGTCTATTCATGACGGCGTTGCTCAAGACGCACGGCGTCAAGGCCGAGTACGTCGACTTGGCCGAGGTGTTTCACAACGATTCAACCCGCCGCCTGGGCCCCGAGTTCTTCGAAGAGGCGACCGCTGCCTTCGCCAGCAAGATTGATGCCTGCCAGGGCTGCGTTCCCGTTGTCACTGGCTTCTTCGGCAATGTTCCCGGCAGCCTGATGGAGGGAGACATTGGCCGCGGGTACACCGATCTGTGTGCAGCGTTGTGCGCCGTGGGCATCAAGGCCCGGGAGCTGCAGATCTGGAAGGAGGTAGACGGCATCTTCACGGCTGACCCGACCAAGGTGCCCACAGCATCGCTTCTATCGTCCATCACGCCATCAGAGGCAGCTGAGTTGACGTTCTACGGCTCCGAAGTCATCCATCATTTGACCATGGATCAGGTGATACACGCGAACCCTCCCATCCCTATCCGCATCAAGAACGTCAACAACCCGCGCGGCAATGGCACCCTGGTGGTGCCCAAGACCGAGGGCCCGGAGGGCGAGGCCGGGCTTACCAAGGCCACCATCAAGCCCAAGCCGAAGAGGCCCACGGCCGTCACCATCAAGGACCACATGAGCATTATCAATGTCCACTCCAACAAGCGCTCCATCTCGCATGGCTTCTTCGCCGGCGTCTTCTCCATCCTCGACAAGCACGCCGTGTCGGTTGATCTTATCTCCACCAGCGAAGTCTACGTTTCCCTCGCAATCCACTCAAGCAGCCAGCAGCTCACAAACATCGCCGCTGCCCAGAAAGAGCTCAAGGAGTGTGGCGAGGTCTCTATACAGTCAAACATGGCCATCCTCAGCCTCGTTGGCGCCGATATGCGCCAGATGAAGGGCATTGCCGGCCGCATGTTTTCCACCCTAGGAGAGCACCAGGTCAACATTGAAATGATTTCGCAGGGTATGCCTCTTCTCTACACTCTCTCCCTTTTAACTCAACGATTTCGGATTTCGTCTGGTGTTGATGGACACTAACAGTAAAACAGGAGCCAGCGAAATCAACATTTCGTGCGTCATCGCAGCCGAGGACGCCACCAGGGCCATGAACGTTCTGCACACCCACCTATTTACTTTCCTAGACTAAGTAACACCAATGGGGTCAAGACCATATATTAGACATCTATATACCTACAGGCAGCACCAGGGAAGCGACCGAGACCCCCCACGATTCCGCTCATTACCAACTGCGGTGTCCTCTATTTGGAAATGGATATAGGAGAGGGACAGAGAGCTAGAGGGAGGTTCCATTGGCTGGAGTCACGGAGTTTTCTTGATTTAGCATTAGAAAACAATCACTTTAAAGAGGGCTTATACGTGGTAAGGGGGAGAGAGGGGTAGAGCCGCGTAGGGGGCCTACCCGCAGATTGTGCGTTGTGTCCTCTCCCCTTTGCCTAGGGAATAAAAGGGAAAACAATTCCAACTTGATATATCCGTGCTCTTCTTGAAATCGTATATGAACCTCCTAGAGCTCCATGTGATCATTCATACTACTGGCTTTGCCGAGGGACTAGGACGTGTGTACATTTTTGGTGGTTATCAGATGTCAGATGTACGTACTGTGTACGAGGAGGAATGAGGATTAATGACGCCCGTCCACTCACAGACCGCCACCAAAACACATCTGCCGCAAGTTTCCCCAACTTTGAAACTCCACAGCCCTTGCAGAAGCCAGCATGACCATTTGTTATTAGGACAAACAGCCGAACCTGGCCTTCCCATGATGTACCTTTCTATGCCAGACGGGGCATTGAATGGCGGTTGAAGATATCGACAGGCGAATCCAACATTTTCCCTCCCAAGCAGCACCCCGCCGACGCCCACTATGTACAAGCCCGGCCGCAATCGGGGTGGTGGCATCCTGACGGCCCTCAAGGCCTCGGAGATGATTGACGTGAGGGCAAGACTTCCAGCTGGTATGGATCCTTCTCCTTCTCTCTTCCGTGCTTCCGAAAACACCCCAAGAACTGACCAGCACTGCATAGAAACACTCGTCAGCATCCTCGACTACTTGCCCGTATCGGACCAGATGCGATTCGCACGCACATCGCGACGGATGAAGGAGATGGTGTACGACGACACGAGATGGGTATCACGACTGAAAGCCATGGATTGCTGGGATGATATTGAGGCGCGAAAGAGGTTCGACGAATCGATACGACGCAGGAAAGAGGCGATGGTGCGACAACAACAAGAACAGCAACAACAGCAGGCTCAAGCGGGCGCTCTCAACGGAGGAGCGGCACCGCAGGCATTATTTGACGCGACCGAAGAGCAGAAGGCCCAGCTAGAACCGCCGGCGGGGGTGAGGAGGAGGGCCACATCAGAGCTCCGAGACGGGTTTGAGACGATGGAGATTTCTGGAGCGGCGGCGACGGCTGGGGCGGGCCAAGAGGACCAGGAGTCATCCTATCTCGAGGTGTTTAAGCGAGTGCGCAGCGTACGCGGCGGCGCGCGGGAGGAGTATGGCAAGATTCATGGGGCGCTGTACCCGTTCTACTCGGACCTGGCCCGGGCGCGGACGCATACAGAGCCGGTGGTGTTCAAGGCGTTCCGGGACCCAGAGCGGCAGGCGCAGATGCTGGCGAACCTGCGGCGGTTCGGACGGGCCGACCTGACGGATGGGTGGGCGGAGCGGACGGCCAAGGTGGAGTCGATGATGGGCGTCTTCGAGGCTGCCGTGCTGCGCGAGTTTGAGCAGGGGTACGAGTTCTGGGACGTCGATGGCCGCATGCGTAGGTACGCGCACGTGCTGCATGTCCTCAACGGCAACGGCAACCGGGGTGCCGACGTGTTCATCCAGAAGCACCCGCTCTTCAGTGATGGCGGGGACCTCGCGATCAATCCAGTCCACTGTTTGAGCAGGGTTGTTCCGGACGAGGTGTCACTCGAGCCATCACGCATATTCTTTGAGCTTCTCCTCGCCAAAGTCAATGAGCAGTCCGGAATCATCGAACGCATCTTTGCCGAGGACCCGGACGCCGTATTCTGGTCTCTGCTTGACAGGGTCAAAGATGACCTCATCATGGAATACACTACCCCGTTGTTCGACGAGGCCCACGACCGCAGCACCACGGCCTACGTGAAGGCCGTCTCGGGTGTCTTTGAGCAGACGCTCCTATTCTTCCAGTCCGTCACGCCTCCGTCGCCATCATCGGACCACAAGCAGCAAGGCCAAAAGCAGAGGGACAAGAATGCTGCCGCTGTCAAGCAACGCGCTAAGGAGCTTACTCTCAGGGTGTTTGAGCAGCACATCGACCTCTACTTGCAGGAGGAGCTCGATAACTTCACCAAGCACGCAGAGTCGCAGGTAGCTCTGTGGGAGAAGAAGCTGTCAGAGCAGGACTCATCGCTCGAATCATTCTTCATGTCTAACATCAACCGATCGGCTGACAAGAAAGACTTTCTGAGCTCCTTCAAGAAGGTGGTCATGATGCCTGTTACGGTACTGCCCAGTATCGGGTCATCGGGCAAGTCTGCGGCCAACGGGTCGTCAGCAGCAGCGCAGCAGAAGCAAAACGATCGCCTTTCGCAGCCGACCCTCGGACTGGACGGCCGTAAGAGCCCGCTCTCTGGGGCGGTGGCCCCGACCGACGAGCTAGCAGCCAAGGCGGCGTTGATGGCGTCTAAGCTGGAGGGTATCAAGACACTATTCAGCATAGAGGTTGCGCTAGACCTTGTGCATGCGGCCAAGGTGAGCCTGGGCCGTGCCCGGCTTCTGATGCAGCTGGGCGGACAGGTGGGTGGGGAGGCGCGTGAGCTATGCTCCAACATGTTTGTGGTGCTGCTGCGCATCCTGGGGGAGCGACACGTCAAGAGCGGCTTCGACCGGGCAGTGGGCCACCTTTCGCACTACAACCCGCGCGAGGTGAGCGAGCACAACCGCGAGGGCGTGGCCCCACTGGTGACATTTATAGAGCTTGTCAACGTCGGAGACCTCATCTCGCAGATGATCGACGTCTTCTATGAGCAGCAGCTCACGGCACCCAAGATTGCCGACAAGAACGACTTCCTTGATCCGTCGGGCCTGGCTAAGAAGAAGTTCGAGCAGATGCTCGACGAGAGTGTCGCTGCGGGGCTCAACAAGGGCATTGACGTCCTCATGGATGAGGTCGAGTACCTCAATGGGACCATGCAGCTACCCACCGACTACAACCCTGGCGGTGCTGCTTCTGGCGCTGGTTCTGCCTCTGCCTCCAGCACCAGCGTGAATGCGACAGCAGACAAACGGGCATCGTCAGCGACGCTTGGCGGCAGCGCTTTTGGCATGGATATCGAGGACATTGGCCCGACCGCTACAGCTAAGCGCATTGTGGAGCTCGTGAGTTCGCACACGCGTATGCTTGTTGGGACAACAGACAAGTCGATGCTCGACGTCTTCAACGCCGAAGTGGGCCTACGCCTCTTCACGGCCATTTGCAAGCACCTCAAGCGACAGCGCGTAAGCACTGACGGCGCTGTCAAGCTCATAGCTGACATGAACCTCTACTTTGACTACGTGCGCACTCTGCGCAACCAGGACCTGCTGGCCTACTTCCGCGCTCTGCGAGAGCTCAGCCAGATCTACCTCATCGACCCGAGTCACGCAAAGGAAATGGCTACCGTCATCGCTGACGGTGATCGCTTCGGCGGCATCTTCCGCGCCGAGGAGGTCTATGAGTTTGCACAGCGCAGGGCGGACTGGTATATTGTCCGCAGGAGCGTCGAGAGGGCAATGTACGGTATGGATTGCCTTGTCATGTAGGCACCCGCCCGCATCAAATTGCATCCCTTGCTTTCTGTCTTTTTCTTGAATACCTCAGTAGTTTCTTTAGTCTTGGAGAATGGTTTAACGACTACATCATGATATGCACGAAGAAAGTCAACGAATAAAGAGTATATTCCACCAAGTGGCCGGTGTATCTGCTATGGTGCATGTAGTCGGACAATGCAAATGCATCCGTCTTCAGGACCATGTTGTTATCTGGCTTCGTTTAATTCTTCGTAGCCGACTTTCCACGACGAGCAGTAGGACGAACGCGATGGTGCTCGGGAATCCAGCTGTCGTCGATGGTGGCGGTTGACGTGCCGACGGCCTCGACCTTGGGCGTCTTGGGAGCAGCACCGGGACCGGAGCGCTTGGGGGCGGAAGCGGGAAAGAGGGCCTCGATCCAGGTCTTGTAGACAAAGTAGAGAATGCCGGCAAAAGCGGCCGAGACTACGATGTACAGGAAGATGCTGTAGCACGTTAGTGGGGTATTGTATGATATAGAACAGGACATGACCTACATCTGCGGGTCAAAGAAGCTAATGGGGGCCTCGACAATGGAGGCGAGGTCGTTGTGTGCCTGGACCTGGAAGACGTTGCCCTTGCTGTCGGAGACGACGGCGATGAGGCGCAGACGGACGTCCTGAGGCTGCATGTCGAGTGAGAAGGAGTAGGGGACGCTCTTGGACTCCCCGGCGGGGATGACGATGTGTTGCTGGACCGTGGTGAGGTTGCGCAGGATCAAGTCGTAGAGGGGCGTGTCCTCGGGGGCCTCCTTTGTCGTGGTGACGGCACCAGTGACGAAGGCGACTTGGATGGGGCCGTCGTCCTTGTTCGCCAGCTCGACCAGAGCCGTTGTGGGACGACCGTTGACGAGCTTGACGCCAAATATATCGGCATCGGGGAACGATGTGCTCACGTCGGCATTGAGGACGGAAGTATCGGCGGATGTAGGCCCAGAATCGGTTTCCTGCACAAGAAAGTTAGTCAATGGGTCATTGATGGAGGGAGAAAGTGTGTCGCGAGAGCTGCGAGAGCTTGCTTACCTGGGCCAGTCCACCGAGGAACTGCATTGCCATCAGGGCGACGACGGACGGCTTGAAGAGCATGGTGACGGGTGATGTGACACAGAAGAGGAAACACGAAGAAGCAAAGCACAGCGTGGTGAATGCTGTGAGAAAGGAGAGTGGGGAGGTGTGGATGGACAAGAAGGGGAGGCACGGGGGAGGGTTGAAGGAGTTCGTGATGTACTTGTCCTATTAGAGTGACGTGGAAGTTTCCCAATGACTTTCCCTTTCTGGCCTTGGTGCAGGCTGATCGATCCCCAACGAGCGCCGAGCCCCAGAAGTCCCCCATTTTAAACCTCGTTCAGGGCATCCAGCGGGGACATTCAAGGCGCTACAGTGGCAAACGTGGGCTCTGATCAGCCGCGCGCTACAGCGAGCTTACAGGGAGTGACGCTATTGGGGGAGGCCTACGGAGTATAGTCTGGTCCATGTCTCTCACACCAGTAGCGGTGATTGCCCGCCCTCTATTCCCAGCGTTGTCACGATACCTGCATATGCTCCCGTGGAAGCCCGGACGGATTATATCAAGTCGGCCATCGACAGTGATTGATTCCAAGAGCTCAAATGGTGAGATAATTTGCTATATCAGCTAAGTACATCGACGGTTGACCACGCACGTGCAAGGCTGACAAGGCTAGCCTCGCGGCAGGAGCAGTAAAGTACAAGTAGTAACAGTACGTACCTGCACTAGTAGTTTAGTATTTACCTTGGCGACAGCCTCATCATTTGTTCACTCTCCATCGCATCCCGGACCACATCACAATCAGACGACACCACTTCCAAACGACGTAATATACTGCCGATTGCTCAGTTTGAATAGTGGAAGCTGGCGACGATATTATCACGACCATCCGCGTGTAATGCGCAGCAGCCTACCGCCGCCCCGGCGTAGCCCATGATGGACGGCGGCGAAACCAAGCACAAGGTGGCCGCCTCATCACCCTACGGCGGCCGCCTGCGCCAATCTGTCTCCTTCTGGACCGAGTTCGTGGATCGCTGTATTAACAACCGCCTCGAGCCCGACCGATTTCAGACCCTTGTCCGCATCGTTCACGACGAGCACCCGCTCCCCGCTCCCGCCGTCGCAGACCTCTTCCTCCGCCCCCAGCCGAACTGCTGCTACAGCCTTGACCCGCGCGTGCCTCCCTACCTACAGATCCTGAGCGATCTGGGATATATCGATGCTCCTTCCACTCTCAGGGCTCTATATCGCTACTCTTCTTCTCACGCGCTCGTCGAGGCGCAGCGACGGCGACACCACCAGCACGACCAGCAGCAGCAGAAAAAGGACAACGACGAGACAAAGGAGGATGACGGCGATAATATACCGAGATGGAAAAACTCTTACTGGGTAGAAGAAGTCATCTTCTTTCGCCTCTGTAAGGCCGTCCACGAGGGTCGCGCCGTCCAGGACAACAAGACGGCATTCGACGTGCTCAGAATTGTCTCCAAGTGGCTCGCCCTCTTCACTGAGGCTTCGTCCGCTTTTGCCCATGACCTATTCACCAATGATGCCCAGCAGGCGACGCAAACACTGCAGACGGAGATGGAGTCTGCTCGTGCCGCCTTCGTGCCCCTATTCCTGCGGCTAACCGACAACGCGGCCCTGCTCAGGGTGCTGGCCAAACCTGCTGCCAAGCACGCCCGGCGTGAGCTGTCCCAGAACCTCGCCTCCTTTGTGCCCACACTGCAGCTCGTCAACACAGGCACCGAGAAGTCGATAACGGAGAAGCTTGATTTCTTCCGCACCCGCTTCCTAGCCAGTCTTGACCCCGTTGATAAGAAGAAGAAACTGGCGGCCGACGCCGCCATGAATGAGATGCTGGATTCAGCCGTGGGTCCCGACGCATTTGAAATATCCGAGGTGCCAATCCTTACGACCCGCGTCGGCATGTATATCCATCTTAATGCGGTTGTGAGTTCCTTTAGACCCTTTCTTTCCCTCCTTTGTGAGCATGGAGCTGACAGCTTACGACACGCATGCAGTTTGTCGGTCGCCCTCTTATAGACGACGGTAGCTTTTTCAACTTTGTCAACAACAGATATCGAGTAAGTTGTATCGCCCTCATCCATCCATAAAGACCTCCTGGCTCACAAATAATAGGGCGACAACCAAACGGCGGCCGTCGATCTCGTCCTGGCATCCTTTGATGTCCTTGCCAACGCCGTCTTTAGGGACGGCGGCAGGCAAGACGCCCCCTTGCTCCGCTCCGTTCTCATTAATAAAGTCCCATTGCTCCTCCGCCAGCTCCTGCCCCCGGGATTCTCAACACAATCGGCCGAGATATGCATTACTAGTGCCCTCAACCAGGTGGACACCAGTCTGTTCCCGACGGCCTCCCTGATGTTTGACGAGTCGCGCAACAACAACCCCTACACTGAGAGTGTGCGAGAGGACTTCTGTGCCGCCTGCGTCCTCCATGGCCTGATCAACCAGGAGCATGTCGAGACTATCCTCGGCGAAATGTCCATGTCGTACGAACCTGAGAAGAAGTCGGCTGAGAAGCTCGTCAGTGACTACCAGGCGCAGACTGTCAGGATGGTCGACCTGCTAGGGGACCTGGACAAGATGGACGGGAACGTCGGTGCCGTAGCCCGCGCTATTGTTGATGTATGTCGCTGCCCAAGAGCTTCATTTCTGGAAGAGCTGCAGCTGCAGCAAGACGAAGGAGGCGAATGGGGCAGATGCTGATTACAAATACTCGCGCAGATCATTCGGCGACTATGCCACGAAAAGGATACAACATCGCTCAAAGCCGTGTGCACCGATATGGCACAGAAGCTGCAGTGCCTCGACATTCTGCTGGTCTTCGAGACGCTCCCCTCCATTCTGGGTCCCCTGTGTCAGCTCCTCGAGACTTGGCAATACGACGACGACCAGACTGAGTACCAGCCCGTGTATGAAGAGTTTGGCGCCATCCTGCTACTTGTCTTGGCCTTCACCAACCGCTACGCCCTCAAGCCATCAGACCTAGGGCTATACTCGTCCGACTCTAAGCTACGTAGGATCATGACCCTGGCTCACACATATCGCGGCAAGGAGCAGCTTTCCGAGGCTGAGGACAAGCACCTTAACGGGTGGATCCTCGGTCTCTTTGACACGGAGGCTGGTGGGCTGGGCGATGAGCTCATGTCGTCGTGTCCGCCGCAAGAGTTCTACCTGTTAATCGCGCCGTTGTTCTACAACATTGTTGTTGGATATTCCCATGGCTACATCAACGACGAGAGTCTCAAGAGCGGAGTCGAGTGTGAGTGTCCCCTTCCGCTGCGCTGCCTTGCTCCCTGCAACAGACAAGACTGACAATTCGCAGACCTCGTCGACACATTCCTACACCCGTCACTCGTCCCCGCCCTCCTGTTCCTAGCCGACTATCTCAAGGTAGACCAGAAGGAGCAAAAGGCCATCATAAAGGTTTTGCAGCTAATCCTGCTTCCGGGAACGATATCGAGCGAGGCGACGGTCATGCTATCGTCGGTGAAACGCATCGTGGCCAAGCCTCTGGCAAACTCGCTGCAGACGTACCTGCACAAGCGAGATCCCAAGAACGAGAACGTGACGCCACTGCTGGAATCGCTCAAGGAGAGCATCCCACTGTCCCGCCGGACCGGGTTTGCCGACGCTAGCGAGGTGACCGAGTGGTGCCGGGCGGAACCACACGGGCTGTGGACATCGCTGCGTACCACTACACAGGGACTCATGCAGTGGGCTACGCAGCCGCAGATGACGATTGCTCCAATGTCCTACACACACCGTCAATTCATTCTAGGTGTCAAGATGATGGGGCCGCGACGTGTGCTGAGGATGATTCTCGAGGAGGTCCGCCGCAGGCAGAGCGACCCTTCAGCGAGCCACAATAGCAATAACCCAACTTCCAGCCCGATCGCCGTGGTTCCCGTGGTGAACGACGTGGCCATATCACTTATATGCTGCCCAGACGTGACCAACGAGCCACCGCCCCCTAGCATCGACGGCACACAGCAACCCCCGCAACAGCAACAGCAGAGGCTCCTCACCCTCCGTGACGTGCTCAAGATGGAGGCTGACAAGTGCCGCGAGATCCACAAGGAGGATCCTCTCCTCGCTGACATTGTCGTCCGCCTGCACCGTCGCGTGGAAGCTCAGATGGAGTACACCCAACCCGCCCCGGTCGGTGCAGGCGATATGATGGGTGGGACCAACGAGGCTGACATGGCAGCTGCGGCAGCTGCCATGGGAAACAGTGGCAACAGTGGCAATGTCACTGGCATCGACGGAGGAACAGGAGATATGTCGCTCGACGCCATGGCTTCCATGCAGGGCGACACGGCAGCCGCGTTGGGTCTGGACATGTCGTCACTCGATGGGCTGGGTGGCCATGGAGGTGACGGCGGTGGAGGGACTGGGGACGCAGACCTGTTCGGTGGGTTGGATACGCAACTGGACCCTTCGGCACTGGACGGGCTCGACTGGGGAGATGGCATGAGTTTGGGTTGATGTATTGCACGATGTACAATAACATATTGAGATCACTTCGGGCTGTGTAGCCGGGGATATATTGCTTGATAGTAGTATAAATACTTGATATCGGAGTCGTCGGGATATAGATGGGGGAATATTGAAAACGAAGAGGTAGAAATAGGGCCAAATGGCCAAGAAAAGACAAAAGGCCACCCAAGACAGGAATGAGAGAGAAGACATAACGACATATACACGCGACACTATTACTTCTCCAACACAATGTTGCTGACTTTGGTACCCATTACCGAGTTATCAAACTGCCCCAAAAACATGTCGCGTCCCTTCATGAACCAAATGAGGAAACCGGGCACCTTCCACCCCTTCAGCTGGCCAGTGGCCTTGCTGCGCCCGAGCGTGACGGCTAGGAGGTCCCGGAGGTCGAGCTTGTACTCTGGAAACGGCGTGCCGTGGCTGAGGAAGGCGGGCAGGTTGATGGCGAGATGGTGGGCTTGGGCACTGGCCATCATATACTTGGACGGCTCGAGGGAGCCGACGTCTCCGGCGATGTATATGTCCGGGTGGTCCTGAGCCTGGAGGCTGATTGTCTGCTTGATCTGGCCGTTCCTGTCAAGCATCTCGGGAGGGGCGAAGGAGCTGTTGGCCTTGACGCCCATGGACGGGATGTACAAATCCGTCCGGAGTGATGAGACCTTGCCGTCGGTATTCGTCAGCTCTAGCGTCGTGGCACCCGTCTCAGGGTCAACGGCGGAGCCGGTAACCTTTGTGTGGGCAATGAGGCGAATGTTGAGACGTTCCAGCTCGGTGCGCGCCTGCTTCTGAACGGGCACCATAGCCTGGGGCTCTAGGGGCAAGTTTCCGCTATAGATAAAGAAGATCTTCTTGCTGCCGTTGCCTGCGCGGCCGTACTCGGACCCCAGCTCGCCCGCCGTCTCGGCGCCCGTGGGGCCGCCACCGGCCACGACAATAGTCTTGGCGGCCGCAATGTCACGCTGCAGTTTGCGCAGCATGGCGCGCGTCTCCTCAGTAGAGCCCAGCGTCTTCCAGGGGAGGCCGTCCACCGACGAGCTTCCTGTCGAAATCACTAGCTTGTCGTAGGTGATGGTCCGGGGGTCGGTGCTGTCCACGACGCCGTCGCCACTGTCGTTCGCAGTCACCTCGGTCACGACGATCGTCTTGGCAACCGGGTCTAGCTTATCGGCACGACCCTGAATAAACTCAAACTTGTCCGGCTGGCTCCTGTACTGGCCAAATTGGAGCTCCAGAGGTACAAAGACTTTGTCCTCGGGAATCTGGCCGGGCACAATCACCCGCGGCATGGCAATGGGGTAGTGCAGGTGCGTGTTGGGCGCCACGACCACCAACTTCCACTCGTTGCTAGGTAGCACCGTGTTGCGCATCACCTGGCGGATGATGGGCATGGCGGCAATGCCAGCGCCAAGGATGACGATGGTCTTCTTGTCGTCGCTGTTGTCATCGGCCATGGTCGCTGATTGTTGTTCGTTCCTTGTGGTTCGTTTAAAGCCATACACAAGCACACAAGTGCACACACGTACGATCGTTTGAGGGAGGAGAGGAAACCCAAGAGACAAGAGGAGACAGGAAGACCGAAGCACGCACCTCTCTTTTTAACTCGGCATACTCACGAAAGTCGGACACGTGGTGGATCAAGGTGAGTGACGGCTTCAAAGATAGTGCCCCCCGCCTCTTTCTATCTTCCCCTCTCCTCCTCGACCCCAATTGACGCCGACGCCAATAGTACTTATACTCGTATAATATTGCTCCATAGCTGCACTCGGTAATATAACCCCGGCTGTGCCTAGTCAGCATTCTAAAGCAGTCGCAGTGAGAATACGACATGCGATACCCCGTTTCATCATTGGCAAATTTGATGCGTCCCCTGGGCCTGTCAACCCCGGCCGGATGATAGAGGCAGTGTGGAGCCATCGGAGCGCTGCCCAGGGTTACCAGGACCAACTGGTCCAATCGTGGATCTTGCCGGAGGTCGCCGGACTCTGACGCCAATCCCTGTTAGGTCTCCGCGCCTGACGGAATCTAGACTGTCGTCAGTCTAGGATTGCGGCGTCCTGGGCTAGCCTTGGCTAGCCTTGGCTAGATGGTCTAGCTTCGGCTTTTACTCCTTTGTTGGATCATCAATCGAGCCGGTGCGTGTTTGGCGTGTCAATCACTCTGAAGCATTTGACCAGGCGCGCCGTCGAGGACGACGAGAGCCGGTGCGGTGCCGCTGCAGCCTGTTGCGCGGCACTGTTGCCCCATGCATACGGCGTACAGGAAGTAGTTGTACGGCCATCGCAGGGCTTCTTCATGATTGATGATCCATTAGTAATTGTAATTATATTGTCGCGCGGCCCTCAATGCGCAGCCAAGGCCCTTTGTCAGGGTTCCCTCCAGTCTGTCGCATTCGCATAATGACCCAATTGGCTCCTGTCAAAGTCGCGCAGGACGCGGGGTTGCCCATAGTTTCGCAGAGAACCACGTTGAATATGCGAAGGCTCAGATGGCAGCCTTCTCACTGTAGCCGCGTGCGCCATGTGATAATCGAAACAAAGAAGACGATAACGCCTTGGTGGACGATATGCTCGTGGGGCTGAGTGGGTCCGGCACATCAGCCAGATGTGTAAATGACTAAATATCGACGTGTGTGTGGTTCACCGTTCAAGCGCTGGCGGCGGAGTCGGCGAGAATCGAGGAAAAAGATATCTCACTAGTTTGTGCTCGCCAGGCCTATTCTGACACATGCCGTGCACGAGGTGAAATAAAGGAAGAGCGGAGTGATGCCCCGAGAACATTCGTGCAGAGGTGGGATAGCATTTTGGTAACGAGGACGTGTTGTAGGGAAGGAGCATTGCATTTGGAGACCCCCGGCGAAGACTGGGAAGGAACGCGGGATGGTGATGTCCACTAGACAGTTCCTGCCTTAATCGCCGCCACGCACTGACCCAGGTAGTAAGGTAGTTACGTGCATTGTTATGTTAGTACTAGTAGCCTGCCGGGCTGGCTGAACAAAGCTCTCGATGCTTGCTTCATGCCATGGGACCGTAGAGATGGGGTGTGAGCGACATGGACCATGCACTTGGTCGCCGGCCAGGCTTATTCTGTGCGATCCTGCGAGGCAGGTCAGACCACACCCGAGGCTTCCGAGCTGTCCTTTATTGATTGTGGCATACAGAAGAACGTGTACGCATACCTCTTGTGTGCACACTAACATACCAATAGATACCCTTGGGTCGTTCTTAAATAGGTCTGAGCTTCGAGTATCGCACAAGAGATAATCACATAGCGTCCCACCTGTCGCCCCGGCGCGATATCTGTAGATGCAAGGTCAACCCACACCAACACAAAAAGTGTTGGCATCCGGGAACATTCTATCAAGCCCCCGTCTTGAGCATTATGGGTTCTCCCCTCAGCAGACAACACGTCGTATCCGGATACTGCAGATTACCCTCGTCAAGTTAGTGGTGAGGCGAGAGTTGTTATGGAGTGAATGGTGCTGCCCATATTATGATCGAGCAGTCGTCTATCTAACCCAATACCATTTAAACTCGACGAAAGTAGTATTCTTCCCAAGAAGTTCAAACATTGCAAAGGCTGTGTAGTCTGTCGTCGGAGCAGGGCAACATGGAGAGGATGATATCATACACCCTTCGACCGAAGTCTCATATTTAGAGCAACCACCCAACTCTGTTGCTCAATAGGAGGATCAATGTTGGACAGCCGCGGCTATTGAAGGTCCATGCTGTTCTGTATTTGTTTGTGTATGAAGTCACCTTTGTCACCCCAGACTCCCACCATGAGTGTGGTAATCATCACTTCCCCGAATCGAGAACTCAGCTTAAGCCACGGCAGGATTCTGTCGATACAGGTCGATACTTTCCCACTTCATTGCGGAGTAATATGATGTCCTGTCAACTGTATGAGGCCAGGAAGAGGCGATATATGATCATCGATCGCCTTTGATCGGGAGCGCATCGCTCAGTCAATGGTTGTGATCCAACGGAGGCAACATGTAATGGCCTTTGCAAAGTCAAGGCATCGAGGTATGCAAGTATATCCCAATATCGGGCCGTCACAGAGGGTGTAATATCACATGGTCTTGCTTTTGCTTTCTTTGTTGGGTTTGGGATCCATTATCCATCATCCATCGAAGAGGACGGAAACCACAGAACGACGACATGATCCCTCCAATTACGAGATCAATCGACTCTAGTAGATGGTCGCACTCTAAAAACGTCACAGGTAGGGACAAGGTGGCTATTCGCCATGTGCTATGTGATAACAAGCGGCCACAGAATCGAGATGGCAGTGTAGTCATCGCCCCTACATATTGGAACTTCGTGTCGCGTGTCGCATGGTACAAGGACCCCGTATCTTGCCCTCATATTCGCCGTACCTTGGTACTCTGCAACCCTGGTATCCTGCAACGCCTTGTATCTTTTGTGTCAGTGGATGATGCAGCCTTGCCTGCTTGATTGCCTGGGTTAGGTTCCACAAACAGACCATTTGGATGTCCCCCGCACCCGGGTTGTCTGCAAGGGGCGACTGTTGAAGTCATAAGTCGTATACTCATGATGTTAAGATCATCGCCGATCCCATCGCAACTCACAAACACTTGAGAAGATGACAGAAAGGATGACTAGGGTGGCGCGTTGGCCAGACGCCAGACGCCAAATATAACCGTTTTGAAACACTGTCAGACTTGAGCGATTGTCTCGCCAGACGCCAACGACGTCATACGTTCCCTGTAACCTCACCACGGTCGTGTTCACGGATTCTCAAGGGTATACAGACAGCCTACGGCGTATTTCGAGATAGCAAGGTAACTCACTCTGTACCCTCCTGTTACTGAACTCTAAGCCGAGTCCTTGCGCCTTCTTTGTAGATGCTAGCTGTCCTCATCATATCAAGCCAGCCCAGGAAAGGCTATAGGAACCAGGCACGTACGAGACCAGAAGAGGTACCTTGTCCAAGAACCGTGATGCCTCGAGCGCTTGCGACGCTGCTTTCTCACACTGCACTGCACAATGATATAATGCCTACATGTGGCCAGACTCACGGGCCAATCTCTCAATAGAGTTGGCAACCAAGGGTTGGGTACCTGGCAGCCTGGAAACTCTTGTCATATTTTGCCTTTCGCGTCTGGCTTGTTGTACGAGTATTCCCGTGTTGTTTGCCGCTCCACATGGCAGCGATGATGCGCATGCAAGTATGACCACGGTTGGTGGGAAGGGTATGATATCAACGATAGCCCTGTTCCTTATCGCAATACCCTGTTACGTCGTCCTAGCTGCATTCGCGATACGTCGTAGCCGGTGAATAAAAAGTCTACTAATGTGAATTCTCTTCCCCAGAAACAGGTCTCGTAGAGGAAACCTGTAGCACTGGTGGCTTGTGGGGGGGTGTACTCGTACATGTACTCACACGCCGAGAAGGTGGAGAGGATGTGTTACGGTGCAGATGGATTCTGGAGAGCTCTCTGGAGCCCTCAATCAAGATTCTCTCTGCTTGATGCATCATGTAAAACGGCGGTCCATTTGACATCATATGCGTGACCAGGGGAAGAGAGACGGTTGGCAGACAGAGGAGGAGACGGTATCCAGACGGTTCACCCATCCATGATGGGCATCAGCCAGTCATGGTGCAGCGATCCTGGCCGGGACGGAGACTAGGCATCAAATCAGACGGTACACTATCAGAGTCAATTGATGGATGGCTGGAAGTTGGGGAGCATTGCAGAGTACACGGTAGTACTCCGTGCAAACAGCATTCATAAACTGGCAGACTTTCCCTGTTAGGTTCCGTATGTTACGTGCGGGACGATCCAGGGCTGGGGAGAATGAGGGAGGGAGCAAGGAGTTCGGAGGCCCTGGACCTCTGTCAGCAGTGACGTGCGGATTGATGTCATGGCACACCGTGTCCGTTTTGTCGCCACGACGGTCGCCACCGTTTCGTACAATGACGAGGATTGGCCCTGGAGTGTGGAGACGCGGGTGCCGTTGGAAATGAGCAGGCGAGGGAAGATCTCAGCATGTCGCTGACCAGTGACAAAACTGTTGGTTTCCTGTTCTCGCACATAGCCGTGGTAAAAGAAGCCTTGGCCTCTTGGTTTCCTGGGCCTTTAGTTGGTACCAGCAAGGCTGTACCTGTAGTACCGAAAACTTGAATGAGCCGCTGAGCTGACCGAGACAAATGCATACGACAAAGTAGAAATGCCAAGCCCCGGACCAAGTGGGGGCCAGAGAGAGTGACGATACTTTGTAATGCGGCGTGTTGGCACAGAATAATGAGGGAGAAGAAGAAGCGAGGCGCAGCAATATTGCAGCGTGAGTGCATACGTGAGCGCATCGTAATCAGAAACAAAGCAGGCGGGATAATGGCATAGTGCCGTCGGGCGAGGGCAATTGATGGGAAATGCGGCTTGTGGGATCATGGGCAACTCGAGTGCCGCGGAACGGGGCCAGCAGACGCAGGATCCAATCTCTGGACAGCGGACAAAAGTACGAGACACAGTGATTGGTGACGATGCGGGCCGCTAGGTTGGAAAAGGCGAAGCGTGACGCCGAGATGAAGCGCTGGCTCGGTGCTGAGAGCGGGCGAGAAGAGGAGAGCAGCAGCGCAGCGGCAAGGAAAAGAAAACCGCACGCAGACACCAGGGTTTCACGATGTTATCGAGAGGTTTGAAGAAGGCTGTCAGGTACTCCGTAAGGGGTGGGTGAATAGTTTTGTCTTCGCATCAGCAGTGACACCTATGTTGAACAAAAAGGGTGTGCGGCAGGCTGGAAGGGGCGACTAATTGACAAGCGAGTGCATGTCGGCCTGTCTGCCTTGCCTTGCTTATTTTTACAGTGCCGGGGACGAGAGGAGGGTCCTTGGAAACGGACTTGGGCTAGGGACTTGGGGGGGGGGTCCACGGAATACGACGTAATGCTGGCCCTCCGAAAAGAGAGATTAAGAGATGAGAGAGAAAGAGAGGGCAAGAGGCTTTCTCATTGGGAAAGCGCCAGACACCCTCTCCCGAGGCGACCAATGACATCATGCAAGTATGACGACCCAGTCCTGGAGGCTTCACCTTCCGGGGTGGAGGGGCGGTTCACCGTTCAGGGAAAGTCCCAGGAATCTACTTTCCCCACGAGCCACTTTACTCTGCTCACTTGTTCACGTACTCCGTATTTACTCGCGAGTAATTGCAGTTACGGAGCAGAAACACTGGGAAGACTCGTGACTATTATATTCCTTGTATGGTGATCAATCCAGCCCGACCGTTTACATCTATCAATTTTCGAAGCCAAGGTAATTCAGGGAAAAGGGAAAGCGACGACCGAAAGGAAAGCAGATTCATTTGGGGGCTAGACTGTTCTTTTTTTTTTCCTTTCCCACAGTGGTCTTTACTTCGTATGCCGAGTCAGTAGCGGGGAAATGTGCATTTGCGTCTCTCGCTCTTTCCGGTCACCATGGCCCAAGCCGCAGTCAGGTGGACGGGTCCAAGCCTCGCTGGTCACCACGAATTCTCGTACCATTATTGAACATAGCGCCGAGTGACGATGCTTGGATTCTATGCAAGTCACAAGGCTAGAAGCAAGGGGCTACGACGTATTCCACGAGGCAACGATCTATTAAGCCATGCCATCATAATTGCCGTCAGCCCTCTCCACTAGGCACATACTCCGTACTTGCAGCGTAATATCCTTCTGGCGCCTGTACTGTGTACTCCGTACAGAGTATTACAAGACTACAAGTAGCCGACTACGGAGCATCCGTACATCCAAGGAAAAGACAAGCGAGTCACGGCTCTAGTGGATTTTCAGGGTCCTCCCAAAGGGGCGGGGGAGGGGGGGGAGCCAAAAGATTAGTCTGACGATTGATGCTACGTCAAACAAGTTGGATGGCTTCACCTTCAACACACAGAGGCGATAGGTTTGCATCATTGTGTGGCTACGGAAAAAAAGGCCCAGAGAAAAGGCACAAGAGGAGGTTGAGAAGCTTGTTGGAGGGCTAGAAAAAAGTAGGCAAATGAGTGGGAACCGTCCCGGCTTTGGCAGCCAGAGGTTGCAGGGTGGCGAAGGACCCTGAAATTTGCAGACGCACGTAGAGCCAAGCGAGATGGTGTATCCGTTGTGCGCCGCGAGGCTTATGGGTGGTGACTTTGATGATGTAGACGGTGAGTTGTGGATGCCCGCCGCTATGGGTGGAGACGGCTTCATGTGGATCGTGGGACGCCGATGCTCGTCCAATCCCAGAACCGGTTACGCCATTGCCCGTCAAGCTTCACACCCATGGGCCATGCCCATCCTGGCAACCTGGGCCTCCCATGCCTTGGCTCTGGGTGCCGATCGGTCTTGGGTTGAGTGTGGTTGTGTGGGTGTGAGCCTTGCCGGCGCAGCGGTCCTCTTTGTCCCTGTACCACGCCCAAGTAGCTCGTACTCCGTAGCAGTAATAGTGCTTTGTACTACTAGTAGTACTCCGTAGAGTACTCCGTAATACAACGCAGAGCACCCAGCAACGCAGTACATCGTAATAGCAAGAGGCCAAGGGCAGGTACGAGCCCCTAGGTAGTTGCCTCCCCCCGTCTCTCCACTTTCCTGTTATTTCCTTTATAAAGACCCTGGATTTCCCCTCGTCCTGTTGTCAGAAATACCCCATCATCTTCCACCATTAGGAACAAATAATAACCTCGACGACCACCTCATCCGCAATCAACCAATCCCCTACAGCACCTTCCACTTGGATCCAATATCTTGGATCGAATCACTCTTCGTCCATTCCCTACTCCGCCAGCCAATTCTTCCTCGTCGTCTTCGACAAACCAACCTTATCAACACCTCTCTACCACCACCACCGCCGCCACCATGCCTGGCCCGTCAGACAGCTACTCCATGAACATCCCCTCCTCCCCCCCTCCTCCCAGCGACCTTTCGAGTTACTCGCGTTTCATTCATGATCACACCAAGCGCCAGTTGGAGGCCCAGGGCCATGGCTCGCTAGACCACGGGTCCTCGAGTAACCGCAAGTCGGCCAGCTCCAGCCGTGGCGGCTTCGAGGCCAACGGCAGCTCCAGCCCTACCGACTACCACTCCTAAGCCGTCGCTTTGATGGTGTGTCACTCTTCTCTCAGTCCACAAGCATCATAGCACCGCTCGTCTGCCTCCCACCATGGGGCCAGACTCATGACGAAAATATGAAATACGACCACCGACAAACCAGCAACGAACTCGTCACAAAAGTGTCAAAGTCATTTCCGCGGGAGCGAGAATACGCATCCACCGAAATCATGTTTCCTCGATTCTTCAATTTGTTTTACTGTCACATATATGCGCGGCGTCTGATTGTTTTTTTTCTTTTTTTTTTCTTACCATTCTTTCATCTATATGCCTGATCGCGAAATCCCGAACAGGCAAGCGAGGTTTAAAAACGGTATGGGTGCGGTACACGGAGTGCCTAGGCGTTTTTGCAACATACGGAGTATTTTAATGATTGTGTATTTTCTATTCTTTGCCACCATCTTGCCTTTTTCGACGGTGTTTATTAGAACAAAGCGAGGTGAAATAATGGCCGATGGCCGCCTCGAGTGTATCTACCTTGCCATACAACTGGAAATACGAACAGGCTAAAGCCACAATTCAGCATGTAAAATCGGTTGACCATTAAAATTACTATCTCCATGTATGTACAGCCGCCCGTCTCAGCGCCGACAAGTTGTTCCTTTTTCGCAACTTGCATAACAGAATGACATTGTTACTAAACCAACGATTGCTTCTTTTTAATCCCCAGCAACGCCGAATGATCCTTCTTCTTCTTGACAACACGTTTAAAACTCGGGGCACTAGCGCCAGCCGAGGTTTGCGAATCTCTGGCCGCGGATGTCTTCGCAGACGGCGGTGCTGCTGCGGGCACGGGCGGGGGCGGCATGAGGGCTTCGTCGGAGTAGTAATCTGGCGTCGCCGAATCTTCTCTCGCCACGGAGATATGCGTTTTGTCGTGTTCATCAGGAGCGCCAGCCCTGGATTTTGCCGCGGCAAAAGCCCTCTTAGCCTCAGCCTCATCCTGCTGGTCCTGGCGCAGGCGCTCCTCGTCCTCTGAACGAACCACGGCATCGGCGTAGTCAACGCCCTCCTTCTCGGACCTGTTGATGCGGGCGTTGCGCTTGCGGATCTCATCAAGGGCATCGGCGGCGGCCATCTCGCGGCGGGTGTCCTCGTTCTTGGCTTCGAGCTCGGCCATGGCGTTGCGCTCCTCCTCAGCGGGGGCATCGGCCTCCTCGCGCTCGATACGGTCGAGACGGTCGTTGATTGACTCCTCCTCAGCATCGCGGTTGCGCCAGGGCTCCATGTTGCGCACCGCACCCTTGACCATGGCGTAGTCATTGTTCTTGGGGTCCGTCCGGAATGTGATTTCGCCCGAGCACCGCGTGCACTTGATGTGAAAGAAGAATATCTGGATGTTGAGATACTTCTCGCCCTGGGGTATTTCCTTGCGCGAGTTGAACTTGCGCCCCTTGTAGATAAACTCTCCACATGATGTGCACCGCATCGAGAAGGGGGCCATGAGGCGGACCGTCTGCACCTTGGGGCCCGTCTGCTTGGGGCCCTTGCGCCGCCCTATCTCCCGATAGTCGAAGTCGGGTGGGTAGTATTTCTATCAGGGTGTCAGTCGCGATACTGGACTGGAGGGGGCGGATGGGACGGGCTGTCGTATACGTACCTGAAGCACCTTTCGTTCCGACATTTTGGGCTAGGTCGTCGACGATGATTGTTGATATGGAAGGATCAAGTTTTGGCAGAGGGCATGTGATGTGCCTTTGGGCCATCCCGACGTTTCGCCTGATTAGATAAGCCCCCACGCTAGAGAAGAACTCGACGACCAACCTTACCACCATCATCACCAACAACACTACTCCTCCGTACACACAACATTCCCGAATCTCGCCAAGCTCGTCGTAGCATACTGTTTCGCATACCCGATCGAAAGAACAAGACCCCAGCAACAATCGGAAACCCATCAGCCCGCCCACCATGCCTAAGGCCGAGGTCGGCTCAAACAAATACCTGAGCAACAAGCTCAAGGCCAAGGGTCTGACGCGACTACGATGGTACTGCCAGGTGTGCGAGAAGCCGTGCCGGGATGCGCATGCTTTTAAGATGCACACGCAGTCCGAGTCGCATGTGCGGCAGATGCTCGTGATAGGCGAGGACCCGAAGAAATATGTCGACGACTTCAGCAAGGAGTTCCTGCATGACTTTGTGCAGCTGCTGAAGACGGGCCACGGCGAGAAGCAAGTTCAAATGAACCGCTTCTACCAGGAGTACATTGCCAACCGCGACCACATCCATATGAACTCCACCAAGTGGCCCTCGCTCACGGAATTCGCCAAGCACCTTGGCCGCGAGGGCATCTGTCGCGTCGAGGACACGGATAAGGGCCTCCAGATCGCGTGGATCGACGACTCACCCGAAGCGCTGCGCCGACGAGACGCCCTTCGCCGCAAGGAGGCCCAGGATCAGGGAAATGAGGAGGTCGAGCAGCGCATCATCAGGGAGCAGATCAAACGAGCGCAGGCCAACGCGCAGGCAAGCGGCCAGAAGCAGCAAAGCCCCAGCGAGGACGTCGGGCTACAGAGAAACGAGGGCGAAAAGGTCAAGCTGTCGTTTGGCGCCAAACCTGAGGCGACCAAGCCAGAGAGCCCGGCAGCGCCTATCGCACAGCCCGAATGCGACGAGACATCATCGTCAAAGGAGACACTCGGGGGGAGCAGCAAGGGCGCCGCTCCCGCCGCTCCTGCCAAACCTGCCGGCTTTGGTGGCATGTCGCTCAAGATGGGTGCCGCAAAGCCCCAGACGAAGAACGTCTTTGCCCAAGCCAAGAAGAATGCCTTGGCTGGGTCGGGCTCGAAGAAGCCTGGTGCGGAGCAGCCCAAGAAGATAAGCGAAGCTGAGAGGATCATGAAGCAAGAGATGGACAGGAAGAGATCGCGAGAGACAACTGGCTTTGGTATGCCCGGAAACAAGAAACACAGGAGTGCATGATCTGTGGTTATGCGATGCTTTGGCGTCTAGAGCGGGAGCGGGTATGACATTATCATGACTGGCGGCACACTGCCAGACCTGGAGTTTATGGGACATGTAACGGTAACGGTAGCGAATGCTTTTGATTTTGTGTGTAATACATACTGTCCATTTGTAAAGAAAATAGATGGTACCTTGGACAAGTTTTCACCACGGTCTTTTGTTCAACCCTCATTTTATGACCTGAACGCCTCTTTATTCGTCATTACTCAAGGATAACCCAACTTGATATTGCTGAAAACAAACACGGCCCTTTTACTGATCCATCTCGGCCTCGCTTCCATCTCTCCTGAGATGCTAGTCAGTAACGGTGGCACGGAAGGGCTAGGATGACTTGATTGGGGCCTACTCACGGGATATACTGTATCCTGTACTCCTCTTCAAGAGTGGACCGGACCTCATCGGGCAACTGGCCCGAGACCTTGATGGCGTACATGCCGGGGATGTAGTTGTCCAGCCGCTGCCATTTAGCCACCCAGCTCTTGGATGGGTCGGCGAGGGTGATGACGCCCTCAAAGACCTGCGACGTGCAGCTCTCGATCTGGTCCTGCGATCCCTGAAGGTGCAGGAACTCTTCACAGTTGGGACATCCTTCATCACGGAAGCGCTTTTCTCGACAGTTAGTTCTTCTCCCTCATAATCACCCTCGTCCTCATAATAATCGTCTTTTTTTCTTCTTCCCACCCCTTGGGCCCTTGGTTCCCCGGATGCAGATGAGTCGAGGCTTACCGCGTAGGTCTGAACAATGGAGCACACCATGCAGGCGCGCAGGTAGCGGTGCTGGCCGGGGGTGACAAAAGCTGACGACATGCTGAAAATTGGAGAAGATGCAAGCCAATTTCCCCTTGCTCCCTTCACCAGACTCTCGTGTGTGTGGTGTGTGTGTGTGTGGGTGTTGTTGCGTTGGGATGAGACTTTGATGAAGGTCGTTGATGGACGGTGGCGCGCGGGTGGATGCGCACACCGGGAACACACGGTTATGCATCTATGCGATAAGTGCAAACTTTTGTCTTTGTACTGCCTGCCTTCCACTCCTACAACGCTTCAATAATAGTAGTCTCTAGCACAACACATTTCGGGATCTCATCATTTATCACTCCCTTATTCTCCCTCCTCCTCCTTTTTCTTCATCTGTCTCGCATTCATATTCTACGGAGATTGGCATACCCTGTCCAAATGGCTTCTGCACCAGAGACCACTGCCGCAACTAAGCGAGGCGGCATCCCCAAATCCCACGACATACTCACATGCACCGTCCGCAGCCCTCAATTTTCCTACGCCCAGCTGGAACTTGTGACGAGCAATGACTACGCCGATGGTCAATCTCAGCCCCAGTATCAATCTCAGAGTCTCTCCCTAGACGCCCTCCAGGTAAAGACGTACTGCACCAACGCCCTGCGTCAGTTCCTCGGCCTCACGGGAGCCGCCGTGCCCGTCGATGTGCTCAAGGCCGCGGGGACGGACTGCTGGGTACGCGTACCCCGGGACGACCTGGCTTCATTTGCCGCCGCCATCACAGCCTGGAGAGGCACGCGAGAGGAAGGGGTGCAGTGCCTGCTACGGTTGAAGCAGTGCTCCGACTGGCTAGGTGCCATGGTGGGCAGTCATGGGCAGGACGAGCTATGGAATGCTTGAGAAGACCCTCATGCCGACAGCACTTCTGCCTGTGGATTTTGAAAGAACACCAATGCCCAAATATTGGCGTGCACCAGGCGTGCACCATTGCCATGGAAGGGGCGGGGCAATAGCCATTGTCGGTTCAGCGACGACTAGCGGGACGGGCGTGTTGAATACTCCCATGGTACGACGTGGAACATGGCCCTTGATACCACCATTCGTATGCTATACGTTGGCGGCCCTGCTTGAAGCCTGCCTCGCTTCGCTTGTACGAAGTCAGAAGAGCGGTGGAGATGAAGAAGGGGTGACATAAGGTTACCCCTGCCGGGGACAATGGGTATAACCCGATGAAGTCGATTGAGGCAGAGCTCCTCCGAATCCATCCCCGATTGCACACTTGGGTTGTCGCTTGCTCTTCTATACCAATCGCTAAGGCCTCCTCCCCGCTCTCAGAGAGCTGCCTTAGATGGATTACCGCGCATGTCCTAGGAACGAATTGTTGGAAGAGGCATTCTCCTGTATATATGTAGACAGAATATATAGCCCTCTGCAAACTTGTTTGCTTGATTATGTACCTATACATGATTCTATCCACCTTTTTGTGGAATTTGAGAAGCTATCGCAGACGACGCATTCCACGCAAAAGGGGCTATCACAGAGTCGTCAAGGCCACATTCTGGAAGGTTACATAAGGGCATGTTCAGTCATAAGACGATGAGTGATTTCCGTCTGAGGCGTCATATATGTTGTCTCTTAGCATGGCACCAAGGAAACTATGTGTCCATGAGATTATACCTTATTTAGCCGACATAATTGCTTGTTGAACGTGAGTGTCAAGCATACAGCGGACACATCGTAGGTAACAACCCGCGCTTCCTCCATGAGCATATACCCCAGTTTCTGTGAATGTCAAAGATCCCTCAATTTCCTTCCGTGCCAAGCTACATGTCGCGTACACGTACTCCGAAATTCACACAGCGCATGGAAAACAATGTAGATAGCTGCAGTCCGGGCTAGTTGGTTGTGCGCCGAGTGTCAATGTCGGTGTTGCATGATACGCATTCCATTCGGTATATCTAAGCCTCGAATCTTGCATGCCGCATACGGGAAGGCAATGCGTCTCATCAATCAGTCATTTTTTTTTGCTGTCTGGCCTGAAAAACATACGTCTACGGACGCCTAGTAATGCGGTGGTATCCCATGCTCTACCTGCCCTCATTCTGGGGCCTATATACCCGCTCGGCGGACATTTTCATTGCTTCATGAGAGAACTGTTTTCTCTTTCGTTATCTTCTTATTCCTTTTTATTATTACCCAGCGTTTACATCAGAGACGACATCAGAGAACTTTGGGCGTATGCCTAGAGGAAGAAAGCGGTCAGTAAGCGTTGCAGACACTCGAGTCACGGAAAGCTCACCATGGGCTTGATATCCGGGTGGGGCACGGCATCGAACCGCTCAAACTTGAGTTTGTAGTCCGGCCCAATGTTGATGTAAGCACCCCTATTCTCGGTTGAGTCACAGTACCTCGGTGCGGAGAAAACTGGTAAGATATGTTAGTCGTGGTGGACACGGGACAGCATGGACAGTCCGGAGAAACTTACCTGTAATGCACCTCCCATCGTGCTGGACCTCGTATCCGTCCATGCGCACCTCGTGGCTACGGATGACGGCCTCGAGACCATTGTTCTCGCAAAAGCGCTTTGTAATATCCGGGCCAAACTGCATGCCAACGCCCCGCTTGCTGGGGCCGCGGCCGGGCTCCTCCTGCGGGTCAGTCCACAGCATCTCCATCATCAAGCCCGACTGGCCGGGCTGCCGTTGGTTGTGCCTGTTGAGCTTGCGGATATCATCTAGCGTCACCTTGTCGTCGGAGAAGAGACCGCCGTGAAGGACGAGGTAGCTCTTTCCCACGAGCGTCGCCAGGGGTAGCGCTGAGAAACTCTCTGAAAAGAGCTTGAAGGTCCTGTTGTGAGATAAACCGGTCAGTATGCCATGCGCCAGAGACAAGAGAGCGAGAAAAGAAGAGGGATAAATATACCTCTCGTTGTACTTGGCCTTGCATTCTCCCTCGAAACCGTATACCCTGTTCATGTCGTCCGTCTCGTGGTTGCCACGGTTAAGGAAGAAGGCGTTGGGCCGCAGCCACTTGTAGGCATACAGAAGCAGGGCAATCTCGCATGACCAGGAGCCGCGGTCGACAAAGTCACCGTTGAAGAGGTACCAGTGCTTGTCACTAGGGCTTCCGTTGCGGCGGAATAGCTCCATGAGGTCAAAGTATTGTCCTGTCGCATACATTGTCAGTGGATTGGCCTCTGCGGTTGAGTTGTCGTGATAAAGTGGTGTTTACCGTGAGTGTCACCGCACACCGTCAGTTCAACATCGTCGGGAATCGACATCTCGACCATTGTCGCCTCATCGTACACAATCTTCTTGATGGCCAGGATGATCTGGTACACATATTTACGGTGGAGCTTCTTGCCATTCTTGAAGCGCTCCGTCATGTCGTCGATAAACTCCTGCGTCATGGCATCGCCTTCCAGGCGGGCTCCGTCATAGCTGTCGTCGACGGCCATGCTCTCCAAGTCCAGGCCCTCAGCAGCTGACGGCTCGTCGCCGACCTCGATGGCGGCGAAGAAAGCCATCTGACGTACAATCTTTTTGCAGTCCTCGAGCTTAAGGCGCGCATCTTTGTTGCTGGGGTCGAGCTTGACGCACTCTTTAAAGTCGTCAATGGCCTCCTTGGGACGGAGGATGGCTGTCCGAGCGAGGCCACGGCGGTAGTATGCCTGTCATTCCCCAGAATTAGCTCCCTAATAGTCAATATACGGAGTGCCATATGGAGTCTAACCTTGACGAGTTTGGGGTTAAGCTCAATGGCCTTGGTAGTGTCGGCGATCGCATAGCCGAATGCTTCCGTCTTGATGTATGCCTGTACCCAATATCAGTCTTCAAAGTCCCCAGGTACCAGTACCAGAACGGAAAGCCAGAAAGACATGCGCACTTGTGCTCGGTTGGTGAAAAAGGTCGGCTCCTTGTCGTTTAGCTGGATGGCCTTGGAGTAGAGGTCGACAGCCCTAGGGAAGTCGCCCGAGACAAAAGCCTTGTTGCCCTCATTTTTGAGGTCCACAGCCGACTTAGTCATTGTGTCTATCTCTATTTCCCCTCTCACTAGTATCTCCAGGGAAGTCGGCCGGCGGGAGCAAAGTCAACGGTTGCAACCCGGGTAGATCGGTAGTCTGTAGTTCGAAGGCGGGGGAGGGTCTTGCGGGGGGTCGCGTGTAACTCGGTCGGATGCACGTGCAAAAGGCGCAACGCTGAGCAAGGATCGGGAAGAGGTCGGGACGATTCTCCAGCTAGGGGCGAGGAAGTCCAAAGAAAAAAAAGAAGAGGAAAAGAGATCTAGGACAAGACGGTGTTGTAAAGCAGAAAAGAGGAGCCCGACAGCCCGCTGATATGAAGTCGCTGGCAGACTTTTGCCGCCGACCTAAAGAGCCCCAAAAGTGGGCGTCACCTACTAGGTTGGCATTATGCATCTAAACAGCCAGTGTTTGGTGAATTACCACGTGCTGATCGCTGCTAGGCCGTTGTTAAGGGCATCGCTACAGGCGTCAAGCGCTCTATAAACGCCACTGCTAGTATTCCTCAATAGTTGAATATTGCCACTATCGATAAGCGCGTGCTGGCCATTTTCAACGTCATGTCTTTGACTCTTCGTTCTCCTCTTTGTCGCGCCTCCCGGCCGGATGCCATCTAGTACGACCTATGATACCGACGCATCCATCCATCTACTATATTCGAAAATGGATATGTCGCACACGCCAGCATCCAAAGCGCTGGTGCGCAAGAGGCCAGCCAACTCGGCCCTGATGCCACCTCCACCTCAAGTCAAAAAGATAAAGCGACCAAAGAAGATTCTAGATGAAGACTCGTATACGAATGCACTGTCACGCATCATCGCGAGGGATTTCTTCCCGGGACTACTCGAGACGGAGACAAAGCAGGAGTATCTCGACGCTCTCGAGTCCAAGGATGAGGCTTGGATATCGAGTGCTGGGCGTCGGCTGCAGAGCGTCATGACGCCCGGGCGAGACCGGCGCGGCGGTGCCACTCCCTCGGCCACCAAGAGGGCACTAGGAGACGCTTCGCGGACCCCAAATACATACGTGGGAGATACGCCAGGGTCGGTAGTCTCGACGAGCACTACGAGAACTAAAGCGCCGCCATCGGGACCCGACGTCAACATGAGTCTATCCAAGTTCCAGGAGACGTACACGAGCGAAGACAACGAGAGTTTCTACAAGCTTGTGGATAAGCACAACCAGAAGCGCGCCGAGAAGTATGCTTGGCTGTGGCGAGGTAACAAGATGCCCTCCAAGATGATGGTCAAACAGGCGGAGGTGCAGGACAAGTTGGCGCAGCAGGGCCGCCTCATCGACGACGGATACATGAAGCGCGACAGCCTGGCTGTCATGGCTATCGAGGGCTCAGACGACCGCCCGGCGCGTCCTGACCACTGGAACTCTGCTCCCAAGAACAGTCTCATGTTTGGTCCCGGCGGCATGGAGGACGGCGTCGTCACTGTTGCCGATAAGGCCGCCGAATCGTCGCGCGCGGGGCCCAGGACAATCGTCTATGAGAATACCAGGAGACCTGAACCGCACGTCCCCAAAAGGGCGCTATCACCGACGGCCTCATCTATACGCGACGCCGTCGCCGGTCGACCCCGTGCTAAAGACCAGGACTCGGGTGTTGGCGGAGGAGGCGAAACACCAAGGGTGAATGGATATTCATTTGTCGAGGACGAAGATGACGACTATTACGACCAAACCCCCGCTCCTCGCATCGACTTGGGTTCCGGAGATTCCCATAATCCCTTCAAGATTCAGGGACAGAGGGATAGAGAGATGCTTCATGAACGAATGGTCGAGCGTATAGCAAAGAACAACAAGGAGGCCTCACAGAGTGGTCTCGTCGGCAAATTCGACCAGACGCCCGTACCCAAATTCCCGAGCAGCCCGCGCGTCAGCGGAGGCCTGACGCCTGCAGCGCAAAGGCTCTGGAGCAAACTCGGACCCGGTACAAACAAGACACCCGCGGGGTCGTTTGGCCAGTCGACGCCCATGAAGCCTAGAGGTTCGCTACTGAGAAGTGTGCGTGGAACGCCTTCGTCCACACCTTCTTCCAAGAGAGGATAAAACAGCAGGTCTGGCTAGAATACATAATGTGCATACGAGATACGATTATACCAATAACACTATAATACCATGGATCCCCTAGAACAATTGCTTTGTCAAATTCATGATCGCGTTGTCCAGTTTGGATTAGGACGTTTTGGCATATGGCGATTCGTTAAGTGCATATATTCGGATAATGGATGAATCGCCGGCAAGGGAAAAAAAGCTCCCCAGATCGCGCGATCAGCTCCTCTCTTCTCTCCCTCTTACGGTCTATCAACCCAATCCCGTCATTCTCCCGACAGACAGAAAAAGCCCCATTGAGGCTGCAGTCGCCCCCGATGAGGTTCCTTGATGTGGCTATTGACCTAGCGGCCGTGATTGGCGCCTCACGGTCTGTCGCAACCAAGCACATCGCCCTCCGTGGTCGACAGATCGATGCCTATACCAGGGCCTCAACGTTGAAGAAACAGGCTGCTGCTGCTGCTGTAACGACAACAGCGCGCAGTCAGGCGCAGTCGAGCACCAGAAATGCCAGTAGCGTCCATGTGGAACCGAACTCGAGCTCGACCACCTTCCCTACCGCCGCCGCCGAACCCACCGACGTACAGAAGAGCGAGGTCAAGACGCATGAAGGAGAAGCACCAATTGCCCCCCCGGACGTGGATGTCAACATCTTCTACACGAGCAAAGGATCGCAAATTCTTGACTCGATGCGCAAGGAACAGGGTGGCAGGATCCAGCAACAGCGGCAGCGGAGAGCAAAGGCTGAAGTCTCGAAGGAACATCCTATGCGGCACTGGCCGAACCCTCCACCGCCACCGCAGCCCGCTGCTCCCGTAGAGCGGGAAAGGGATAAGGTTACGAGTGAAAAGATCGAGTCAGTGGCTCATACTTCTCCTCCGCCTCCGTCCGCCCCTGCAGCGCTGAAGGCAGACTTTGCCGGCGAGCCAGCAGTACAAGAGTCTCCAGCCGTCCCCGTCGCCAACGAAATACCAGCCAAGGAGGCAGAGAAGAAGGATGTCGACGAGGATATCAGACAGGTATCCAAGGAGATATCGGGAGAGCAGGCGCGTAAGCTGCGGGAGTCGCGTGTTCCGTCGAGCCGGTTCGGCCGTCTATGGAACTATGGTGGCCTGGCAGCGGGGATGCTCGGGGGCGCCATGACTGAGGGTGTAAGCCGGGCGTTTGGCAGCGGCGGATCTGGCTCCGTGATGCTGAGCGGCAAGAACATGGAGCGGCTGGTGGCGCGCCTGTCACGAATGCGCGGAGCTGCGCTCAAGATGGGACAGATGATGAGCTTCCAGGATACCAAAATGCTACCGGCGCCGCTGCAGGAGGTGCTTCAGCGGGTGCAAGACCGGGCCGACTACATGCCTGCGTGGCAGCGGGATCGAGTGCTATCCGCAAACCTGGGAAAGGACTGGCGCGAGCTGTACAGCGAGTTTGAGGAGACGCCCATGGCGGCCGCGTCTATCGGCCAGGTGCACCGGGCACGGTTAGCGTCGACGGGGGCGCCTGTAGCGGTCAAGATCCAGTTCCCCGGCGTGGCCGACTCTATCAACTCAGATCTGGATAACCTGGGGGTCCTGCTCAACGCGACAAGTCTGCTGCCCAAGGGCCTGTACCTGGACAAGACGATTGCTAACGCACGGCTCGAATTGGGGTGGGAGTGCGACTACGAGCGCGAGGCGAACTGCGCGGGACGCTACCGGGAAATGTTGAGTCACGGGAGTGATGCCGACGTTTTTCTCGTTCCTCGCGTCTACCCGGAGGCTTCGGGCAAGCAGGTTCTCACCATGGACTTCATGGACGGCGTCACGGTGACGCGTGTCCAGTCCTTCTCACAGGAGCAGCGCGACTGGATCGGCACTCAGATCATGCGTCTGTGTCTGCGCGAGATTACCGAGTTCCGCTTCATGCAGACTGATCCCAACTGGACAAACTTCCTGTACGACTCCGATAAAGACCGCCTCGTCCTCCTCGACTTTGGGGCCTCGCGCGAGTACCCAGACGCCTTCATCAGCCAATACGTCCGTCTACTCGACGCCGCCGCTCGCTCCGACCGCGACGCCGTCAAATCTCTCTCCGAGGACCTGGGCTACCTCACAGGCCACGAGAGCAGGGCTATGCTTGACGCTCATATTGGCTCCGTCCTTACCCTCGCTGAACCCTTCCTCCAGTCGGCCCCTGAGATCTACGACTTTCGCGACCAAACAATCACCGAGCGTGTCAAGTCTTTCATTCCCGTCATGCTCCAGGAGAGGCTCGCGCCTCCGCCCGAGGAGACATACAGCCTCCACCGCAAGCTTAGCGGCGCATTCCTCCTGTGTGCCAGGCTCGGCAGCAAGGTCAACTGCCGTGAGCTATTCGCTCAGAGTGTCAGCAAGTCGGGCTACGTAGCCAGCTGAGGGCGCTGATACTAATGTATCAAATGAACTGTACAACACCCAATGTAAAATAATATAGACACACATACACGTACACACAAAGATGGATATTTCTTGTCGTATGCATAACTAACTTGCTCATGGTAATGTGCTAATAGTGCCCCCTCCGATCCGTGACTCTCTGCATCGAGTCGAGCTCCTTCTTCTCCTTACCGGCCACCTTCTTTCTCTTGCGGGCGATGGCCTTGTCTGCCTGGCCCTTGGACATGTTCTCGAATCGGCTGGTAAGCACCTGCTTCTTCTGCTCGCTCCGTTTGAGGTAGAAGGGCGTCTTGCCCTGGGCGACCAGGTCCTTCTCACGACGCCGGTGGTCCGCCAGAATGGCCTGCTCCTCATCCTTCTTCTTCTGCGCCTTGCGCCGAGATTCCATCGACATGACCTGTCGCTTGAGCTCCTCCTTTTGCACGGGGTCCTTGGTCTTCTTGGCCTGGACTCGGAGCTCTGCCATCTCCTTGTCGCGGTACTCGTCCAGGAAGGCGTACGCGCGGCGTGCCTTTGTGTCGTCGAACCGCCGCGTGCCTCCCGTCGACAGCGGGTCGAAACGCGGGTCGCGCGCCGGAGCACGCCGCTCCTCAACCAAGATCTCACGTTTTCGCGAGACGGGCCGCTTGGAAGTCTGCTCTTGCGGCGCATGCTTCGATGACCGCTTCGCTTTCGCTTTGGCCTTCGCTGCTGCAGCTGCCGATTGTTTAGGTTTGGTCGGCTTGTCCCCTTCTTCTGTGTCTGGCCCCGACTCTTCCCCCCCTGGCCCCAGTCTCCTCTTCTTCATCTGTTTCTCTGAGGGCGGCAAGGACGCCTGCGCTCGTGCTAATGCGCCAAACGATATGGATGCCAGGGCATTCTTGGGGTCGTCTTGAGCCTATGTTGCCCATTGTTAGCTTCCCGGAACCCTCCGCAAGCGGCAGATATGATATACATACCTCAGCGTCCGATTCTTGTTCTTCGGATCCTTCATCTTCATCCTCTTCGCCATCGTTATCCGAATCGTCGTGTTCCGACCCAGAGTCGTCGTCGCCTTCCTCGTCAGACGAAGCGCCACGGGCGTCTTCTGCTTCCGGCTCCCATTCGTCCTCCTTCCGTGGTCGTACACGGCGCTCAAGTCCCAGAGAGGACAACTTTCGCTTTGCTGACATTGTGGAATGCGTGCTCGTATGCGTATGTGTCCCGCTGAAAATGATCAACGTTGAACATTGGATGCAATGCGGGCGGTGGGCTGGACTTTTTTTTTTCGCCCGTCATCGATAAGCTTATCGTTACTTGAGCTTATAAGGATACGGGTATTTATATGCACATAAGCGGTACAAGTATGATACGCATTTATCGAGATGTCATGCTAGTCACCTGAACTTCGACATGCGAATTTTGTATGCAGCATTATAGAGGGTGCATCAGGGTGTATCAAAGTCACTTACTCGTACGCAGCAATATACATGATCGCCCTCTTGTCTGGTGTCACCGATCACCCATGTCTTTCAGGAATAACGTGTGCGCCAAAGCAGTATCCATGCAACATTACCGGCTGTTCCACCACCTCACTACAGTCTTCCATACGACAAGGAACATTCACACGCCTTCTCACTCACCACGACAGGCGTTTAGGCTGAGACGCTCAACCAAGTTTAACTACGAGCTCAATTCAAACCAACATATTCCCCGCCCTCCTATCACATCCACCATGGCCCAAGAACCAGGCAAAATACCACCTTCGGCAGGTGATCAGCCACCAGGCCCAGGTGCAGTCTCGGTTGTGTCAGATGGCATCCCAGCTGAATCTCCGTGAGTTTTTACCCTTCATGGCAGGTAGTAGTACACATAGGACCCCAACTGACCAGGCCCGCGTGCTAGTGACCCTTCACCAACCACGAATGTAAGAAAGACAAAGAAGAAGATACATCCGTCAGACAGAAAGAAGATGGCCAAGAAGCAAGCGGAGGCTGCCACTACCGTACGGTAAGCACATACATACACGCTTTCATATCATGCCTCGGGCTGCCTACCGGGAGCTCTCCTCAGTTTGTACTTACACCCACCACGACAGAGACGCGCGTACCGTCCCAGACGCCTTGTCTGGCGGCGTACCGGATCCTCGCCCCCAATATATCACCCGCGCCCTCGCCTCCCCCTCGCGCCTACCATCCCCTCGGCCTATCTTGGTGGTAATGGACCTCAACGGCACACTGCTGCACCGCCCTTCCCGCCACAAGCCATTCCATTTTGTCGAGCGCCCCCACGCCCGCCGCTTCCTGCAGTACTGCCTCGACACGTTCCACCTGGCTGTCTGGTCATCGGCACGACCAGAGAATGTTGACCGCATGGTCGACCGGTTACTCAACACGGATCAGCGCCAGCGGTGTGTCGTCGTCTGGGGGCGCGACAGATTCGGCCTGAGTGCGGAGGACTACAACTCACGCGTGCAATGCTACAAGCGTCTGGACCGGATATGGGAGGACCCCAGTGTTGCCGCCTCCCACCCAGACGTGGCCGCTCGTCTAAGTGGCTATGGTGGTGGCGTCTGGGACCAGACAAACACTGTCCTGGTAGACGACTCAGCGGAAAAGGGGCGCTCGGAGCCTTTCAACATTCTCACCTTGCCCGAGTTTTCACCGCAATCGGACGAGTCGGTGCAGGTCCTACCTCAGGTGCACGACTACCTCAACAGTCTCTGCTGGCAGACAGACGTCAGCAGGTACATGCGCCAGAACCCTTTTCGCCTCAACCCCAAGTACAGCCTGCCTGCATCATAGCTAGATAAACATAGGCCTCGGATTGTAAATCTTGAGAGCTCAGCCAGATGAGTGTACATAGGCTGTGCTTCTCATAGCTAAGGGGGCCGAGATAGATACCCGAGCTCGCAATGTCAGGTAGTACAGGTTTTACGGCACAAGGTATTTGAGAATTGGTCTCTTGATTCGAAGAGCTTTGAGTATATTTTACTCTTCTTCTCTTTAGATATTTAATCGATTGGTAGAGTGACTAGGCCACATCCACGACAAAGAAAATTTTAAGAGTCTCGTCTTTCAACCGTGTATCCCCCATCAACTGCATTTCACGTGAGATACCCCATCTTTGAAATCATTACTCGTACCTTCCTTTCCAGCATTGGCCGTAGCCAATGAAGGGAACCCATTTCTCATAATCGTTGCTTTTTTTTTGTTCTTTTGTTCCTGTTTTTTTTTTGGTTGTCTCGCTTTGGCGAATCTCTTCAATTCACACCTTGATTAAAAGGCGCTTATTTGAAGACCTTGCCGTCGGCGTGGGGGTACTCCTTGCCATCAACGGTGACGGGGCGGTCCCAGAGCCACATGGACTCGACGAACTCGCGGTCCTCAGTGCTCTTGGGGTCGAGCTTCTTGAAGTCGTAGCTTTCGTAGTCGGGGGCGACGTTGAAGACGGGCTCGAAGTCCTGGCCACGGATGACAAAGGCACCCTGGATGACCGAGTTGTTGTTCTCGCCGAAGACCGAGCCGGAGCCGAAGAGGTACTTGCGGGAGCCCTCGAGGCGGGCGTTGAAGCCACCGAGGAGGTTGTTGGACATGAAGACGAGGGTAAGCTCGTCGTTGTACTTGTAGTCAAACCGCCAGATGGAGTACTCCTCGAAGGGGATGGTCTCCCAGAAGTGCTTCAACGAGTCCTTCTCGTCGTGGTTCGAGAAGTAGCGCTTCCAGTCGTCCAGAGCGTAGGTGGGACGGCCGAGAGCCTCGCAGGGGTGCTTGGGCTTGGGGGCAGGGGCAGGCTCCTCGTCAGCGGGGGCGGCGGCAGCCTTGGGGGCAGCCTCCTTCTTGGGAGCAGCCTCCTTCTTGGGGGGCTGGTTGGTGAGAGCGGGCTTCTCGAGGAACTCAAGCTTGTCGGCAACAGCGGAGTAAATGGGCTGGTTGATGACGGTCTCGAACCAACGGGTGGTGTTGGGGTTCTCCTGGCGCCACTGCTTGTCGAAGAAGAACTGGAAGCCGCGGGTGATGATGCTGGCGGCGAACAGGTCGGCAAGGGTGATACGATCGCCAACGAGGTAGGTGTGGCGGAGAAGGTAGCTCTCAACGACACCAACGGCCTTGAGGGCCTTCTTGGAGGAGTCGTCGACCGACTTCTTGTTGTAGGGGTCACGGCCGAGGAGAGGGCGGAACCAGCCTCCCAGGGGAGGGAGGACCTCGGAGTTGAAGAAAGACAGCCACTTCAGGATAGAGGCATAGCTAGATATCAGTCAGCCTTGCATCCTTTTTTTGCGGAAGCACGACGCTTTTTGGCGCAATCAATGTGGTTCAAACTTACTCCTGCTTGGTCTTGCCGAGGAGGGTGGTCTTCTCGTTCTGGGAGGTGACTGTAGACGCACAAGGTCAGCACGAGCTCAACTGACATTATGAGATATGCAAGAAGCAGGTGAAAAGGTGAAAGAAAAAGCAAGAATCAGAAGATAGACATTATCAACAAGTAAGCCGAACCGTAGTTGGCCTTGTTCAGACAGGGATAACTGTATTGAATTGGCTAGGTCATCATGAAAGGGGGAGGTGGATCATGCACAGCAGACTAAAGAGTCCAGCTGCGAGACACCCAAGGCAAAGAGCGAAAAAGGAGCAAAGAAATATGTCTCAGAGGGTACGTACTGTAGATGGCGACGGCGATAGCCTCAGACAGAGCGAAGCCATCCTCACCAACGAAGGCGGGAAGCTTGCCGAGAGGGCTGGCACGCAGGTGGTCGACGGTGGGCTTCTCGAGGTCGGCATCAACGTAGTTGATCTCGAGACCGTTGGCCTTAGCAACAGCCTTGATGGCCGTGGTGCGAGGGTTGTCCTGGAGAGGTGGCAATGTCAGCTCGGCGGCCATGAGAAAGAACAGCAGCAATAGCAGCGATCACAGCAAGAGCTGCGGCAGCAACACGGCAGTAAAGATATAGGCCGATCGTTGGTTGCCTCGCTCAGAAGAGGAGGAAACAAACTTACAGTGCCCTTGGTGTAGATCGTTCCGAAACCCATCTTGACGGTTGTTCACAAAATGTTGTGTTGGAGAGAGGAGGGAAAACGAGGACAAAGGAGGGGAAGGGGAGGAAAATTAATAGCACCAGCAGGCGAGTGAGTCGATGGGAAATTTTTCTGCCACTCAGCGGGGGCTCGAGCGTGCCCCGCGCTAAAATTGCACGTTGTCCCTTCTGGGCCTTCTGAGGGCAATTACGAGTAATAAAAGAGCGCCTTGGCACTGCCGTTTCAAATCACGCCTTGAATTTTATCATTTTGTCAGTTGTGGCTGTACGTATTAGCGGAGCGCTGGAGCTGGAGTCATCCGGATATTTGTGGCTAAAACTTACCTCGAATCTGTGGCTGGAGCTGTCCCATTCACCGCACTCACTTTACCCACGTGACTTGGCAGTAACGGGTGATTACCGGGCCGCAGCCTGCTCCTTGAAGCCAGACCAAATTTTGTACGAGTAGGGGTGCAAAGACGACAGACGACAACGACAAGCGACGACAACGTCCCAGTACTCTCCCATTCATCGCCACCCCATCCCCCCCGGGGGCTCTTAGCGACCTTTCCTCTTCGTTCTCATTTTCAGTCAACAGAATGGCTTCCCTGGCGAATGGCCTCCGGCAGAATGGCCAATGCGCCCGGCAACTGGCGGCGACGACGAGCCGTACCTTCCAGCTAGCGATACGGCCCAAGATGGACCAGCCCATGGCACGGCAGCTGAGCACCTCAACCTCGCGGGCAGCATCCCTGACGACGATAAATAGCGGAGACATCGCTTCTGGTGCCATCGACCCCGTCAAGGATATCAAGATACCCTTCCAGAACGTCAAGCACGCGCGGCACGTGCCCGCCCTGGGCTCCTACTTCTCCCGCGAACCTCGCTTCAACGACCTGCACCTGCGGCTGTTCAACCTGCTCGCCAAGTACCACGACCTTCCGATGGTCGAGTCGCGCGACGCGCCCCTGAAGCCGTGGCTCAAGCTTGAAGGGGTGCGCCACCAGACGGGCGAGCCCATCAAGGCAGCGCACTTTTCCAAGGTGATGAAGGTGGCTCGGCGGCTCAACCTCATCGAGCCCTCTATGCGGCCTGCAGAGGTCGACCAGGCTCTCCAGCAGCTCAGCCGGCCCGTGGAGACGACCGTCAGCTTCCGCAAGCCCACTACAGTGGACAAGCACGGGCGCGCGGTGGGCGTGGGGTCCCGCAAGGAGTCGACGGCCCGGGCTTTTGTTGTCGAGGGCACGGGCGAGGTGCTCATCAACGGCAAGACGCTCAACGACGCGTTCGGCCGCGTACACGACCGTGAGTCAGCCATATGGGCCCTCACCGCGACGCAGAGGCTTGACAAGTACAACGTCTGGGTTATTGCCAGGGGCGGAGGCACCACGGGCCAGGCTGAAGCTATCACCATGGCCATTGCCAATGGCCTGGTTGCCCATGAGCCTGCACTCAAGACGGCTCTGAGAGCGGGTAAGTACCTTGTTGCGCACCTTGTTTTTTTTTTAAACTCTGCCCTTTGTTTCACGCCTCTCCTAGATCCATTGCTAACATCTTGCAGCTGGTTGCATCACACGAGACGCCAGAATGGTCGAGAGGAAGAAGCACGGCCACCTCAAGGCTCGCAAGAGCCCGGCCTGGGTAAAGCGATAGTTGCCAACTGCTGATCCATGTATATGGGCGTATGTTACCCATTGTACTCATTGCTGTTGTATTTGTAGCTAGATCGGGATATATAGTGTATTGTAGTTTTAGAAAGCAACAAGCATCTTGTTCACTTGTACCCATGGAAAGTCTACCTGACGTAAAGCAGTACAGGTACTTGTAGCGTTGATTTAGCACTATGGTACTACTAGTAGTGGTAGACTGTCTGCAGTTACGCCAGATTCAAAAGTGTGTACGGCTTGTGGCATTGGTCCATTGCAAAATGTGCGTCGTGGTGATGGTGTCCTCGCAGCCACCAGCCTTGTTCACTTGTTTACGCGTCGATTTCAAGTTGGCTCGCCCATAACAAGGCCAGTGAAAGAATGACATTTGTGCCATAATTGTGACATGGTAGTCACGAAACGCTAATACCTGCAATAATTATCTCTACTCCCCTCCGTTGCCACTGGCTCTCAGACTTGGCCATTAGTCAAGCACGAAATCGCACGATAGACGGATAATGAGGTAGATACCGCGCCATAGAAGAGCGTGACGTTCTCGTACATGAGCCAGGGTTTGCAATACATCGGTTAAAGTTACACGAATGAAGCCAGGTATTGTTTATGATTTTTTTTTTCATTCAGGCCAAGATTCACCTAGTCTGTTCTATGCTTGGTATCTATCCTCTCTTCGTTGTCGCAATGGTATATCTCATCGTTCTGTCATATCCTCCTCTCAAAAAAACACAATGAAAAAGCAACAGGTTAAAAGAAAATGCATCTCAGTCCTTTCTTAGTCTTTCTTCATGAGAATCAAGTCATAGTGAACAAAAATTGGAAAGTATATATAGGAAAAAATAAACAGGGTTGTATAAAAGGCAATGGCAGAGTAATCGCATGTTTACTCGTCACGCGAGTCAGACTCGAAGGTGTTCTTCTCGTCATTGTCACGGTTGGTGGCACCGTCGGCGCGGGTCTCGACGAGACCGTAGCGGAGAGCCTCCTGCTCGACCTCGGTAGGGCTGAGGAAGGGAATCTCCTTGGCGGCCTTGACGTAAGACATGTTCTCGACGAAACCCTTGGCGAAGATGATGTCAATCTCCTCGAGGGAACGGTTGGCGGTCTCGGGGAAGAAGAAGTAGATGACGGGGAAGAAGAGGGCGTTCATGGCACCGAAGAACAGGTAGGTACCCCAGCCGATGTTGGCAATCATGATGGGGGTGATCATGACGATGAGGAAGTTGAAGAGCCAGTTGGTGCAAGTGGAGACAGCGTTGGCCTTTCCGCGAGTCTTGATGGGGTTGATCTCGGCGGGGTACAACCAGGGGAGAGGCAGCCACGAGGCACCGAAAGAGGCAATGTAGAGGAAGAGACCAAAGGCGGCACCCTTAGCGGCCGAGGGGGTTCCGGGAATGAGCGAGCCGAAGGTAATGATCATGGCAGACATCTGGCCGAAGGTACCGATCAGGAACAGCTTGCGGCGACCGAGGCGCTCGACAAGGAACCACGAGGCGGTAGCGAAGATGGCGTAGACAATCATGTTGATACCGCCAAGGAGCAGAGACATGTGCTCAGACTTGTTGAGGGCCGTCTTGAAGAGAATGGGGCAGAAGTAGATGACAGCGTTGCAGCCACCGAGCTGCTGCATGAGCTGCGTAGACGAACCAAGGAGCATGCGGCGGAAGTGCTGGGTCTTGCCGCCGGTGAAGAGGGCCTTGACGGGGGTGGCACGCTGGGCACCGAAGCCAGAGGCGCGAATGGAGTCGAGGATGACGTCGCGCTCGGCGCGGGTCTCGTCACTGTCGACCTCGTAGCCACGGATGGCGGCAATGCTGACCTCGGCCTCCTCGTGGCGGTCGTGGGTCAGCAGCCAGCGAGGAGACTCGGGCAGCCAGATCATGAAGACGGAGAGGACGATGCCGAAGACGATCTGCAGGGCAATGGGCAGGCGCCACGACAGGTTGGGGGAGCCGTAGGCAGCACCGAAGTCGACCCAGTAGGCGATGAGAGTACCGAAGGCAATGATACCACCCTCAATGCAGATGAGCAGACCACGGTTGGTAGACTTGGAGCACTCGGCCTGGTAGGTGGGGATGGTGGAGGTGTTCATGCCGTTGCCAACGCCGGTGACAACACGGCCGATGATGAGCTGGGCGAGCGGGGCGTGGCCGAGCTCGGGGGTGACCTGGATAATTGTGCCGAGGATCATGATGATACCGCCGATAATCATGGCACGGCGACGACCGAGGTAGTCACCGACACCGAGAATGCCCATGGCGCCGATGAGGCAGCCAATCTCGTAGATGGCCGTGACCAGACCCTGCATGGTAGAATCGTGGGTCGCGGGGAAGTAGTTGTTGAAGGGAGTGGCGGAGATGATACCACTCATGACGCCCTGGTCGTAACCGAAGAGCAGGAAGCCATTGGTGGCGATGGCCGAGATGGTGATGGAGAGAGCGCGGCCAGAGAGGCCGAGGAACTTGGGAGGAGCCATGATGGCGAGTTCCTTGTGTGAATTTTACTCTTGGTATTGATTGAGAGCTGTGTGAAGGCAAAGGGTATGAAGCTCTAAGAGGAAAGAAGAATGGGGTAGAGAGGACCTGCCTTTGATAGTCAGGAATAGAGCAAAGATGAAGAAGGGATGGGCAGCATTGTTATATAGGCACGGCCAAAGGGAACGAACGAACGACTCGGGAGTACCCAGTTGCAGTACATGTGCGAGTTACTCGTAAATTGGAACATCAGACATTGGCTAATACCCGAACGGTACTCCGTCCGTTCACAACACACCTTCATCCGTACACACACACGCTACGCGGTACGAGTGCATCAACTATGGAGTACACCATCAACTACGTAGGATTACTCGCAACTACGTAGGTGGGATACAGCGTGCAGAGAGAGAAAAAAACAGGGGTCCACCCACACGCACCCACAAAGGTCGTCATCTTCGAGAGCCCGGCGGGGAAAAAGAGGAGAGTAGGCGACTATACCCTTGTCGACCAGGGAGAGTCCCGCTCGACGTCTCCCACCCACTCTTGCCCCAGATGCGCAGGGCCATGGGATGGGGCCACTGAAAGCGACTGGGGAGCGCTGGCGGAGGGAAAATTCTGCCCTCCATTACGGCATGGAGAGTGGCTACAGTGGCTCCAGGGCCTTGTACGCTGTTGGCAGGCGGTGGCAGGCCCCCAGGTGGGGCGGGGAATGACTGGGATCATGGGATTGCATGGGATACAACTGGGTCCCCCGTCCAAGGCTCTAGCAACCAAGACGTCCAAGACATACACACGGTTGACACGCTCGGGGGATGCTCGGGCCCAACAGGAGCCAAGAGTGACGGAGGCAGCAGGTTTTTGTGGGTATGGCAAAAGGAGCCGCACATTAGCAGCATCTCGGGTCTCCATCACCGACCCGCAGTTACGTACCGTACGCCCCCCGCTGTCCAGTAACACGGCAGAGTTGGAAATGTACAGGGGCCGTCGGAGGGGAACAAGACGTAATGGGCTCTTTTATTACGAGGTACATGTACTGCGGAGCAATGCAAGTTATTACTCGTGTCGCTTGTACTCGTACCAGCCGTTCACAGAAGTTGTCTCTTGAGTCTTGTCTGTCGTAATAATGCTCCTCTGAAGGGGCCTTTCTCCAGTTGCTCCAGTGCTCCGTATCCGTAATACCGTAAATCCAAAGGGGACCTTGGGGTCCCTCCCCCACGAATACCCCAAAGTTGTGCCACTGACCCCAAACACACATCACCGTCAGCGAACCCCCAACGCGCAGCGCACCCAGACACCCAAGCCACCTTTGAATCTTGACCTCCCCCTCCTCTTGTAGCATCTGGTAGTTTATAATGCCGAGTGAGCGAGCATGAATAGACACTTGCGTCCGTGACAGACTGTGATTGTGTACACATACCTCCAACAGCATGCCTCGGCCCAACTACCCGAGTTGACCATGAAAATGATTTTTTTGCCCACCGTCAGCGGGTACGTACCTGTTTTTATGGGGTCAATGTGTGGAATGACGTAGTGGGCGGAGACGCCGCCAAGAAGAGTAGTGCCGGTAAGCGTCCGAGTTGACTCGGCAGGTGCGAGCACGTGACATTGGCCTGCACCTTCCAGGCTTCCACGCACACAAGCACACAATGGTTTGAATGGGCTGCCGCCGCACACAGTTTGCACCCACACGCACGTGACGTGACGCTGGTGGGCGCACACACTGACACGCCCGCAAACACGCATACACGCACACGCCGCACGCTCGCCCCTCGGCCATCTCCATTGGCCTTACTTGGCCCCCCCCCTCCATCTCCAATTACCCAATCCGTCCATACCTTAAAAAACTCTTTTCTTCTTCACGAGTAAGTCCTTCCGACTTTTGTCTTGGCCTCCATGCTGCCCTGATTTATTCCCTTTGCGTTTCCCTTTTTCTCTTTGTAATTCTCCACTACTGTAAACAAAGTATGCTGTAAAAATGGAAAACTCTTTCTTCTCAATGGGATTCGAAATTATTACATTGCTTAGCAGTGCACTATTTCCTTGTTTTTGTGGTCCTGGGTGCGTCATTCTGGCTGGAAATGGCTCGAGCAGCCGCATGTCGCGCTTGACATTTATTCTTATTCCTCTGCCGAGCGATAACCCTGTGTACTTGCGGAGTAATACAGCGTACGGGAGTACGGAGCACGCTGTATGCGCCCTCTCTAATAATGCTGGTACTCGGTGATATTATGCGTCTTCGCTTCTTAACATGTCCAGTCCTCTTGTCGCCGCGTGCTATTACTCCGTACTTCGTACACAGATCCCGTATCCGGACCAACGAACCCATGTTCCTTGCATACAAGCCTTGAAGCCGTGGGTAACCGTACAGAGAGGCTGGTACTCGTACTCCCCAAGTCCGACGTCAACGTTTACATTCATTGGAACACTCTTTTCTCTGTACGGTGCAATAGGTCATGAAATGTACATCTATGGTTTCCTGCAAGTGTGCATCACCAACGGGGATAGGCTGCCGATGGTTGATAATCCGATACAGCTAGATGTCAGTGATCCCCTCGATCCCTTTCTATGGAGTATTGGAGATCAAGTGCACTGTGTGTGCATATGAGGCGAAACCTTATCATGAACATGACGACATGCTGCACATATGACAACCTAACCTACTACCTGGACGGATAACGGTGTAGGCCACATACGCGATATCAACGCGGTGGCTCCGTAATAAACGACGTGACGAGATATCATGGCATGTCCCTCTTGACCATACGGTCCATACCACACATGCACGTTTGTGGTTGTATTACTTGCGCGCCCGCGCGAGCCCCTCCATCTGTGCATGTATGTATTACGCCGCGCTCGTACAGGTAAAGACTACTGCAAGATGATATGCGACGGAAGTATGTATTCATGCTGCCGCACTGCAGCCAAGGGTCCCTACATGCCACAGGCCTCCGTCCATCCATCCCATCATCGTACGAGTTGCGAGTTACGGCCAACTGCTTGCTCCGTACCTGTGCTGGTACCGACCGCGATGCCTCCCTCTTACTCGTGCACCGGCGTACCTAGACTGTATCCGTACGCCGTGATAGTGACCTCCACCTTTGGTCCTGTATCTGTAACCACCGCCCAAAAGTTTCGAGTACGTACCCTGTCGCATCCTTGCATCCTTGCAGCCAAACTTTACCGCTCTCGTCCCTAGCGGTCCAGGTCGTGCCATCTACAAGTACGAAGTACTCGTAAGCGCCGTGCTCCTTGTACGAAGTAATAGCCCGTCGCCGTAGTCGTCGCCGTAGCCGTCCGCATACGTGCATTGGCACGAGGACATTCGGCATGTTGCTTGTTGGTCGTGACTGGCATTGACAGGCAGTAATAACAACTCGCGTACTCGAACGAATACAGCGTCGTGCTCGCGACCAGCCCAGCTTGCTCTCTGCGCACGTCGTAATATCGCCTACAGACTCCTCTGCGGGTCTCGCTCGCCCATTCTTCGGTGTTGTCCCACCGAATCAGCCTGAGCCCCTGGAACATTATTATGGATCGCCTGTGAATCCTCTTGCATCCATGGCATTGCGAAAGAAGGGCATTACGTCGTAACTCCGGAGATGGCAGGCATTACATTGAACACATCGAACACATCGAACGCTCTTGTTTGTCTGGCAACTGGTTGTCTGGCAAGTCTGATGCTGCCGTCTGGCCACCCATGGCAACCCACCCACCCGCC
>FYEU01000307.1:1037987-1050397 GCA_900188575.1 Geosmithia putterillii
CCTCCCCAATCCCCAATCCCCGCCGCCGCCTCTCCGCAGGCAACCAACCACCCATTAAGAGATGACGGAGCATTTGCCATTACGACGTATCCGGACAGCGAATGCTACGCTTTGTAATTCGGCAGTGGTCCAACGTGAGGACTGTTGCCGCACCCGAGGTACGCGAGGCGCATGAAGCATGAGTATTATTACAGATCATCGAGGTTGGAGACCTGGGACCGTTGCGCCACCCACCTAGACACCCGCACGTGGGCCCTGGTCCGCCTTGATGAACAGGCAAGGCAACGACGTGCGTGGGATTGTCATTCGGCTGCGGAGCAGTATGCCATCATTACGGAGCCTCTTGGGTGTCAAGAGACGTCCAAACATCAACTTGGCTCGAGGTTGATATCATCGGGCATCGGGGCCGCGTCTTTTAGCTGCACATTCCTTGCTAGCAATGATGTTAAAAAAACAGTTTAACAGAGCCGCTTGATTGATGACGCTGCTCTAGACTTGGGATGATGTGCGGAGACGACGTCTGTTGTTTTCTCGAGCGGCTTTGGAAGACGTGGTGGCAATTTGCAACTCAGTAAATGCTGGTATAAAAGGCCAAGCAATCGGCATGGAGCCAAGAGAATTCAGGCTCGGCTAATGCTCTCTCTTTTTACGCCGCACTTCCTTTCCGCCGACGGCTGGCATTAAGACGGCATTTGCCAGTTCAACTACCGGATGCGCATACGAGTGTTAATACCGGAAGCCAAGCCTTCAATTGCGGCTAGGTGCTGGGCGTGCCAATGGTGAGCGTGTGAGCGTGTGAGTGTGTGTGAATGAGTGAATGAGTGTGGTGTGAGCTTTCAGTGTCAAAGGGCCAAAAGCCGTCATCGTGCATTGGCTTTCTTGCCTCCCCCAACTCTTTTCCCCCCCGTATTCCATTTACCCCGACATGGTTCAAGGCCCGAATCTTGTTTTTCTTTTCGCCTTTGTTCTTCCCCGCGAGAAGCTTAATCCCCAGGATTTCTCGCGGTCTCGACTGTTCGGAAAGATTTAGGAAAGTCGGGGTGGGAAATACGGAGTGCATGGCCATGTGACGGCGGCCTATCGTGGGATTGACGGTTGGCGTTGGCATGGCGTTGGCACCCCCCGGACGGATCGATGCTCATCTCGGGGTGGCCATACCGAGATGCCCAGAAAACCTGCCTTGGCCTCTCGGCCCCCTCATTCCCCCCTCCGCCCCTCCATTATCATGAGACTTTGCTCCTCCCCACGCGGGGGATGCATGCAGCCATCACTTGCTTGCTTGTTGGTCGCTCAACCAAAAACTTTTTTTCCTTCCTTACCCCAGCTGCTCCTAAATCCTTCAGCTTTCTCTTACCCCGAGGGGAATGCGGGAATCCCCAAGGGGAACGGGATGCGAAACCCCATCCCCAGATGCTGTAGCCTTATTCGGTATCAAATCGCAGCAACCCCGAGCTGCATTGCGTCCGTCGACCCCAGGCCTCCAACGACCCCATACTTTCAAGATTACTACCAACAGAGTGATGCTCGCACGCGTACTCCGTACTTCATACTCCGTATTACTGTGTGCAAGTACTCCATACGCCGTACGGAGTGTCCCCAAATATGTCTAGTAATGGCAATAACTTGTTGGCCGTACTCGTACCCCGTATGTCTTTGTCCAACCAGAGACGACGGTCTCCGCATCTGGACACCCTCAGCGCGCGTGTTTTGCCTGTTTCAACTTTCGAATACCTTGTTCAACGCCCCGGCACATGTACGCTCGTATCCGACAAAGATTCCTTCTAGGCATTCATCCGACGGCGACAATGGAGCTTCAATTTCCGGGTTTCCAGCCGCGCCGCTTCTCTCGTGGAGTCGTGGAACTCGCATGTTGGGGACCCTCAGGGGGGGCCCGCCAGAAAAGATTGGTCTGTGCTGCAAACATAATAATACTCGTACGAGTACTCCGTAATGCCTGTAAGTACGGGGAACTCCATGGAGAAAAGGTAATCTCTCAATCTCAGTGCTCCGTACGCTTGACTCTGGAGTAATAGGCCGCGCTTGTTAATGCCCCAGCCCGTCGTTCACTGCCTGTAATCCCAGGCAATTCTGCTATTGCCGAGTTGCGGAGTAGTATGGAGTACTCCGTAATATTGAATACATCGATGATCGTACGCTACACGAGTATTAGTCGTACTCCGTACGTTGCCGACGCGTTCTCATCCTCGTACGCACTCGTCCGCGCTCGGTACGGCAATTATTACTCGTACTTTCCCGCAGACGGAGACATTGTAAATTGCATCTTATGTGAGACCGGGGAGCGAAGAATGAACAAGAGTGAGGCCTTGTTTCGGGTATTCGACCCTGCCCCCGTACCAGTACGCGTAGTCTCAGTGCTTGGTTGCGCCTTCCCTCAGCCTTGTCATGCTGCCTTGCCCCTTTGAAAGGCCCACTGCGCTTGCCATTTTGTCGCAGCAGCTCGCGCCTTTCTCTCTTGTCTCTGCTTCTCTACCTACGCCTGCAGGGTGATCACCAAAGCTCACCATCATCTTGTGGTCAATAACAACTCTTAACTCTCATACAGCTATTAGCATGTCTTTTGTATGCACCGTTGTGCATATGCGCATGCTCCTTTCCTTGAACGCGCATCCTCCAATCTTGTATATCAAAATGATCATCAGTACCCAGTGAAGAAGTTCCTGACAAACGACACGTCTATTTAAACAACTATGCTCTGTGCTCGTCCCTGTACGCCAGATATGAATGAACCCATGGTTCCGCTATCCGAGGGAACACAGCATCTCTATCCTCGTACATGTACAACGCATACTCATGGCTAACCTCACATCCAGGGCAGTTACATGTCCGTTATGGCTATTCCTTTATGACGTACGACTGCATATTGTATGTGCTGCCGCTGTTTCCTCGCATGATGCAAGATGATGTGATACTGCAGTATTCATATGGAGATAGCATGTTGTATACACCTATTGTACACAACATCATTTTCCCATGGTTCCCTCAGATGTTAACACTCGGTTTCAACACAACTGGAATGAAAGAATACAGCCCGATAATTTACATGGGATTTATTCTTGAAATCCGTCGGCCAATATTACCCCCTCCTTTCTCTCTCCCACGATATCGTGGTCCGCCATCCGCCGGTAGCTACCGGGTAGGCAGAATTCATCATCGCCTTCCCGATCACAACACATCACTATCATCTTGCACACTCAGCAAGGGTAAAAGGCTATGAAACCACCCAGTCAGAAAACTGTGAGATCTATATACCAGAATTCTTGCTCGATATACGAAATATTTCGAAATGGCAATGTCGTCTACACGGCCTTCAGCATGGTCATCCTTTCTGACTTACCCGGGAGCAAAGCGCCGAGCGGGCCGGTACGGAGCTTTCCGTCGACGACAACGTTGAGCGTCATGCCGTGATCATGATTTTTAACCGCGTTCCTGCATGTTTTTTGGAGCAAAAAGAGAGCAAAAAGAGAGCAAGGGATTATTCATTTTAATATCTACTTTGTCCCACAAACCGCGGTTTTTGAAGTTGTACTGACGATTACCGCCGGCGCTGAGCTCGACGAGAAGCATACGATCCGTGACTTACACGGCCAAGCCTTCTATACCGTTGTCGTTTCGCCCCCAAACTCGGCTCCAAACGCTCAAAGGGACACTACGGAGTGCACTGGTTCAGAATACCCGGGACTCAGATGGACATGCGAGAATGGTTCTGTCAAAGCCCCAGCGACCTCCTCGTGGTGCCACAACAAATTCCGTATATCCGAATGACTCGGCACTTGTCACCCGGCAATGGTATTGACCCTAGTCTCCCACCATGGCTCGACCCTTCGAGACATCTCTCTGATCTAAAGGACGCCTAGCCTCTCATCTATCGTGAGACACACTAACAAGGTTAATTCCATACAGCGGGAAGTGACAGGGTCTGGCCTGCCTCCGCCAATGCGGCATCTCGTAGATGGTCTCTCGAGAACGCACACTTCCTTTAGTTGAGTGCGCGTCCATATTCGACGCCGACATTCTCGGCACCGACGAGGATTATTAGCCGGGTCACGTCTTCCACAGTTCATGACTCCTCGGAGATGGAACTGTGCGGGGAACTGTGGTCGAGGTGCCTTGATGCCCGACTAAGAGTCACTATCAAATCAACGCGGAGTCTCGGAGCCGTTGCTCGTCCTCATGCGCGTCTCGGAGCTTCTGCCTCGCTCATCATGGTTACATGCGGTATCCCCAATGGGATGGCGTGGTTTCTCCCCGACGGGAGTTCCCATTAGTATCACGCGAACTCTTGGATCTTCATCAACCGTCGGAAGGCTCCAGTGCATGGTCAGGGGTCGTTCCCACGGCTGCACCGAGCACGGGACCTAGCTCGCGATCCAGAATCTCAGAGACTCTGTGTGTGTGGAAATGCAAGCCAGAAAGGAGACAAGGCGGACAGAGCAGCAAATTAACCTTGTCGTTGCATATGAAAGTTCTTACTCACATGGCAAGGACTGTCAAAAAGACCGTTGGTGGCTGCCAAACGGTGCGTTTCATGGACACCAAGGACACGATCCACCATGCCCAGGCAACGAAGCGTGCCGACAAACTAGCCCTATTGTCGATGGTGCCGTTTCTATTACTCGGGGATCGACAGCAACATCCGTCAAAGTTTGGCGGGAGGCCCTGTCTGGACCCAGCGTGCGGTGAAACATTCTCACCGCGTGGCGTGGCCCTACGGCTCTCGACCTTGTGCAGTGCGTGTGCACGGCCACTAGGACATGGATCATGGCTCTTTTGCAATATGTCCCGCGTGCCATATTTTGTACGTTGCCCTGGTAAAAGCTTACCCCTCGCCTCTAGTTCATCATGCCATGTTGGCTCCAAATACTTCGTATGCGTTGTTCATCATACCCGGTACGGGGTGACCCGAAATCTACCTGCAGTTGCTGCTCGTATTATACAATTACTTATACCGGGGGGAGGGGGGGTCGCGGGGTCCACCGGAGATCCGTGTGGGCTTGTTAATACCACATTACCAGGCTGGTCCTTGTTGATTCGACGCCCTATGATGATGTGCACTGATGAAGATCAAACGATCGGCAACAGGCGGCTTACTCGTATAAATCGAAGGCCTTACGCGGCACATTGATCTGGTAGAGCAGACATATTCAAGAGCCACGTCGCAGATCCGAGCCCCCCTAGGAGTATATGACAAGAAGGGGCTCTTGTTTCCTTGAGCACATGGCATAGGGTTCATCGCGTGCCAAAGTCACCTTGTCTCCAGCACATTCGGGACGTTTGAAACCAATGTGACGGTGCTCTCTCAAGCTCAAGTCCACTATTCCGTAACAGTACTGCTTGCCCGGGCCAACAGCTTGGCGGTTGGTCTCCACGCTATTGCCAGTTGGCGCGAGAGGTAATGCAGACAACGTGGGACAACATCCCGAGGTAAAGTTTGTTCTCAAAAGGTCCGGCCGGCGGGTAGCCAATAATGACATGTGTGTACTCCGTACTCCGTGTTGTAATGCTCAGGTAATTCTCAGTGGGCAAGTTGGCAATGGTCCAAGGGCAAGTGGGATGCCGGATACGGACACCTTTATGGGACCCGTTGGCGGATCGACAGCCACTGACTTCCATTGGTGTGCACATGGCCGGCTGTGTGGGTGGCGACGCTGTATTAGACCGTAGGACCGGCGCTGCCGACGGCGGTGTTCCCCACCGACAGGCTTCTAAGTCTGCTTGTCAACCTAATATCGCTATGCACTCGGGTTGCGAGTGCTAGCAAGTGGCTTTTGGATACTCGTATGTGTCCTGTTTCCAATTCTGCCTACTCGTACTCGCAGTGCATCCTTTGGTTCCGTTTCTCTCCCTGAACGTGGCAGGGGCATGGGGGTGGTGACGGTGTGGTGTCGCACCTCAGCCGGCGGGCCGACGGGTTGTATGAGTATACTCGTACCAACCAGATGATGATGTTGATGTGCTCGTGCATTGTCATCCTCGTCAAGCTGAAGGTTTGGAGGTGAGGTGCGCTTCAAAATCCAATTGAAATCGGCATTGTGTGTTTGCTTGAAAAGCAATTAGGACTGCTTGGCCCTTGCCCCCTCCCACCAGGGGCGCAAAAGGAATAATATCCCCAGCTATGCCGGCAGGCTGAACATGAGGCTTGCGAGCCAGGGGGGTATCTGTACGGAGTATTACTCGTCCTCGTACTTCGTACAGAGGAGCCAGGGGGCATAGCCAGCAGCAGCAACAGCGCAGCACCGGAGGCATGATTGTCGGGGAGTTTTTCGATTCGCTGTCAACATGCATACTGGTAGACTGTATGCACAGACTAGGCGCATGGCCAGGTGCATGGTCAGATGCATCCATCGTACAGTACCGACTGCGAGGAGTCGTACAAAGATCGAGGCGTTGTTGATCGGCGCCCTTGTCCGTGTCTACACCGGAGCCACTGCATAATGGCGAGTCGAGGAGTACAATGCTGGTAATACCTTGTGACAGTGATGATGATGATGGAGAAAATGGAGGAAAATGGCGGTCTCACGAGTACTCTTTGGTAATATTAAGTCAGAATGATTGCAGCGATAAGTCGGGCAGGAAGGCACAGCTGAAGGTTCCTTCCCACTGGAATCCCAACGCGCAGCGAGTGGTCGTGGTTTCCCAATCTGGGCAATTTCCTTGGCCAGACGCCCCCTCCCTCGCCCCATCTCCTTCCCTCCCTCTCACGGTCACGCCCCAATGTAAGTAATTCTTGCGACGTGACACCCCTCTTCCTCCTGTTTTCTCCTCCTCTCCATTCCTGAGATTCCGTTTCTCTTCATTGTGTTCATTTGACACATTCAACGCCCACACTGCGACTCGTACTCGTACGAGTATCCAGTGATTCACCCGAGTACTCGCACGTCAATGGCGACCGGTCAGTCTTGGTATTCCCTGGCCTAGTTGGTCCCGGTTCAGCCAACGACCCGTGCCACTCTTCTTCTCTGCTCCGTGCTCCGTACTCCGTACTGGCTTCAAGCTTGACAGCCGGCGTCTTGGCAACCAAGAAACGTCAAAGCTCATCTCACCAGCGGTGCCCACGCACCTACCGAGTATTACAGGTACGAGTAACTGTACGGCACCACTTGTTGATTAGCGATTTCTAGCCACACGGCCCTGTTTCGTTTCTTTTCTTTTTTTCTTTTTTTTTTTTTTTTCCCTTCTCTCCTATCACGCCCAACCATCCCACCGGGATAGGTACCCTCCGAAATGCCTCCGCCAGGTTCAACTACAAGTACTCTCCCATGCACAGGTCGCGATGCTAGTAGGGAGTGCCATGCCTCGTCGGGGAAAAACAGAAGAGGGAGAAACAAGGATACCTCCTGAGGCCGTAGCCCAAGCTGGTTGGGCAGCCACGTCGTTCCATCTGACTCTGACTGTCTCTATCACAGCTCGAGCGTTCATTGTGCAACATCGGTGGTATGTCAAATGCACAGCGCCGCATCGAAATATCAGCAGTGTGGCTGGCTGCTATGCCGGTCTCTCAACCCTCTTGTTCCTGACACCGTGGGCCTGAGCGGATGACCGGATAGCTAATAAGATACTAATCCGCCTGGCATCAATGTCTCAGATATTGTAGCCATCTACGCATGATCGGCCGGGTCTCACTTCCTCTGTCCCTTGTTCTCGGGATATTGTGCACATCATTGTCACGCTCTGCGTCTTGCCGCCATACTGCCCGGCCCTGACATCCAGAGGACCCCATGGTCATTATTATTCTGCACTGATTGTTCTATGGCTCAAGCCATGATACCCCTGGACAACTTACATCAACAAAGGGCTGAGGACAGGCCTCAGCACGACCCCTGCAACAACCCCACTGAAGAGGCGGATCAGGCGAGCTCGCGGTTGCGACTACTCGTAGTACGAGTAGGTACGATGCACTCGCATGTCGCAATTACGGAGTACTCACAAGAGCCGGTGTCAGTATAGGCAAGTAACCAAAAATGAGATTCATAAGTCGACATCGTATGAGCCACGAGGGCACATTAGCAAATACCGTCTCGAAGCAGATCCCTCCGGAAGCATGTTCCCCGGGATCAAGTTGCGTACAGGGCAGAGCCGTGTAAGTAATACTTGGTAATATTGCGCTGTACGGAGTATTTGCGAGGACCCCTGCACGTTTTGATGGCTTCACACCCCTCGACCCTCTAGTGTATGGGGTGGCTGCTCTCAGGTATACACCCACCTGGCCAACCGCGCCACACACACTCACCCCAAATGTGTTACTACCAGTACTTGTTACGAGTACAGGTAAGTAGGTCGTACAGAGCTTTAAAGTTTACAGGCTAGGATGGAACTTGTAAGTTCCTCCGGCTCGGCCTGTTGCCCATTGTCTCCATACCCCTCCGATCTGTGGGTCGCCTCCCCCCTCCCCTTCTCCCACGATCAAATAACAATGATGCACGGGAATAATGGGACAGGTACGGAGTACGGAGTACAGCTCGTTGACTAAGACGCCCGGATCCCCATGAGCTGAGTGCATGGGGGTTTCTTGAAACAAGGTCGTCGACATCAGTCTCGCATAGCGAAAGCTGGGGAGCGGGACACCGAGCCGAGTGTGACAGACGCTCGTGGTGCCCTCCTCGGTACCCTGGGCCCTGGCTAACATTCCCGTACATTCATTGCCATTGCTCCGTATTCCGTGTCCCCCAGCTCACTCTTCAACCCCTGCCTCACCTGCTCAAGCCACGCTCAGCTTTCTCTTCCCCATCTCCTGGCATCCTACCGCTCACGGGGCCTTGTGGCCAAGAAGCGAGGGTTGTCTGTGTGGGTGTCCTGGTCGAATGCATACGAGTATTCCCCCGAGATCCCTGAGAACCCTTGCGGGAAGATTCATATGACGTGACCCCCAGGGAGAAAAACAAGTAATGCTCATAGCAAGTGATGCCAACAAATCCCACGAAACTCAGCTTTGGTGTTTACTTGGTCGACGCATGGGAGGGCCGCCCAGTTCCTCAGCCTCATAGATTGTGTCGCGCGTGTCCTACGCCTTACCAAGCTCCCGGACCCTGTAACAAAAAAGACAAGTCCCTCCACACTTTGTCTAGCCGCCGTGTCTTGGCCGACTCGGACGCTTATCCTACTTGTCAATGTCCATCCTGCTCATATCCAACCCTTTTGACGATTGCGCACTCCCGAGTGTCTCTGCAGCTCGTGTTGGTTTCCCATACCAGGTTCAGCTTGGTGCGTCGGTTATTACACCACAGGACTCGGTCAAGATCCAGCGCCTCACAGGTTACAACAAGCAACTTCAAGTCTCAGGCCATTTACTCTACTGCTTTCGCCACGCGTCTCGTGGTTCCTTGTCCGTGCCACACCAACCCCCGGAGCACACCCCTTGGTTTCTATTTTGCGGATCATCAGGCACTACTCGTATTGTTAGGCGGGAGTGGGTACGTACGATCCCAGCTCACCTGCGCGGTTCCCCGACTAACAAGCCAAAGTCCTGCTTCTAGAACGAGGAGGTATATATTAGGACGTTGCAGTTCCCCCCCGTTGGCCCAGGCTTTCGCGCAGGGTTTAAGAAGACAGACGGACAGAGAGAAAGAGAGAAAAGGGAGAGAGGAAAAAAAAAGCATCCATCTTTATTATTGCAGACTCCACTCCCCACCCCTCCCCCTCCTTTGCGCGAAGAATATCATTATCCCATCTCTCTTGGTGCGTGTCGTCTTATTAGTCGACTGATCTGCCCCGAAGAGGCTGCAGACAAGAGGGCATCAGTCGAGCGTGGTCCATGTCTGTTGTTATACCCCAAGTCTATGCAACCGAGGCATGAACAGCATCGGGTCTAACTTGTCGTTGCTGTTTCACTTGGCCGTCCATCTCGCTGCCCGAGGCGTTGTCGTTTGGCTTTGTTAGTGCTCTGCCACAGATTCCCACTCTGATATATAGACGTCGGGGTTGCCGCAGCAGTGCCTCCTCCCATCCACTCACCACCTATACGACCACTCGGACATCCGGGGTTAAAACCAACACGCACGCACATCTGAACTTGGCAGTACAAAACGATACCGACCATCGTCCCTTTTGGACAGCAAGCCTTTCCTCGTCGCCAAACGCAAGCTGCCTTGAGGTACTACTTCTCGCCAGTCAAGTCCAGGGATTCGGAGATCAGGCAGAACCGCCTCCCTTTTGGCTGTGGCACCTCACCTCTCATACGTTTGCTTTCCAGCCTCGATCGGCCCGCTGATCGGTCGAAACTCTTCAACCTGGCTCTCTACTATCCATCACCGACGCCCTCTCCGGCGGCTCACTGTATTGGGCTGGGCCCAGGGCCGTCGCCTCACCACCGGCACCAGCATAACTGCGACGTTCGGGGTATGGCCGACCCTAGTCGACAGGGGGGCAACGGCTTTTCGAGCGGTCAACATGGCTCCGGGGGAGCAAACTACGCACCACATCAGCAGCAGCCATCGAGCTTCGTGACACAAACGAGCAGCTCCTCTGCCGAAGGTGGTGGTTACCCCCACCACCACCACCCGCAGACGCCAAGGAGCGCCGCCACCGACTATGGCAGCGGCTACTACCACACGCCTACGTCGGGGAGCTTACCGTCCAACGTTCCCTCGTACGGGCCGCCGAGCTACGGGGCCCCCGGGGACGACGTCGACAACGACGGTCGATCCAACCCGCAGGCCGCCCTCGGCAACTACAATGCCGCCGCCATCATGTACAATGTCGCGCAGGCGGGCGACCCATCTCAAGGAAGCGCGTACGGAAGCAACCCGCAGTTTGATCCGGGTCCACAACGACAGCACACAGCAGCATCTATGCAAATGATGCCTGATGTCGCGTACATGGACATTCCCGGCAACCCACCACAGCACTCTGCTTCCTCATCAGCGGCCCCTGGGGTATACCACCAGAATCCCAGCATGGGTTATCCACAGGGAGTGGCCCACATTCCCCAGGGAGGTGCCGCGGTTGCAGGCGAGGCCGAGTACTCCGCTGAGGGAGGGGCTGACGACCTCGAGGACAGCTGGGATGACTATCAGCAGCAGCTTGTGGTTGTCTACGACGATATCACTGGGGGCTCGCTCGAGGCTGCGTCTGAGACCCTCCTGGGTATCTCGGAGTGGCTCCTGCCACATGTGGCAGATCTCGGTAGGATTTTTTCTCTCCCACCCCGCCCCCCTTTTCTGCTCCTCTCTTGATATTTTGCCTCGCAACGGCAAGAACGCCGATCATTCTCGGGAGTGGGAGATACTATGGCTGGCAGGAGAAGCTAACGCACCATAAACCTCAGGACTCACGACGGATAACACGACCTTCCACAGGGAGCGCCTCCAGCTTTGGGAGGACTTCAACCACGCCTGGCTGGCCCTGGGCCAGCGACAGTTGGACCTGATGCAGCCCGGGGGAGATCCATCGCCGGGATTCCAGCAGCGTCCCCTGCCACAGGAAAAGCTGGAGACGCTGGGTGACCAGCTCGTCGACTTTTGCGACAATCTCGAGCGTCACGGCCTGGTAGACTACCAGTACGGCGTGTGGGAGGATCAGATTGTAGCCAGTGGGTTTTCCCCTCTTGCCCTTACAGCTCGTGCTCGTGCAAGTGACTGCCGGGTGCCAAATGGACTGACACGATTTTTCATGGCGACTGACCTTTTCCCCCTCTCTTCCCCTCTTCTAGTCTTTGAGAAATGCCTCGACCTTTGCGAATCGGATTGAATTCCGGAACACACATTTACGCAGGCGCACGCGCGCACACCCCTGGCGCAGGACTCTGGGAGGATCAATGTTGGTCATGCGTCTATGCGCAGGCGTCTTATATGGATAATAGGAACGACAATAACGGCGCAGGCTCACGTCGTAGGTAAGGGGGTTTGTTGGTAATACTCTTTTCTTGTTCACCGGCGTTGTTGGTTGGCTTTCGCATCTCTACTAGGAGAGGGGCGTGCATTTAGTACTACCAGTACCTCACGGTGTTATTTTTCTTATGGCTGGCATATACATTTATAACGCATTGGGAACTGCCCCTTGGAAGGGACATGGGACAATAGAAAGCGACGCCCTCGGAATGGCTTATACACACAATCACCACCGCCTCTATTGCCGCCGTTGGATTTGTCGCGCATATGTCATCCATTGGTGCACATACACACTTGACACGCACACGGGCACACGCACATGTGACCGACTATACGTTGAGAAAGCCTATAGTAATCGGGGATTAATAGATGTGGATATATGACATGTCACATCTTCATCCTTCTCGGATGATAGTACGGAGTAGACTCCATACTCCTGGTACTCGTAGATCTTCCATCATTACGCATGCTTGGTGCCTGTTTCCTGCGCCCAAATTCTCTTCGTCAACTGCCGACTGAGGGCACGGAGGCCGATCCGATTGACGTGTGACGGGATGTGATGCCAAG
>FYEU01000307.1:1050605-1120294 GCA_900188575.1 Geosmithia putterillii
GGGGGGGATGAACACTCCGTATCTGACCAACGCGTGGTTGCCGTACGAAGTATTACGGAGTGCTTGGGGCGAGTGCCCATCTCGCAAGATGAAACATGAGGGATCAGGAGTGCCCCCAAGACGGTAGCATTTCCCGCAAGCCTACTTTACTCCTTGTGCACATCTATTCATAATGACGAGGGAGTGAGAAAACAATTGCGACGGCCACGGGCAGCCGCGCTCTTGGTCTTGAGAGGGGAACAAGCAAAAAATTAGGTCAAAGGGGATGAGCAGGTGGCGCCATACTCGTACCTGTGGCAGCTGAGATGTATGATGTTGACGAATCCGCGGGGCCGCGAGACCCAGGCAAGGCGAGCAGATGAGGCAGGGCGAGACAAGCATTCGAGGCAAGAAACCGGTGTGCTGGTACGAACTGTGCGGAGGGGGCGTGGGATCAAGGCCCTTGAACGTCTTTCAAGGGCAAAGTCAAGGGTGCTCTGTGGCTCGGTTGAGAGGCAAGGAAAAAGAAAGCATGGCCCTGGGGCCCTGCCACGGGCTGACATGTCTCAGCCGCAGCCCTGTTCAACAGCTCGATCTGCAGCCCTCTATCCCGCGGCTGTTATCGGCAGGTCTCTTATTTCCATGGGAAGTGGCCTCCGGGGATGATTTTCGCGTTTCTTCTCAAAATAAGCGTCCCGTTTGTTCCCTTCCCCAACACAAAGGAGAAGGTGGCATAGCAACATGGCTCCATATGAGAGTGGACATTGACGACGCAAGCCAACAAACCCAATAGACCACCGATGATATATAATCCCAATTACTCATCAGGACCAAATAATCACAACGTTGGAATCTGTCAAGGACGGGAGCTAAGACGGGAGTGTCTTGCACCGAAGCTGGATTTTTCCACGGGGAGTATACATGCGCATGCACTCGGGATATCATTGACACAGGGGGGAGTATCATGGGCCGAAATGCAGATATAGTCATCATCATCAAGCTAAAAGAGAGAGAAACCAAACAGGCGATCGGAAAATCATAGTGGGGGTTTCCCCCCTTTTCCCATCCATGCGACTTGTTTAAAACTGGTCTGCTGGCTTGTAAGTAAGATGCTTCCAACAACACATGGCGAAGAAGTAGCAGAGAGGGAGGGGTAGGGAAAGATGGGGGACAAGGGGAACAGGAGTGTGGGGACATACCCAGAGTAAGACTTTGGCTGACATCTGTCCCCTCAATCATCTTTGTAAACTCCTCAAAGTCGATCTTGCCGTCGCCGTTGAGGTCGGCCTCCATGATTGTCTTGTCGACAATCTGCTGCAGCTGCTGGTCCTTAAGGTTGCTACCAACCATCATCTTGAGAACAATGAAGAGCTCGCCGTTGGAGATGTAGCCGTCCCGGTCAATATCGTAAACCTTGAAGGCGAACTGCAGTTTCTGCTCCTTGTTTCCCTTGGCGCTGAAGGCGCTGAGGCCGCCCACGAATTCTTCGAAATCGACATCACCGCCGCCGTCGGCGTCGAATATGGCAATCATTCTGGATACGGTCCATCAGTCTGGCTATTCATCCCTCCATCATATTATCCACACATAGTCTTCTACTGTCGCAGAAATAAAGGGGGGCCTACCGTGTCGCAAGAGGGTTCGACGATATTTGCGGCAGGCTGAGGAATTCGTCGCGCTCGATGGTACCAGAGTTGTCCTACAAAGCAATCGCTCCTCGTCAGTATCGAGATAGCACCCACGAGAGATGACACAGTTTCGGGGCTATGCGCAAAAATGACCACGGAATAGCGAGATGGGAAAAAAAAATAGAGGGAACTGGTGGCGTACCCTGTCGAGCTTCATGAAACGCTTTCGTAGGCGGTCAACCTCTTCCTTGTCGACTATCACCTGTCAGCATTTCACCCTACCCCCTTCCATAGCTTAGGCGTGTCTGTCTCACAGTTTGAGCCCTGGACGATGTTGTCCAGGACCGAGCTGGTCGAGTTGCCCATGTTGCCGTTGTGGTGGTCGAGGAGGGGCCAGAAAGGCGGGGTGAGGGGAGAGAATGGGATGGAGGCGGGCAATCTCCTTGAGCTCTCTCTCGCTCTCGCTTTATCGGCCGGCGCCTTTGTCTTTTGTCGGTCCTATCTTCTTTACTACCGTTGTCGCGGTCGCGGATGCTATGCGAGTTCGTTCGCGTGATCAGTTGGGCTGGTTGGGTTTATGCCGTTCGGATGTGGGTTTGCAGCTTTGGATTGGAGCAGGTCGAACCGCGAGTAAGATGGCCGTTATTTGGCCCGTTATACTTATCGGGGGAAAGGGTCCCAATTACTCCGGACTCCGTATCTGCCCTGTGAGTTGCAGCCTGCAATCCGCAGCAGCTGGCAACTGCGAATGGCACATGGTCCGTGCGCGCTCTTTGTGCAACTGCCCTTTTAGTACTACTAGTACTGATATCAATTGACATCATCATTTTGTTGACTCACAATTCTCCAATACAGTTCATCGCATTTCCTACTATTTATTATTACATAGAGAATAGAAACTCACAATGGAATAACGCGCCTGTGATCCTTTCCAACAAAGCATTCCTATGGTCGTTCTTTAATACGTATACGAAGTACATGGGTGTTGAATGATAGCACGTGTTCTTCTGTTTTCCTACCCTGCACTCCTCGGCCAAAGAGAAGGCCTGGACCAAAACAATAATGACCCTGTAGAAAATCATCAACACTTCAAAGGGTATGTTGATTTAAAAACTACTACCAGTATAATAAGATAAGTGTATTTCGCAACATCATGCATAGGTACACATACCGACAATACCCTTTCATGTAGAATACTACTAGTAGTACTTGTGACTGGTGCCATCAGACGAATGCTGCTTTCAGTTAATAATAATGTGGAGTCACTGCTACTGGCCAGATTGCTGGTCAACGCTGGGTTTGGGAAGGAGGCGAGGAAGGAAAGAGAAGGAGGGGAGGCAATAGGGGAAAAACTATATGGCTCGTGCACGAAAAGTATCTCTTGAACCAAAAGTTGGTGGACTGGTGACTTTGGCGGTACTCGTAGCCACCCACGTCTCTTGGCCCAATCCAAGCCTCTCAGCTCCCCTAGGCCGCTAGAGTCGTAAGTTTTAGGGGAGGGAGAGTAACGCCCCAAGCCCCCTTGCCCCCCCCTCTACGAGGAACTTTCCCAGAGGGCGCATCAGAAGGTTGGGCCACCCAGAAACACACTCTCGCGCCATCCTTTCCCTGCGCGAGGCCTGCACCCAGTGAAAAATCTTCGCGTGCCAAAACATTGCCCAACGTCGGATCCCAAAAAGCCACCCGTTCAGTCATCGGAAAAGGGCCCCAAAACAGCCTTTTTCATCGCATCTTTTGCACCTGCATCATCCCCATGCTTTCTTTTATGACTTGATCTCTTTTTTTTGCGGTTTTTCCGCCGGCTTCTCGCCCAAAACCCACTCTTCTCTCTCACCCCCTCCTCCCCCTCCCCAGCCACCGGTTGCACCATGTCATCCCGCAAGGTCCGGGTCAAGAAGCTCAGCGTCAAGACCGCCCTTCCCGTCCTTCGAGAGGACCAAATCAACCCTTCCGAGTACGAGGCCCTTGCTCCTGATACCCAAATCGCGACCGGTGTCGAGCAGGCCGAAGAGAAGGTAAGCCGATATTGCCACGCGCCACGCTGATATCACGTGATGCCGTCATCACGTGATATCGCGTCCCCCCTCTGGGATGCAGTCGCCTGGCCCCACTATCCGGCATCGGGCATGGATGCGTCCTGTGTTAGTGGTGAAGAGTATACTGACTTGCTCGTTTTCGTTCGCAGGAATATCATCTGCAGACCATTCTCAAGGATGCAGGTACCAGCAATGACCAAGAAATCCCAGTCCCGCCTCCTCAGGAGAGCGACATCAACTATGATGTGCTCTACCCGAGCCACTTTCACCAACCGACCTCGTACATCCGCTTCTCACAGACAGTAGAGGAGTGTATCAGCTGTCAATATGACATGTCCACAGAGGATGCCGAGTACCTCAAGGGGTACAACAGTAACCTGCCTGCCGACAGCGCCCTCTCGGAGGACGACTTTGAACGCATCGTCGAGGTCTATGAGGACACTGCGACCGAGCAGACGCCCTTTGCCGCAGTGGACAACACCGTCGTCCCATATGATGTCATGGTCGCGGGCCTCACCCATCTGGGTTCGCCTGCAATCATGAATCACGCCAAGGCCATCTATGAGTACTGGCGGTCCAAGCGCCAGGAGGCCGGCAACAAGCCCATCCACCCGACTCTCAAGTTCGAGACGCACCAGGACAGTGATGACACTGACCCGTATGTCTGTTTCCGTCGTCGCGAGGTGCGCCAGACAAGGAAGACAAGAGCTCGTGACAACAAGATTGCCGAGACCCTCAAGCGTCTCCGCAAGGAGCTTGACGAGGGCCGCCAACTGGTTCTCATGTCAGCCGAACGTGAGGTCATGAAACGGGAGCTCCTCTATGCGGATAGGGCCGTCTTTGAGGAGCGCGCTCGGCTCAAGTTGATGAAGTCCAAGCTCGGCATAAAGGGCGGTGACGAGGATCTCATCAACCAAAAGGTGTGTGAAGATGCTCTCCAACTTCGCCTGGCTGCTGTCGCGACAAATACTGACATTTGCTTGCAGCCCCAGAAGCGCAAGGCGCCCGAGGCGCCCGTCATCCAGAGGCCCGTCGGCCCTCATGTGCGCATGCCCGTGCGGCCCGACGGCCGAACTGTCGACTCGGATCTTGTATTGCTCTCAGACAAGCGTGTTGAGAAGGAAAATGAATTCCGTGCAGATATCGAGATGAAGGTGCAGAACCACCGCAAGTGGAACCAGAACCACATTGATCTCACCCGGGATCCATTGTCGCCCGTCAAGGAGGACGGCATGGAGCTCAAGTTCCGCCCAGCAAAGACGCAGTATCTGATGACACCCCCCGCGTCAAGGTCCTCGGAGGAGATGGACCTGGACCATGAGCACGACCAAGTGCAGGAGCGCCCCGGGCCTGAACCCATGGAGGTGGACAAGCCGGCGCTGCCTATCTTCCACTTCAAGGCAGGCGGCAGTGCTGGTAGTTCCGATGCGCACCAGCCAGCCTTCCGCCGTCGTATAGGCCGGCTGAACCGTCTGTGGATCGACCGGAGAGGTATGCGGACGCCGCCGCGCGAGCTGGAGAGTAACGAGTACTGTGATCGCTGGGTCTATGACTCGGACTCTGACGAGGAGGAGCCGCCGGTGTATGAGGTTGATCCCTTCGACACGCGTGCGCTCAAATTCCGAGCCATGATACCACTCAACCCATATGTGTTCCGGCGGCCACAGCCCCATCCAGATGCGAATGGCATGATCCAAGGGACCAGGGCACTTCCACCACCAGCAGGCCCACAACAGCAGCAACAGCCACAGCCGGCAGCCGTGGTAGCAGCAGCAGCAGCAGCGGCGGCGGCGGCAGCGGCAGGCCACGCGCAGCCGACACCGCCGCAGTCGGCAGCGCAACCACCACCAGCCAAGGCGGCATCATAAGACGATGCTCGCCATCCACCCACCTCATAATATTGTATTATATTCGATGCGGCCGAGAGTGTATACCCTTATCTTGGTTGTTGTCAATATCTTGTGTTTTTATTCCTGTTATTTTTTTTTCTTTTCGGCGCAAAGCGGAGGTTGATTCGGCGTGGGAGTTGAGGCAGAGAGGGGTATTCCCGAATGGGGTCGGGAGGTATCTTCTTCTTTCTTGCTTTCGTTTTTCTTTCTTTTCGGATTGGGGTTCGTCGCCGGTTCGTCGCTTGTCGCTTGTCTGCCTGTACAGTACCGAGTTGAGAGAAGGCGAGTATTGCGTGGGAGTTGAGGAGTTGGGGTTGTTCGAAAGCATCTACCTCCAGGTGGGGAAGGAGGCAGAGCACTGTATATATGACAAGGCGAAAGCTGAAATAAAGATACCATGGCTTCCGATGGATGTCATTGACAATGCTCCTGCGCATTCTGTTCTTCATTCGCAAGTGTGTCTTTCGAAGAGGGGTCGGCTGCGATGATTCGTTTCGTTTGTGTGACGGCGCAGTTCGGAGGCGAGCAGCCTTGTGGGATGCCTCCATGGGCTGAGGGCACGGAAGTATAGATTTTCTGCACAAAGCAGGAATAAGAGTCAGAATTTAGATCTGGAAGACCGTTCCCAAGAGCAGGTGTATAATCACCAGAGTTTCCGATGCAAGTACCCGCGAGGCCGGCTTGGTGGTAATAGGAACTGAGCGACATGATGGTCGAGGTGAGTGACGCAGCCTGGCGGCGGCGAGGTCTTTCAGGGAGGGAAATGCAGAAAAATGTGCTGCGCAATGTTGAAGACAAGAAAAAGAATGCTGTGCATGTTTGTCTTTTCCCGGTGAAAGTTGTGGCGGAAAGTAAGCAAGAGTGAGATATTGTTGTGGGAGTTTGGGAAAAGAAGTCAGCCAGCCAGGCTGGGCTGCTATCAAGCGACAGAGAGTAAAGCGGCGGCCCACAGATTTGCTTCTTACTCGTACATTGTGTGTGGATGGGCAGAAAAGACGAAGCCCCAGAGAGCGGGCCACTAACAGGAAGGAGCGTAGCGTCCGGGCCTTCACAGGCAATTTGGCAGGACCCTCCGTTTGGCATCCGCTCCTTACAGTTTTTTTCTGGGCGGGCAAGGCGGAGGCGGACACTCACCGCCCGATTATGTCAGCGGCGACGTCAGGCTCTTTGTGAGCCCCGCCATTGGCAACTTATCGGACAGGATTTTACATTTTACCATGGAGGGGACGACAACGACGGCGACGGCGAATACGACCAAGGAAGACGAAGAGTATTGAACGAAAAACACTGAAATGATGACCTGAACGCGGGAGAAAACATAGTCATACTCTTCTTTCTTTCCCTTCTTTCCCTTCTTTCCCTTCTTTCCCTTCTTTCCCTTCTTTCCCTTCTTTCCCTTCTTTCCCTTTTCCCTTTATTTCCATATTTTCTTAGTTCAAAGTCACTGCCGGAAAGAATCAGAGACGCCGAGACAGCCTTTGCTACTACTAGTACTCCGTAGTAGTAGTACTCTAATATCCCCCCACCATTTTCTGCCAATATACCCCCTCCACCCTCCTTCATTATATACAGCCATGGCACCACAAAAGTCATCATGGATCGCCCTGGGCTGTGAAGGGTCAGCCAACAAGCTGGGAATCGGGGTCATTGAGCACACGTCTTCCGGGGAAACCAACATCTTGTCCAACCTGCGCGACACGTTTGTGTCCCCCCCAGGGACTGGCTTCCTGCCCAAGGACACGGCGGCGCATCATCGGGCCGAGTTCCCGCAGCTCGCGCGGCGTGCGCTGGCCGCGGCTGGCGTCACCATATCGCAGATCGACTGCGTGTGCTTCACCCAGGGCCCCGGAATGGGCGGTCCTCTGACGTCGGTGGCCGTCGGGGCGCGCACGCTCGCCCTGCTCTGGGGTAAGCCGCTGGTGGGCGTGAACCACTGCGTGGGCCACATCGAGATGGGCCGCACCATAACGGGGGCATCGGACCCTGTGGTACTGTACGTGTCGGGTGGGAACTCGCAGGTCATTGCGTACGCCGAGCAGAGATATCGTATCTTTGGCGAGACGCTCGACATCGCCGTGGGCAACTGCCTCGACCGGTTCGCGCGCACACTGCGCATCAGCAACGACCCAGCCCCCGGCTACAACATCGAGCAACTGGCCAAGAAAGGGTCCAAGCTGCTCGACCTGCCCTACACGGTCAAGGGCATGGACTGCTCCTTCACAGGTATCCTTGCCTCCGCGGATGCCCTGGCCAAGTCGATGGAGGACGGGACCGCCGACTTCACACCGGAGGACCTGTGCTTCACCCTGCAAGAGACCGTCTTCGCTATGCTCGTAGAGATCACGGAGCGTGCCATGGCCCACGTCGGGTCCAACCAGGTTCTCATAGTCGGGGGCGTAGGCAGCAACGAGCGTCTGCAGCGCATGATGGGCGAGATGGCCCGCGATCGGGGCGGCAGCGTCTTTGCCACAGACGAACGTTTCTGCATCGACAACGGAATCATGATCGCCCACGCAGGGCTTCTTGCCTACAGGACGGGGTACCGCACCCATCTCGAGGACAGCTCCTGTACACAGCGCTTCAGGACCGACGAGGTCTTCGTCAAATGGAGAGATTGAAAACATTTACAGATCCCATCTTCTTGTGCATATGTGAAAATTAAAAGTAGCGAGTAATGTCATTATCTACCCTCCCCATAAACCTGACCGTGTGTTTTCTTCTTCCTTATGTGTCGGCTGTAGCCCTCCTTGAAGCAAACGCCGCCGGGAACAAACTAAGAATGATACAAAAGCACAAAAGCACAAAAGCACGAAAGCAATAATATTTCATGAAGCCCTATCCATCGTCTGCCGAAGTGGGCTTGTAAATTATTGTCGTGACATACTGCATATCGTGTCAGTAAGCTGTTTTATCCTTGTAGGACAGCAGAGGGGCTCGACGTACCTTGTTCTTGTATCTGGTCGTGGCTGAGACGGCAAGAACGCCGTTCTTGATGCTGCTGGTAGCAAGGTGGTTAAGAACAGTGTGGTTTGGCAGGCCGAGGACGCTGTTATCGTCCTTCATGAGGACGGCCGCGTTGAGGATGGGCTTGCCGAGGAACCCGGGTAGACTAGGCGGCGTAGGCAGCTTCTCGATGGCGGTCACAGCCCTCTGGTAGGCAGGTGACTCCTCAGCTTGGTCAAAGTCTTGGAGGTACTGGGGGATCTCGCGACGGTAAGCCTCGGGCGGAGGGACCGACCTGAGGCGCGGGGCGGCCTTGACCTTGGAATCGTCCTTGTCTTTAGAGATGGACGAGTTGCGCGAGGCGCCGCGGCTGCCACCTCCACCGTCGTCGGGCGTCGGTGACGTGGTGGCGCTGGCCGCGGCCGAGGACGAGTGCTTGCCGTGCTGCGAGTGTTGAGAGTGCTGGTGGCGGTGGCGACGGCGGTGAGCGTCCTCGGGGCTGACCTCGATATAGTTTACCAAGTTGTTGCCAAAGTCAACAGTCGTGGGCAGTTCAGGCGACGTCTGCATGATGCCGTCGACAAGGAAGCGCACGTGGTGCGTGCCGGGGAGGACGGGGATGATGGCAGCAAAACAGCCGGGACGACCCTCGCTATTTTCTTTGTGTCAGTAGAAGAAGCGGTGAGGTTGGGAGGGGGAGATGTGAAGACGGGGTGAAGCAAGAGAGAGAGAGAGAGAGAGAGAGAGAGAGAGAGGGCTGGGTCAGAGAACAATGAGAGGGAAACATACACTGGGTGAAGCCGCTGCTTCCTGTTCCACTGGAAGATGGAACCCGTCACGTAGACCTTGTCGCCTCCCCTCTTCCATTCGACCTTTGTGGGGACGACGGGCCTCGTCTTGTCGACTTGCAGCTCGTCCGTGTCCTCATCATCAGCCGTGTTTGTGCTGATGCCGGAGCCCTTGCGCGTCAGGCCGTCTGAAGAGTAGGAGCCGGGGCCCTCGCTGCCGCCGACGGGGGGCAGGTCGGAGCCGTCCTGAGGTCCGAGGATGGGCGAGCCGGGCGTGTGGACCTCCTCCTGGATGGGGAGGGGCATGCGGGGAGGGTGCGTCATGTAGTAGGTGTCGGTGACACTGCTTACGGATGTGAGCTGGTCGCTCTGGGCCGTGGCCATGTCCGAGTTATAGTGGGCGTGGGGGTTGGAGTGGCCGGACGACGGCTCGCGGGGCACATCGACGGGCTTGGAGGGTTCGTCGGAGGGGATAGACACCGGCGCCGACACCGGCACCGGCACTGGGGCCGTGGCCGCGGCTGAAGCTAGACCTGCGCCTGCAGAGCTGCCGGCAGTCCCTGGAATAGGGACAGCGACAGGGGCCACGGCAGCAACAGGGATGGCAGAAGGGCCAGAGGTGGACGTGGCTGCCGAGGCGGCCCTGGCGGCCCCCGCGCTGGTGCTCGTGAGCGGTGAGGCGCTGCTGTGCGGCGACCCGCTGAGAGAGGACACGGCTGTGCTTCCTGGGATGCTCTTGGGGCGGCTGGCCACCGTGGATCCGCGGGCCTGGGCGAGCGACGCCTCGGGCGGGACGGCCGATCGGTTGTGCGTCGTGCTCATGATGTTACGGGCGCTCCGGCGGCTTTGGCGGGGCGACTGCGAGCCCGATCCGGGCTGCGAGGGTGTCGTAGGCGTCGACTGTGATGACGAGCCTGGGGCCTGCTGGTCATGGCCCTGGCCCGACGGGGCCGACGGGTTGTTACCCATGGTTGGTGATGTCTGTGGAGGAGGAGGCTGGCTATCAATCGATCAATCAATCGATCAACCAATCAACCAATCAATTACTGACTACCCTCATTTCCCCCCGAAAGAGGGAGACGACAAGAGAACTGAGATGTTCGGGCTGATCGGTGCGGATCGTCGTCTTGATATGGGGAGCGCGCCGGGGGGTTGAGATCCTCGAGGGCTCGTCGTGGTTGGTAGGTGTGGGGAAGTCAAGAGTTGGGGCCGTGATGTGCGAGCGCCGAGATGGAAGAAGGTGGTGCTGGAGGGGCAGATGGTTTGTCTGCATTCGACTGCATCGGGGTTTGTATTGAATACCTTGCATCATGTACTCGGCTGAGATGGGTCACCAATGGGACCAGCTATGAGTACCCACATCAAAGTACCATGTACTTTTGTGCAGATGATGTCCTCCACAAGCGGCCATGAGATAGCAGTGAGCACATGCCGCCCAACTTCGACGAGCGTCACCTTATTTCATCTTGTATGATACATCTATCCGGTCAATGTCAAGTCACTCGTGTTAAATTTCATTTTTCAATTTCAACACATACACTTCGTCCTAATACAAGGCCATCTATTGCCATTTGTCGTGCGAAGTGCGCTGTCCGAGACAGGTCATCCCGTCTCGCTCTAGCACCGCCGGCAGCTACCATCACCACTAAGGGAGCTGTGACGTCGATTACTGCTCATCTCTCCGTCTCCCGTCTCTCTCTCCACTTGCATCATCGCAGAAACACTGGCGACACCCGCAGCGACACCGGAACCATGGCCGAAGCAACAGGCATGACCATAGCAATGCAGTACGTCGGCGCTGTCATCACCGGCATAGCCAGCGTCAACTGGTCCTGGTGGCTTTCCCATGCCGTCACGGCCGTCTACTGGCCCGTCAGCACCGCCGTGAGCGTCCTTGGTAGCGTTCTCGGGAGCGTCCTCTTGGTGCCATTGATGTTTTTCGGCCGCGTGATCTTGACGATCCTATCCCCAGCGCTGTACATTGCGTCCTTCTTTATCTCGATAGGGGTGGCGCTTGTGCATTTCTTCATCAGCCTCGAGGTGAGCTCTTCGCATCGAGCCTTACTCTACTCCACTCATACTGGCAGTAACTCAGCTAACAAATATATCTCCAGCCTCTATACATATTTGTATGTGCCTTTGAACCCCCCCCCTTTGCCTACTTGTTAATTACCCAGAGAGAATAGGAGTATGGTGGAGCTAACACCGTCAGTTTGGCGTCGCTGCCCTTGTCGGCTCTCTCACCGGCCTCACCGTTGCCGTTTCCTCCGCCCTCATCACCTCCCAGCTCGGTCTGCAGGACCAAACGAGCGATGGGTACCTTGCAACTCAAAAGAGGCATGAATATTTCAAGGGCCAGAGGGGCCTTCCAGGAAGACGGTACCGCGACGTATCCGCCACGCTGTCTGCCTCTTCCGACGATACCCAGTCGAAGCTTGGCGTAGACGACCTGGACGACTGGACCCAGTTGCAGCAGCGTCGCCCTCGATTTGAAATGGCGACAGCCACGGCTTCACAGTATCAGCGGGGGCTCCTGTCGCAGACTATTCATGAGGAGGACGACTCTGACATTTTGGCATGACGCCACCATCCTTTATACCCCTTTTGTGTTTCCCATCCTGTCATTTCTTCTTCTTCCGCAGGCGTGCTACTTTGAGGCCCATCTGGCTGTATATCAAGAGTACAATAAGATTTAAGACTCCTACTAATACCAATATCACTCACGTCTCCCTAACCAACGCCAATGGTATATCCTCCCCGAGAAAACATGCGTGTCCTGATCCCCCGATCCCCTTGGAACCAGAATTGATATATAGCTAGCAAGAAAAAGATGACGAGCTCGAGAACCGTCTGTAACGCCATCTGTCATTACACTATCGTACCTGCCTTACTCCCATGATATTACCGTGTCTTGACCAGACTGCGTATCTAACGCCGATACATTTCTGCACGCTCTCTCTCCCGGTCTCGTTCGCGCGTTCTGTCAAGGTTGGGTGATCGGCTCCGGCTGCTGCGCGGTGGCCTGTCCTGCCACCGTTCATCCCTAGGAGCCGGTCGCGGGGGTCGTCGGTCGTCCCGGGCACGGTCATCGGGTGGCGGCCCGCGGTAGCTGGGTATGTATGTGTCCACGTCTCCGCCGCCACCGCGAGGGGGTAGTGGTCGAGATCTATCGTCACGCGCTGGTGGTGCCCTGGATGGTGGCGGACCACGCTCCCGCTGCCACGCAGGGCGTCGGTCGTCGCGAAACCGTCCATTGGCGCCGTTCCTTCCGTACGGGTCGCTGCTGTTGAAGCCTGCTGTTGCCCCATTAGCATCGGGGCCAATGCCGACAGTGCCTCCCTTGGGCGCCGGCGGTAGGTTGGCCTTGCGGTCATGGAACTTTCTACGATCCAGCTCGTGGCTTTCCTCAAATGTCGGGATCTCGCTCGGGCGCAAGGGCAGAGGCGTCATCTTGAAGTATGGGTGTTCGATTGCGTCGACGGCATTAGTCCGTGTTTTCCAATCCAGCCTCAGGAGCTCCTTGAGCAGACTTATTGCGCCTTGGCCAAACTCCCTGAAGCGGCTCGGCAGATTTCCAGGGCGAGGGCGCGGCGTCAGATGATTACCACCAGGTAATTTCCTCCATCCGGGCATGCTGTCGTCGTTCGGAGAACCCATCAGATCCCAGATAAGTTCGAGCTGGTGCGCGTCACTCTCGCCTGATAGAATGGGTTTGCCAACTAGCATCTCACCAAAGATGCAGCTGTTTAATTCAAAAGGTCAGTAGAAGGCTCTAGATCTGATTAACCGAATCAGAGGAATGGAAGCAGCTCACCCAACACCCCAGACATCAATGGCCGTCGTGTATTGCCTAAGCTGGAGGAGCAGCTCCGGGGGCCGGTACCACCTGGTAACGACGAGACCGGTGTAGTCTCTCCGGCCGTCGCCAACGGGCTGACCGGGAACAGGAATCGGGCCTTCGTAATGCCTCGCTAGGCCGAAGTCGGCAATTTGCAAGATTCCCTGGTTGTTGATGAGGAGGTTGGCGGCCTTCATGTCGCGATGCAGGATGTGGTTGTCGTGAAGGTATCGCAGTCCGTGGAGAAGCTGTAGCATGTAGCACTTGATTTGAGGTTCTTTGAAATGGACCGATGGATTGTCGAGGAGACCGGAGAGATCATGGTTCATGTAAGGCATGACCATGTACATGATAGGCTTCTTGCGTTTGTCGGCTGGGCGCGAGGAAAAGTGTCAGAGCAGAGAATAGAGAGTGGGAGGCGGGGAAAGTGAGTCAAGACGACGGTGCTTACTCTGCTTGGTGGGGTGTTCCACGGCCATGTCCTCGAGGCCGACGACATTCTCGTGGCACAGGAGCTTGAGAAGCTTGATTTCGCGCAGGGCGGTGATGGGGAACTAGACATGATCTGGTCAGAGAGGGTAACGCGCCACCTGACTTTGTGTTACATACACCATCCTTCTCGTGATGCATAATGATCTTCTTGAGGGCAACCAGGGCACCAGTCTTTCGTGATCGAGCACGGTGAACCTCACTAGTGACGGATTAGCCAGTTGGCATGAATGCGACGTAGCACCCGAGGTGAGGAGGCAAGACCTACCCGAATGTTCCCTCTCCCAGCTTTCCCTGGAGCTCATAGTCCGATATGCGCGAGCATCCCTGATATGTCCGCTTGGGTCGCTGGTGGTTGAGGGCAAAGGTGCGCGGCGAGGTCCCTTCGGGAGTGCGCTCGAGGACCCTATCCATGATGGTGATGGACGTGGGTGCTTCTGGAGGGGCGATGAGGTGACCGAGCGAAGGGTTGGGGGGGTTAAGGCACGGAGGCCAGAGGGGTTCAGGCCTTCAGGATGGTTGCCAGGAATGGCATAGCTGTCCGCGTTGCGTATGTGAGTCTAGGTGTGGTGTCCGGACTGTGATGTGGACGGGAAGTTGAGCCAACAGCAGTCTCGTCGTTGGCCAGACTTCAGGTCAAGGAAGGCGACGAATGACTATTAAGGTCGGAGACGACGATGGTGGCCAAGACGTTCAACCAGGGGGAAAAGATGAGAGTGAGGAATATGGCGCAGATTAAGCGACAGATATAAAGAGTTCGGAGAGAGATAAATGTTGTCGGGGAGGATGGGCGCGTGTGCCGTGGGTAATATGCGACGCGGGTGGATGGGAAATGGATGGAGAGGTTCAGAGACTGGTGACGGAATTGTGGATTTGCTGATGGCTAAGTCAAAGTTGAAGCCAAGGCACGGGCAGGGATTAGGAATTAGGAAGGCGGACAGGAGCGGCAGAATTACATGTACAGTACATACGAGTGCCGAGTATTCCTCCGTACTACTCCGTACTAGTAGTACTATTGAAGCCAGGAAATAACTGAGTGCATGCTTCCAGGGCACTGGATGCCGTGTTACAGGCCTTGATAACCCTGTAGCGCAGGCCATTTGTGCACTGCATACATGCACCCGGCCGGCGGTGGATTGAAGCTTGCCCAGACCCATGGACACACGTTTACAGAATGACTGGTGAATGGCAACTACGAGAGAAGCACCTCCCGACCTGGAGCATGAGAGAAAGACGAAAGCCATTCGCACGGAAAGAGTGACGAGCCCATCTGATATGTACCCTGGCAAAATTGGCAACTGCCGGTGCAGTGTCACTTGCATATCTCTTAGAGTTATGCACGAATTTTCACGAATACCAACTTCCTTCTCCGTTCTATATCTCGTCCTCCTACCATCGTCATCATCATGAGTATCTTTCATGTCCACCCATGATCCTCACTGACACGACCATTCTACGCACTCGTACATGTGCTTGCTACTCGTATATAATAGAAACTCCTTATGGCCTGGCCTCGCTCAACTTCCGAGCACTGGCTCCACTCGCCCGACGTTCTCAACAAGGACTCGACGCACCATGACTAAAAACTAACAAAATTTTCCACCCAGTCTTTGAATAAACGATTGAAATAGAAGCGGCACCAGCACGTCAGTGCTTCCCTTATTCTGGGGGATACTACGAGTCGTCGATAAGTACCGGTTTACCGCTTGGCTCTTATAAGCCAGCGACCCCTCCACCCCACCAGCTGAGAAGCCGACTTAAACTTTTGGCGACTCTAACAAGCCGTCATCTCTATCATCGCCAGTACACCACCAAAATCTGAGCCAGGAAGACGGGACGGAGACCTTCAAAAACTTTTTAAGAAAGCAGAGCGCAAGCGATATTACACCTTGAACAAGTATCACGCCACATATTTCACCATGGGACCTACTCATTCGCCAGGGCAGGACACCAGCATGCCCCTCCCGGAGTCGCGGGTTCTCATCATTGGTACCGGCGGCACCATTTGCATGCAGAATGGCCCTGATGGCCTCCAGCCGACTGAGGGGTTCATGGAGATGGCCATGGCCCCCAGGCCAGACTTTAACGACCCGTCTAGCCCACGAGGTACGCTGCTCTTCTCTGACTCTGCCCTGTAGCATAGCCGTGGCTCGACGCAACGGAGCCACGTTGGCATGTGAAGATGGCATGAAATCGTGACATGGCTGGCACCGACTTACCTCATGACGTCCATACAGTCCAGCTCAAGGCCGTCCATCGCGGCGAGGAGCTCTCCCTTGAGAGCCTACGGACGCCGCCAACGGCGTACAACCGCCACGTACGGTACAGCATGATCGAGTTCAACCCGCTGCTGGACTCGAGCTCTATGAGCGCCCAGGACTGGGCGGCCATGGCCCTGGCCGTCAAGGACAACTATCACCTGTTTGACGGGTTCGTCATCCTGCATGGTACTGACTCGCTGGCGCACACGGCGTCGGCCCTGTCGTTCATGATGGAAAACTTGGGCAAGCCTGTCATCCTCACGGGCTCACAGTCGCCCATCTTCTCGCTGCAGTCGGATGCCGTCGATAACCTGCTAGGCTCGCTGATTATTGCGGGAACGTTCGTCATCCCCGAGGTGTGCCTATTTTTCCACCACAGCCTATACCGGGGCAACCGAACGACAAAGATGTCGTCTGCGTCGTTCGAGGCCTTTGATAGCCCCAACTTTGAGCCACTCGCAAAGGTGAACGGCCTGGGCATCCACGTCAACTGGCCCATCGTCCTCCGCCCCACCACCATCGCCGGGCTCAACGTCGCCACGGACCTTGACACCGCCCACGTCGCCTGTCTGCGAATCTTTCCCGGCATCAAGCCCGAGATGCTTGACGCTGTGCTTCGCCTTCCTGACCTGCGCGGTCTGATCCTCGAGACGTTTGGTATGGGAAACGTGCCTGGCGGTGCCGACGGCCCCGTCACTCGCGTCATCAGCGACGCCATCAAACGTGGCGTCATCGTAATCAATGTCTCGCAGTGCGTCGCGGGCTTCGTGTCCCCCGTCTACGCTCCCGGAACCCACCTCGGCCGCGCCGGTGTCATATTCGGACTTGACCTGACTGTCGAGGCCGCTCTGACCAAGCTGTCCTATCTCTTGGCCCGCACCGACCTGTCTCGCGAAGACATGACCCGCCAGCTAACCCTCTCCATTCGCGGCGAGATGACGGAGCTGGCCCGTACCACATTCTCCCACCCTCTCTCATCTCTCGACTCAGCCGCCGAGCGTGTCGAACCCGCGGAGCTTGCCTTTGCCGCCCTCGGCCACTCCATTCAGAGAGGCGATGTCGACTCGGTGCGCAACTTGCTGTCGGGCGACGGCGCCCGCCTTCTCCTCAGCCACGCAGACTACGCCGGCAACACAGCCGCTCACATCGCTGCCATCTCGGGCTCTGAGCCCATCATGCGTGAGCTCCTTGAGCGTGGGGCCTCGGTCCACGAGCGCAACCGCGCAGACAACTCCCCGCTCTTCCTCGCAACCCTATGCGGCAAGCACGACTGTGCCGCCCTCCTCAAGCAGGCCGGCGCTCACCTATCTGCCCAGGAGCTCGAGAGGAGCCGTCTCAGGGCGGGACAGGCATAAAATACCCTCGAATAAAGCATTGTTTAAGACACCGCAATGTCCCCGTTTTTGGCCTTGGAAAACTATTAGTAGCATGGATACTTATGAACGCGCAACGATTGTCATTTGAGGAATAACACGACAGCTTGAATATAAAGCATGAATTGTTTGCATCTACCATACCATAGTCCTTGTAATCAACAAACTGTCGTTATCCTTGTCCTCTGCGTCTTTTTTATCACACCGCACTATTCGCGTTTTCCATCCTGCTTCTGATAGAGCACGCGCTCACACGAATAGCCACGCGCAACTGCCCACCTCCGAAATAGACAGAGAATAACCTAAGGAAACCCAGGAAACATAAAAGAGAGGTCGCACGCCCAAGAGACTCGAACCCTCGACAGGATCTATCTTGCTAATAGACAAGTTGGCGAGCGCCGAATGACCAATAACCATCGTACAAGACAACCTCTTGCTCATCGCAGGAACAGATCTCCTGTACCGTTCCTCGTGGTCCTGCTCCTGTCCGTGTGGTCTAAACCGAGGTAATCGTCCTCTGTAGCTGCGAGGTTCCAGAGTATGTCGTCTGTTGTATACAAAAACCCGTTAGCCAGCGTGCTTCATTACTTTCCATCATGGAATAACTAACCGTCATTCAGATACTGCGGCTTCGAGTAGTTGGACCGCCTCACTACAGCAAGCTTGATCTTCTCGAAGCTCTTGCCTTTGAGACCTGTGCGTTTCTCAAGACGCTTCTTGGTGTCGACAAACTTCTCACCCTACAAGAATAAAAGGTCAGTCACGATCTCGACGTGTATATTTTCGGGAAGGAGTAGTATGTACCTCAACCAGTAGGAATCTGAATGGAACTCCATGGGTGCGGTTGACCTCGCTCTGGAAGTGGAACACCTGAATAAAGTTGCTATCCTCGGCGCCAGCCTCTTCCTCTGGCACCCGCTCCGCGTAGATCTGCGTGTAATCACTGAGGTTCAGGACGGGATTCTCCCTCGGAGGCTCGCGGCACACCCTATTGGAGCTAGCCTCGTAGATCCTTATCCTCCCGCCTTTGGCTTCGTCGGGGATCTGGGCCTTCTTGATCAAGGCCTGGATGAGGTCCTCGATCGTACCCGATTTGGGCACCAGGACATCGTATTGCTCCTCCTTGGAAATGCCCTCACTGAGCCAGTTGACCTTGATGCTCTTCTTGGTGTCAAATTCGGCCAAGCTCATCTCGAGAATCTCCAGGTAGAACGCGTCATTCCTCTGGCTTGAGCTGAAGCTGTTGGTCCCCATGGGGTGCAGGATCTGCCTCAGGCTGGGGTTCGTGCCGCGCCTGACAGGTGCCTTAGGGTTGTTGGTTGAGGCATTCACTGTCCAGAAACGAAGGTGCGTCGGAGGCACTCCAAGGTGGGCGCCAACCTTTTCGGATAGTGTGTCGTAGTTGATCTTGGAGTTGAGAACCAATTCGAAAGGAGTGAACGGCGTGCCTTCGTTCCTAGTGGGATGGGTGAGGAACTTTACGACCCTCTTGTGCTCAAGGAAGTCGTAGTATTCCCTGGCATCCTCGAATCGGTCCGAGTGCTTGTTGCCACTGCTAACCAGTCAGGTCAATAAGTCGATCCGATAATTGAGGCATAATGGTGGAGAAAAGCGTTAGGACTCACGCTTCTTGCGCTGGCTTTTCTGCCAACGGGTCCGGAGCTTGCTGGTAGCATACAATGTCTCCATCCTGAAGTTCGGCGGCCTTCATCGACTGCTTGGGCTTGAGAGGTTCAATCATGGTGGGTTTTATCTCCTGTTGGGGGTCCATTGTTAGCAATCATCATTGGCCGCACGCGTTGGCAAAGTTCCTACAACATACCTCCCAAAGTAGGAGCTTGTCCTCGCCCTCCAATTTATCCCCCCAACCCATTTTCTGGGCGATGATTGGCACGAGCTCTTCAACCTTCTTGTCCTTGCCAACGTAGGCATGGCCGACGCCCCTCAAGGTCTGCTTCTCGGTATCAAAATGTTTGAGTAGGAGGAGAATGTTGTCGCTCTTGGTGGGAGCTCCGTTGGGCTGACTCGAGTACGACGGCCAAATGGCGTTGCCGTCCTGGTCCACCTCGGCCGCCTCTTCAACCCAGAAGCGTAGGCAGGTATCACGGGAAGCAGCTGATTTCGAATAGATGTCTTCGAGAGTAGGCGCAAGGTCCATGACTGGTTGGTCGGGGCGGATCGTCTTGTTCAGGCGGTTGACCATGACCCAGAGGCGCAGTTTCTTGGGGTCCTTGCCGGTCTCTGAAGCAAGGAATTTCAGGAACTCTCCGGCAGTCATTGACCTCGGGACGCGGTATGAGAGGGGAGCAGAGGGATCAGACCCGGCCTCGGCATCCATGATTCCCAGGTCGGTACCGCTGTAGTTGCCAAACGTCTCACTAGTGATGACCTTGGCGATCATGTACAGATGGGCCTCCTTCTGCTCCTTTTTCCTGGCCTCTTTAAGAGCCGTCTCCTCCTCGAAGCGTTGCTCTGTAACGTGTCAGCGGATGCGGCCAGTCGATGGGGGTTGCTTGGTGTGGTAAACGGGGAACACGTACGGAGGTGCGCAGGGGCATCGATCTTGGTGACAGGACATAAGACCTTATCAAGGCGGGACTGGCGAATGTACACCAGCATGTACGCGCTATTCTGGCGCATGATGGGTGTCTTCTTCTGCAACGGAGCGCGAGGGTAACCGTTGGGGGTCCTATACTCGCCGCCATAGTTCTCTTCGAGAACCTCCCGCATGGTAGCCCGGGTGACACGGTCATCGTCATACTTATAGAACCAGCCGTCCTTCTCAGGCTTCAGGAAAGCGTAGTAGTGACCGGCGTTGAGATCACCACTGTGGACAAGGACGCCATGTAGTTGGTAGGTCCAGGGTTCAGATGTCTTGTCAGAATCTTGCGAGAGGTAAGGAGCAGCGTCGAATATTTCGGGGAATTCGTAGCGGTCGTTGATCTTCATCATCATATCGCGCTGAATATCGTACTCGAAGCGCTTTAGCTGCAAGTGCAGGACGTTGGGGAAGCTGTTGAAAATGACACCCTTGTTGGCGTCCTGCAGCTTGTACTGGTCGCCGGCAAAATACTGGTTCTCGCCTTCGAGCTTCTCGACCTGAACATAATCCTTGAATGAGTCCAGAAGGGTCCTGTTGCCGCTCACGTTGAGCTGAATATCCCAAAAGTCCTCGACACGGCTTGATTCGTAGTCCACGTTGATGCAGGAGATGAATGTCTTGATCTTGCCGCTAAAGAGCTGGGCCAGGACATTCTCTGCCTTTGTCCCCTTCATCTTCTCCTCAAGGCGCTCCATGAGCTTACGGGACAGTTCCTGGACGTCTTGCTGCTCAAAGATGTGGCGTGTCTCCCAGCCAAAGGACTTCGTGAGCTCGTTGGTGCCCACAGCCTGGTCACAGGTCTGTAGTTGATAGAATAGCCTCTGCAGGGTGTATGCACTGTTTGTCATGCTCTGCTCGTTCTCGGTGGGTATCTCGTACACAGCCTGCCATGTGTCAGTAACGTGCAGTAGACTCAGTCTCGTGGGTGTTGGCACGGAGAACGGATACCTTGCGGAAAGCATTTGTGAAGTAAAGCGATTGGAGGAGAGAGTTGAGGTAGCAGGTGGCGCCTTGGTTCTTGAGACCAACAAAACCCGTCTCTCTTTTGGAGTCATAGTTGGTGAAGTTGTGCCACAGAACACCGGTCTCGTCGTCGACCACTCGGACGTAGGCTGTGATGGTTGCCGTGTCGTTTTCACACAGCGGGCGGCTGCCGCCTTCCCACGGGACGTTGAACATCTTACGCAGCTCGACAAAACGAGTGAAGCCCCAATCGCCCTCCTCCTTTGTGAAGCGGTGGTGAGCCGCATGGTGGCAGTAGAGGCTGGGGTCCTCGGGATTCCAGAGGACGAGACCGAACTGGATGCAGCAGCTCCAATTCTCGGGGACCTGGTCGGGTTCGAAACCGTGTTCCAGGTAGATGGAGCACTGGTCGACGCTGTTTCCCTGGGGGAATAGCAGGACGCGCCTATAGAGGGGGTGTGTCAGCAGCTCCGTTCTCGAGGCCTTTGGTCGCGGGGGAAGTAGAGCCTACCATGGATAGCCGCCAGCCTGGAAGACGGGGCCATGCTCTTTTTTACCTCGGCTGCGCCAGTTCTCGACCTTCCATGTGTTCTCGACATCCTCGAGTATCTTGGGCTCGTCGACCAGGGGCGGTAGGACCACCTCCCTCATGGCATCATCTGGACCCTTGTGTCAGTCTGACAGCGGGCGAACGAAATCACACTCGCACGCGAGTGGACGTTTGTAGGCATTGGAAGGAAGGAGGTAAGGGTCTATATGTTATACGCACGGTCATTGGCAAGTGGTAGATCTTGTAGTTGTTCTCCTTCCGGGTCGAGATTATCGGGGTTGATGATGACAACGGGGTCCTTCTCCAGTTCGTTATCGACTTCAACATAGTCGGTGTCCATCACCATCTCGTTGGGCGACGGCACGTCGTAAGCCTGGTGGCGGCGTAGGAGGTTAGCTTGGAGGTTGGCCTTTAGTCGGACGGGCAAAGAGCCGGGGTGGTGGAGACGGTGCATGATGACAAGAGCATATACAGGACAATGGGAGAAAACGCGGGCAGGGTATCAGGGAAAGCAGACGAGTGGAAGTCAATTCTCTATAAGAGAGCAGGATTCCGACGTCCCGGGGTGTACTTGAGTCATGAAAGTATTGGGGGTAAAACAAAGCGGGATGAAGAGTATGGTGATGCGGGGGTAATGAGGTGACGAGGGTGGCGATGACGAGTGTGTATTCCGGCTGGCGGCAGATTATCGACAAAAGCGATAAACAACCAATGGCTGTGACGCAGAGGAATATGATTGTATAGGCAACTAGCAGTAACTTGGCAGTTGCAAATGCCAGATGGAACCCGAGAGCAGCCGATGATACTCAACGGGTAGCCAGATGGCCCAGCAGCGAAAAACAATGCGTAGTAGTAGCGAATACCAGGAACTACCTAGTAGTGAGGGGACATTGGGTAGGACCAAGGCAGGCAAACCAAGGCAGGCAGATATCAAGGCAGGTACGGCGGATGGAGCAGACTGAAAGGAAGGAAGGATGCAGGGCGCAGGTGTGAGGAAAGAGGACAGGCGCACGTCACATGGAAGAGCGGGCAGGTACGAGTTGCTCCAGACCGGGTCAAGCGGCGCATTCTTCCCTGGGAACTCTCCCAGGTGTCACCACTATGCCCAGGCAATGATGAATGATGCCCCTGGGCGTGCTTCTGCAGCCTCTCCCGCATGGAAACCTCTCCCACATGGGGATGCGTGCACGAGCCGCCAAGAAAAAAGGAAGCTTGAGGAGGAGGGGGGGTGTAGATGGGAGGGAAACACAGGAAATACGGCAGGTCTTTTCGTCTTTCTCGTTCGCTCTCTCTCGTCTTATTTGAAAACGCACCATCTTGACGGGAGCCCACAGGATGCTCCTGGGGTATGGGCACAATGGCGACGACAAGGACGGGCCAAGGGTGTCTCCGGAGTTGAGCTTCGAGTGCTTGCTTGCTTGCTCGAGAGGTCCCTGGGGCCTTGCGCAATCACTTCAAGCTATGTGTCTCGATGCTGGTATCCGATCGGTGTTGGCGTTCGGGCCTCGTGTGGTTCGTATCGTTGTCGAAGGCGTGAGGGGGAGTGTTTGGTCGAGCAGACTCAGGAGTTCTGCTGACAGGAGGAGCAGTCTTTTGGTGGCAACTCCGGGCCGGAGAGCAATGTCGAAGAAGTTTTGTTGAAGAGAGTGCAAGAGCCGAATAATCCAAGGTGGGGGGGAGCCTGTCATGACACGGTCAGCTACCCGGGGGCAAGTTTTGTACGCGGCTGGGCGTGGGCAAGCGTGGGCCAGCACCAGTAAAAGAAGAGGAGCCGTCGTGCAGGTCCGCGGAATGCGAATGGGTTAATGGGGAAAGCTAGCTGGAGCTTCGTGAGGCGGAGCAGGGGTTCAGCAGCTAGAGTCTTGCCACAACAAGGATTTTCTACCTTCTTCTCTCTTGCTGCTTTCTCCCGTGGCCTGTTTAAAACTGTTGTTGTGTCTTTACCGACACCGAGCACAGGTCAGCGGGAGGGGACGGGAGTGCAGGCACCAAGACGTATGACGAGAGCATTCGCTACCACTGTGCTACTGGTACCAATGTCGTGGCATGAATGCTACGTTTTACCACACAAATGAATACGTACGGTACGCATTGAGACACACTGTTAGCGAGTGCGGGCGGCGAAAACGTCAGACTTTGGGGCGATAGTGCGATACTTTGCATCCGGCCGGACGGGGACCGGACATGTCGGTACACGGCTAAGAAGTCGGCAGCAATTCCCTGCTCGATGACGTTTTCTGTACAACCGTCACTGCAGCTCAACATGTTCGGCTTTACGAATTTATTTACCCTGTGTAGAGCGCTCGCAAGACCAATCTACAGTGCATGGCTAGACGGCTGGAACACATCAGTTGGTGAGCCGTTTCTATTAAGGGTGGGAAGTAGGTCAGTAACCGTTCACGAATTGCGTTTACGAATCGTGAATACGAGCTCTGTGCTATTTACTCGTACCCTCGCCGCTGTGCTGCCCGGTATCGCCAATGTGGGGTCGGCGGCTATCGACATAAATAAGCGTGCAGGGAGAACCGTGTACAAGATGAAAAATGTCCTGCATATTTTGTCAGCTACACATCAGACTTTATGCGTCATTCCCCAAACCCACTCCGGCTTCAAGGTCGAACATTGAACCAGGACATTCCAAACTCTGGACATTGTGTCCAACCCAACCCCCGGGTACCGACCACCGAGAAGTTTCAGTACCTTAACACGCATGGAACCGCGGGGATGCTTCCAAACGTCCTGCGACACGCCCGCAGACGGCCTCGAAGAGTGACCGCCGCTGAGGCAGTCCGTACCATCAACGAGCCGACGACGACGACGTGCTTCGCCCTTGGCAGCCGACGGGCAGCGAGCAATCCGACGTGGCGACCGGTCAGCGTTTTGGATGAGTACGTGTGTCGGCCACTGCGCATGGCTATAAGAGCAAGCCCCGGAGCCCAATTGACGAGAGAATGTTCTGACTGACCATGATGGCGCAGATGGGTGGCCAAGGAGGCCCGGCCGATTAGTCTGCGGCAGCTCATGGTCTTTGGCCGCTCCCTGACCGAGGAGCGCCTCATAAGCTCGGCCAACTACGTGCGGACCGAGCTGCCGACGCGCATCGCGCACCGGATCCGTGACATCCAGCACCTGCCCTACGTGGTGGTGACGAACCCGCACATCAACGATGTGTACAACCTCTACTACAGCGCCTTTGACAAGTTTCGCAAGATCAAGGAGGTCAAGACGCTTGATGACAACGACCATATGTGCGAGGTCATAAGCGAGAACCTCCGGAGGCACCTGACTGTCATTCCCAAGCTGGCAATGGGCATCCATGAGTGTCAAGGGCTCATAGACTCCAAGGACATGGACCGGTTCATGAATACAATTCTCAAGTCGGTAGGTGCTCATCCGGACCAGCAGCAGATAAACGAATCGGCCGATTACAACCGAAGCAAGGGGCTGACATGATGACTCCCGCCCGACAGAGAATCTCCCGCCGCGTCATTGCAGAGCAGCACCTCTCCCTCACTGAAACGTACAACTCTCCCTCTTTCTCCCCCGGCGCCAAGCTGTCCGAGTCCGACTTCATCGGCGAGGTCTTCATCAAGTGTATTGCCAAGGACGTCATTGCCAACTGCGCAGACGCCGTCAAACAGATTGCCCGCTCCACCAACCCCCCGGACGTGCAGATGCCCGAGGTCCGCATCGAGGGCCACCTCGAGGCCAGCTTCCCCTACATCCTCAGCCACCTAGAGTACATCGTCGGCGAGCTCCTTCGCAACTCGGTGCAGGCCGTCATAGACAGGCACCGCTCCTCACCCTCGGCGGCGACCTCCCCCCCACCCCCGATCGACGTTACCATCGCCGAGGCCCCCCAACACATTACCATCCGCATTTCGGATCGCGGCGGCGGCATCCCCCGCAGCGAGCTGCCTTACCTGTGGGCCTTTAGTAAGGGTCCCCAGAGCCAGCAGCGCTTCGAGAACCTCGGTCGCGTGCCTATGATGGCCGCCACCATGCAAGAGCTTCATGTCGCCGAGGAGCTCGGCCGTGCCGACCTCAAGGCCCCGCCCTACCAGGACTCGCTGGCCTCGCTCACTAGTCGCCCCCCCGATCTGCGGCTCGGCATGGGCTTGCCCCTCAGCCGTGTCTACGCAGAGTACTGGGCTGGTAGTCTGGAGCTGCACAGCCTCGAGGGTTACGGCGTTGATGTCTTCTTGCAGATTTCTAGGCTCGGCAACAAGAATGAGCAGGTCATCACGAGAGCCAGTATGGATGCCGTCTAACTGGCGCCCTCTTCTCTGCCATCATTGAGCACTCTTGTTTTTATACATCTTGAGGCAGTATTTCTTTTGGAGTTGGGATAGGATCACGAGCCTGGACATAGGTACATAGAAAACACGTACGGTACATATTAACGTCAATATGACCTGGACTTACATAAGAACAACACACTTCAGGAGAAATTACATTGAGACTAAAAAGTTGAACCTAGCTGAGAGCGCGGCGAGAGTAGTAAAAATAGAAAAAGGGGGAGTAAAATAAAGAAGAAGGGGGGAAGGGGTAATAAGGTATATGACCAAAAAAAAGAAACGACAAGAGACAAAAGAAACCGAAACCGAAACCAACAACGTCAAAGCCGTCCCACCCGCAGATCCTGATCTCCTCCGCCGCATAAGAGTTGGTTTCTTTGATTCTTCTCTCGTTCAACATCCTGGCCTTTTGTTTTCCCCTCAATCAATTTCGCCTTTCGCTTATCAAGAAAAAGAAAATAGCATCGAGTTGCGGTAGCAGACACGTGCGCAAGCTCGAAGCCATGGGACGAGAATTAGTGCAACTTGCTCCGTGTCGTGGCCCATCCCCTCTTGCCTCCAGCTGCCGGTTGTGCGCGCCAATCTACTACTCTACCCCTCGTTTCTTTTCCTCAGACCGAACTCCACCCCTGCCAATACAACAGATCAGAGTGGCATAAAGGAAGAAAGATATCGTTAGACGAGAAGACTGGCACAAGCATACGAGGGCAAGATCCAGAGAAAAGAGGTTGGGTGGCGTTTTCCTCCCTTTCTGTTGGCTCATTCGCATATGACTTAGCGACGGCCGTGGCTGCGGACAGCGCTGCCCTGCATAGACTCGAGCTCCGACTCCAGCTGCTTGATCTGGGCGTGCGTCTGCTCGAGGTCCTTGTTGAGGCGGTCGCGCTCGGCGATGAGCTTCTGCTCCCACTGGCGGAAGCGCTGCTCCTCGACCTTGACCTGCTCGGTGAAACGCTTGCGGAGGGCCTCCTCCTCCTCCTTGAACTTGGGGTTGTCCAGCTTCCTGGGACGGGCCTCGCCGAACTTGCGCGTCTCCATCTGCTGGGCACGGTAGGCCTCGTAGTGGAGCTCCTCGGTGGTGTGGATAAGATCCAGCATGTGGGTGCGGATCAGGATCGAACGGAGCTTCTTGAAGTCGCAGTGGTCCTCGTTCTCGACCTCGGCAACACCCCACGAGTACTGGCGACCCTTGACGATGCGACCGTCACCAGTCTTGACGTCCTTCTCAGAGCCAATGACGGCAAAGGGCATAGCATTCATAAGGCTGCGGGCGTGCTGGGCGGCGGCCTCATCGTCTTCCTCAATCGGGGGCTGGTAGATCTTGATGTTCTGGGCCTCGATGACGGAGACGATCTGATAAGTGTTAGTATGGGTATATGCAAGGGATCGAGGAGCGCAGTGTAGTAGGAACGAGACACTGGAGAAAACATACCCTCTGCTTGAACTTGGCGAGGTCGGCCGGGCTGAGGGTGTCTGCCTTGGCAATGACGGGAATGAGGTTGACGCGCGAGCAGAGCCTCTTCATGACCTCAATGTCGAGGGGCTTGAGGGTGTGGCCGGTGGGGCGGATGAAGTACAGGCAGGCGTGGACACGAAGGTCAATCTTGTCCTGGCGGCGCGGCTGCTGCTCCTGAAGCATGTAGGACTCGTGCTGGTCGTCGAGGAACTCGATGATGGGCATCCACGAGTCGCGGTTGTTGACGTAGTCACCGAATCCGGGTGTGTCGATGACGGTCAGACGAACTGTCACAAATGTCAGCATGTCAAAAATATCGTTATTTGGCGCGTACTGCCTGCCGCCGTCATCTTATTCCGTCCATTTGAGCGCGTCGGGTGTGGCGTGACGCTCCCTCAGGAACGCCATTCACTCTAGACAGGGCATATCAGATGGTAGCTTACCCTTGAAGAACTTCTCCTCAAGCTCGGCCTTGGTAATCTCAATCTCGACAGTCTTGTCGACCTGCTTCTGGTGGCGCTTCTTGTGGTCGGCATAGTTCTTGATGGTGGTGGAGAATAGGGTGTTGATGAAGGTGGTCTTTCCGAGGCCAGACTCGCCAGCAACCTGTATAGCAATCAACAGGTCAGCTCCATCACCACTGGGATCTCTGCAGCAGAAGAAGAAACAACAGGACAACAAGACATACCATGATGGTGAAGCCGGCACCACGCTTGGCGACAATCTTGTGGCGCTGGTTGGGCAGATTGGCAATGCCAATCGGCGAAGCGCTCTCGGCAGCGGGAGGAGACATTGTTGAAGTCGCGGTGAGGGGCGATTAAGGGACTAGAGAAGCGAGGCGGAAGGTATTGAGGTTGGGGAGGAGGGAGACACGAGAAATTTTAGCCGTACGGAACTGCGGGATGAACCGTGTGGGACGTAGTGGGAGGCAGAAGACCGAATCGACAACGTTGGTGATGTTTTGGGGGGAGGAGGGGAGCTTTCTCGAGGACCCAAGGCCAGTCAGGGGAATCTACCGAAAGGGTGAGGCACCACCAAATTTCCCCTGGGGCACTGGGGGGAGGGGAGCGCGCCAGCTTCCAGGGGGGGAAGGCCCCGTTGGCTAGAAGGGCCGGGGCCACTAATGGCGGTCGCTTCTTGGTATGGACAGCTAACACTATTCGTACTTACTGCACGTACTACTAAGGTACTTACAACGACCCTGGGCCCCTACGGTAATTATTACGAGTACCATGGTTAAGTGGCTGCAACAATAAGGCCAACACAACAGGCCACCTCAGTTCTACTCCATGCCAACTACTAATTACTAGTAATACTCCGTAATAGGGAGTAATACGTCGTACTCTATTAACCTGTATGGAGTACAGAACTACTACATAGGCACCCTTAACATGTAGTTCTTTAGTGGTACTCGTAGCTTGAAGGGACAACCGGGCGAGTACTTCGCACAAGTCGGACCCCGGGGTTGGAAGCTTCTGGTTGGCCAGTTGGTAGGCGGACACCAGCAACGGGCAAAGAAAGAGGCACGGACCGTCTCCTATTTCTCGCTGTCGTTCAGTTCAATGAGTTTGGCGACTACTAGATGAGTACGAAGTACGGAAACTCTCTTGACTTTTCCGCTTCGGGACAGTTTTGGGAAAAACAGTTTGGCCGGATCTCCGGGCCTGCCGTTTGCTGGTCTCGCCGATAAGCATCAGTCCCCACCAAAAAAAATAATCTGCAACGCGATAAGCAAAGTTGGAGGAATTGCCATTTTTTTTAGGCCGATCAAAGTCGAAGACGACTTTGCAATTGAATCTTGTTAGCTGGGACATGGATTACCGGTGACAATGAAGACTGGTTTTAAGGTAAGTTGCGCATTTATTTAACAGCGTCTGCTGCGTGTTGCTGATCATTGGTCTCTACCCTCTAGTTCTCAAACTTGCTGGGGACAGTCTACTGCCAGGGCAACCTGCTCTTCAGTCCAGATGGCACCCACCTGTTCTCGCCTGTAGGCAACCGAGTTACCGTCTTTAACCTGGTAGAGTAAGTATTCCTCTTTGGCTCCGGTAATTTGCCCGACGAGAGCTGTTAATAACGTTTCCTAGAAACAAGTCTCACACACTGCCGTTTGCCCATCGCAAAAACGTCAGCCGCATAGGACTGTCGCCCCGCGGCAACGTGCTTCTCAGCGTCGACGAGGATGGCCACGCCATCCTGACCAACGTCCCCCGCCAGATCCCGATATATCATTTCTCTTTCCGATCGCCAGTGACGGCGTTGGCCTTCTCACCCTCGGGACGGCATTTTGCCGTGGGACTGGGGCGCAAGACCGAGGTGTGGCATGTGCCGTCGACACCCGATGCCAACGAGAGTGGCGAGCTCGAGTTTGCGCCCTTCGTCAGGCATCATACGCACATGGGCCACTTTGACGATGTGCGCTACATTGAGTGGTCGACCGACTCGCGTTTCTTCATGACGTGCTCCAAGGACCTGACAGTACGGATATGGAGCCTCGACGCCGAGGAGGGGTTCGAGCCGACGGTGCTGTCGGGTCACAAGCAGCCCGTTGTAGGTGCGTGGTTCTCAGCTGACCAGGAGACCATCTACACGACGAGCAAGGACGGTGCCGTTTTCACGTGGAAGTACGTGCGACCGAAGAACCGCATCGATGACGGAGGCGACGCTGAGATGGACGACGATGAATCCGACATGCGCTGGCGGATTGTGGAGCGACACTACTTCATGCAGGGGAGCGCACACCTGCGCTGTGCAGCATTCCACCCGGAGTCAAACCTGCTGGTGGCAGGCTTCTCCAACGGCGTCTTCGACCTGTACGAGATGCCCGACTTCAACAACATCCACAAACTGAGCATATCGCAAAATGACATTGACTTTGTCACCATCAACAAAAGCGGCGAGTGGCTGGCGTTCGGCGCATCCAAGCTGGGCCAGCTGCTGGTGTGGGAGTGGCAGTCCGAGTCGTACATTCTCAAGCAGCAGGGTCATTTTGACTCGATCAACGCGCTGACGTACTCGCCCGACGGCAAGCGTGTCATCACGACAGCTGACGACGGCAAGATCAAGGTGTGGGATGTCGAATCCGGGTTCTGTATCGTCACCTTCACTGAGCACACGAGTGGCGTGACGGCGTGCCACTTCGCGAAGAAGGGCAACGTCCTGTTTACAGCTAGCTTGGACGGATCGGTGCGTGCGTGGGATCTGATCAGGTATCGCAACTTCCGAACCTTCACAGCTCCGACGCGTCTATCCTTCTCCAGTCTGGCGGTCGACCCGAGCGGCGAGGTGGTGGCGGCAGGCTCGCTCGACTCGTTCGACATCCACATCTGGTCGGTGCAGACGGGCCAGCTGCTGGACCAGCTGGCAGGCCACGAGGGCCCCGTGTCGGCCCTGGCCTTTGCTCCAACGGGCGACGCCCTGGTCAGCGGAAGCTGGGACCGGACGGCGCGCATCTGGTCCATCTTCAGCCGCACGCAGACGAGTGAGCCGCTGCAGCTGCAGGCCGACGTGCTCGACGTGGCGGTGCGCCCAGACTCAATGCAGCTGGCCGTGTCGACGCTGGACGGCCAACTGACGTTCTGGTCCATGTCGGAGGGCGAACAGGTGGCAGGTCTGGATGGACGGCGCGACGCCTCAGGCGGCCGCAAGTTCACCGACCGCCGCACCGCAGCCAACATGTCAGGCACCAAGAGCTTCAACACAATCCGCTACAGCGCCGACGGCAGCTGCCTGCTGGCCGGCGGCAACAGCAAGTACATCTGCCTGTACTCGGTGACAACCATGGTACTCCTCAAGAAGTTCACCGTCTCAGTCAACCTCTCGCTGTCAGGTACCCAGGAGTTCCTCAACAGCAAGCAGCTGACCGAGGCAGGACCCACGGGCGAGCTGGACGAGCAGGGCGAGGCATCGGACCGCGAGGACCGGTGGGACTCGAGCTTGCCTGGCTCCAAGCGTGGCGGTGACCCCTCTGCGCGCAAGAAGCTTCCCGAGGTGCGTGTGTCGGGCATTGACTTCTCGCCCGCAGGTACTGCCTTCTGCGCTGCTTCGACCGAAGGCCTGCTCATCTACAGCCTCGATCACCAGAGTGTGCAGTTCGACCCGCTCGATCTCGACATGGACATCACGCCCGCCTCGACCCTAGCCGTCTTGGACAAGGAGCGCGACTGCCTCAAGGCCCTGGTCATGGCATTCCGCCTCAATGAGGCTGGGCTCATCCGCCGCGTCTTCCAGGCTGTGCCCCCCAAGGACATTGGCCTCGTCGTGGCTGGTCTGCCTACGGTTTACGTCGCCCGCCTGCTGCGCTTCGTTGCCGCGCAGACCGAGGACTCGCCCCACATCGAGTTCTGCCTGCTCTGGACAAAGGCCCTCGTCGACAACCACGGTGCCTACCTGAGCGCCAACCGTGCCAGGACGGATATTGAACTGCGCGTCGTTGCCCGCGCCGTCGCCCGCATGCGCGACGAGATCCGCAGACTGGCTGATGAGAACGTGTACATGGTTGACTACCTCCTCGGGCAGGCGGCCAGGGAGACCAAGACTGACGGCGCCACCGTGAAACACGACTCGGCCATGGTTGATGTTGCACCGGCCGACGTGGACATGGACAATGAAGAATCTGATGACGACGAGTGGATTGGACTAGAATAAATGCATGCGACTGTTTGATTACTATACATACAGAAGATGACCAAGAATAAATACAAAACAGGAATACCCATTTTCTCATAGTATACATTCTTTGATCTGGGTCTCAATCAAGGCTGACCTAGTCGGCCAGGGGCACATTCTCCCAAGCCTCCTCAAACCCAGCCGACCTAACCCACTGGCTCGGCTCCCCCTCATCACTATCAAGGAGCATATGATGAATCCTAAGCCATTGCTTGTCATCTTGTATGCGCACCCATCCCTTGTCGGCAAATGCTCGTGTGTCATCCTGGGCAATGATAAGAGCCCGAGCCAACTTGATTGCATGTCCGTCGTCTTCGATGGCCTGTACCCGAGGGAGAAGGTCACGCGGGGATATGCCGTGGGCTAGGCCAATGTCGCTCTTGCGCGGCATATATGTTAGAAGGGGGTTGGCTTCAGAGTCGAAGGTTAGAGGTGGGCAACCCCGCGAAATGTATTCGAGGAGGTTGAGCCGCATCTTCCACTTCAGCAGGCGGGTCTTGACAGGCGTAGGGATCCACGGCTGGGAATTGAGGGTGTGGAAGAAGGGCATGATGTTGATATGGTGGCTGTACTCAATGTTAGGGCATACATTTTCATAGACCCAGGGGAAGTACGGAGGCGCGCTTACATGAGGAAGAAGTCAAACTTTGGTATATGCGGTGGGTGCCATGCGGCCATGGCAGCGATGTATGCCGACACATGTGCCGCCTCCGCCGCTTTCTCCTCCAAATGCAACGGCGGCACGACCATAGAAGCGGCAAGGTCGACGACCTCATTGTAGGCGCGGCTCAGCACGCCGTGGAAAGAGGGGGTGGGGCCGTTAGCATCGTCCCACGATACGCTGCCCTTGAGAACCTTGGACGCAGCAGCCCGTTCAAACAGGTCCTCAAAGTAGGTGCCATACTCGTGGCCGCCTCCCAAGCCCTGCTTCTCCCTCTTCTCAGCATCGATGAAGAAGCGATGCAGGAGCTCGTCGACGGGGTGCACCGCCGTCTGGGCCAGCGCCTCAGCGACAATGGCAGGCTGACCCCACTCCATGCCGAACATGAGGTGGATCATGGGGTGCATGATCCCGGCATACAGGCGGGCGAAGAGCTGAAGCGAGACGTCATCGCCACCGTCTTGAGGTTTGGCAAAGACATACCTCACCAGGACCGCCCGCCAGTCCCCGCCGCTCTCCTCAATCTTGAGCTGGAAGAAGCGGAGGAAATCGGCATAGTGCTTCCCCTTGCCGGCGTACTGCGGCAAGGCTTTTGCATAGTCGTTCTGCAGGTCGGACACTACGTCCGGGCGCACGTTGGGAAGGCGCACCTGGTAGGATTGGTTGGTGTCGTAGGCCGACTGGAGGCGGGAGGCAGGAGCGCCTGTGCCATAGAGGGTGAAGAGTTGGTGTGGGATCTTCAAGGGTCAGTCTCTGCCAGTCTATCATTTGCTCAGAGCTACGGTCTAGGATCGTGCGTGATGATGGATGGGTCGTACATGGTTGTGGAAGCCGCGTGCGTTGAAATACACATTATGCCTCTAAGTAGTATGGTCAGAACAGTGAGTCCGGCTGAAGACGGGGGATTTTTCTGACCTCGAGATCATCCTGGAGCAGCTCAGATATCTTGGTGGCCGTTGTATTGTTGCGCTCGAAGCGGAGGATGCCCGAGTCGCGGGAAACCTGGACGCGATACGGCGTTGCCATGGTAGAGTACGATCTGACAAGTGTGCGCTTTTCCGATGAGAGAACTCTTGGTAGCCGCAGTGTAGATGTCATTATATTCTTCAATGGATGCCTTTCTCCATTTCGGGGTGTCAGTCATCAAGTATTATTTATGCAAGCGGTCGTGAGTGCACGTCTCCTAGCTCCGTTCCTGGGCGTCTTCTTCCTCTGTCAGCGGGGTATTTCGGTACCACACGAGGTCCGAACAGCGACGAGCAAGGCGAGATCACAAGATGACAAACGCACATGTGGAATCATGATGCCGAGATGCGAGATCTGGGAATTACGGGCACGGGACGGATATGGCACTTGCAGCGTGAGCCAGTCATATTGATTCCATTACCACAATAATGTTCCAAAGCGGGAAGCTTTTATTACCCCGGATTCTGACTGTCACAGGGGTGACATCATGGGTATGAGCTCGGGGTTCGGATCTCCGAGCTCGCCAGGCGACGGGGTTAACGCGCGGGATTCGGCCTGACTAGTCTAAATAAAATGCAGCGGGAACAAGAGCATGGGAACGGCTGCTGATATATCACTTCCGACTCATTTGTAGTGAACAAGGAATAAGAAAGAGGCAAGGGGCACACAGAGCAAAAGGAGCAAGTAATGATAAGTGATTTCATCGTCTATTCTATGTAAATCAAATCTCAATGGTATCATAGAGAAGTGGGGGAGGGGCAATATCTGCCCAAGCGTAACACAAAGGAAATGTACAAAATCTCGCTTTTGTTCTTTTTTTTTTCAAGGTCTTCTGTGTGTTTTTTCTTTCTTTCTTGTTCACGTCGTCTTATTGTCGCCCTGACTTAGGCCTTGCGCTTCTTGGCGGGCTGGTCGTCGCCGTCGCCCATCTCCTCGTCGGAGTCCTCGTCGTCATCCTCAAAGTCGAGGTCGCTGAGGGCGTCCTGCTCCTGGGCAGCCACTGTTGTGTATGTTAGTGCCTCGTTCATCTTCTCATAAGTCTCGATGTAGCAGAGAGGGAAACATACAGAAGTACTTGATGGCGCCGGGGAAGAGGTCTTCGGCAATGCAGACGGCGAGGTCGTCGGCGGTAGGGAAGATCTCCCACTCGTACTCGTCCTCATCGTCGTCCTCCTCCTCCATGTCGTCGTCGTCGGTCTTCTTGCCAGCCTTGCGGGCCTTGCGCCTCTCCTCCTCCTTCTTGGTGGCCTCCTTGTGCTCCTCGTCCGAGATGTTGCGGCCGCGGAAGCCGAACCAGGCAAAGAAGCTGAGGCCGTCGAGACCAGTGTTGTCCATCTGCTCCTTGAGCTTCTTCTTGAGGTCCGTCTCCTGGTCGGGCTTACCCGAGGCCTTGTCTTCGGCGTGAACCTTGACGACAAGGTCGAGCATGCCGTTGGTCAGGTCCTTGCCCTCCTTCCACTTGATGGGAACGGGCTCTGAGACGAGACCTGCCCAGCCGTCCTTGGCGTTGCGCCACGAGAAGCGCTTCTCGAGGGTGCGGTCCTCGAAGTACTCGTTCTCGGCAAACTCGAACTTGATCGAGATGCTGCGGGGGTCGCCCGAGGGCAGCTCAAAGCGGTCCACCGACAGTCCCGTCAGCGACGTCATGAAGACGTTGGCGTCCTGGGGCTGGATGTACTCGTCAATGTCGGGAGGGCACTGCTCAATGACCAGGGGCCAGAAGCCGGGGATCTGAGAGACGACCTTCTCGCGCTTGGCGTACAGGTCCTTGCTCAGGTTGTACTGTTGGCGGACTGTCATATTGTTAGTCTCGCTGCCGTTCCTGCCGTTCTCCTCCTCTCCATAGTCTGGTCCTGTAGTGTGTGTAGTACTTACGAATCTCAAGCTCGACATCCTCAAAGTCGTCCTCGAGCTCCTCAAGCTGCTCGTAGGCAACGGGGATCTCCTTGTCGTTCTCGGCAGACATTTTGGAGGTATTAGAAATATGTAAGGGGAGGATATTATGTGTGTGTGTGTGTGTGTGTATGTATGTAAGGGAAAAAGAAAAGAGGAGGAGGGTAAGAGAGAGCAAGGAAGGTCCCTTTTTTTATAATACTACGCCAACAAGCGAGGAAAGAACGAGAGCAACAAAGAAAGCTAGCACCTGCCCCGCAGTCGAAGTCTGTCGTCCCGGTAATTCTTAGCTGCGATTACTTTAGTAGGCCACGGAACAAACAAAGACTGGAGTATCAGAAAAATTTTCCCTGGCCTTTGTCCAAGCATCAGACGTCAACAACCACAAGCAAAAAAAATCAAACAAAAAAAGGTGGTGGTGTGGAGGGGGAGGGGCACGGCTTGTTGCTGCTTCGTGCCATACGCTGTACATTGTACGCCGTATGGAGTAATACTTGTAATAAAATACCCCGTACAGGTCACTGCCCGCGTTGCCGCGTCCAGAGAGTATGACGGCCGGGCGGTGAAATTTGAATACCTCAACCTGTACTCCGTACATAGTTGATACCTTACTAGTAGTAGGTACTACCCTGCCAACCTGCCGGCCCAAGACGCCACTAGAGTACGTGATGGGCCCCAGCCATCAGGCCACTGGACCACTGAAAGGAGCCCGTTGCTACAGGGGATTCCGGGGTCCCTGGCTCTGAATGGAAGTGCCCACTGGTTGCTGTGGCTCCAGCGTCAGGGGTCCGCTGTATCCACGGCGTAGTCCGCCAGGGTCCAGTGCCACTGTACGTGGTGCAGATCCTGTTTACTCTGTATTGGGAAAGTTGAGCTGCAGATTTTTTTCCTTCTCGTTTCGTTTCCCTCTTCTTTCGTTTCGTTTCTACGAGTAAAGGATCCATATGCTGATTAACATCCTGGCTTGACCGGTATTGCCACCTAGTGTAGTGCTTTGGTCATATGCCAAAGTGCCAAAGCTGCCAAGGTTCAAGCTGGCAGTTGGCAGACGAGAGAGTTGAGTGCTGTTGCGATTATGTCATGCTTGCCCCGCATCTATACTCCTCGCCCCTCCATCTGCCCCTCCAGCTTCAAAGCTCCCCTTAATACTCCGTACTCCGTAGCGGTCTATACGAGTATCCATATGAGTAGTCACTTCACTTCAAGAAATCCCCATCTTATGTCATTAAAACCGCTGTCCTCCCGTGGACCACCATGGCCGCAACCATCATGCCCCTGGAAGTAGCCGTCTTCTCCGTCGACGATGCCATCCGCGCCATCAACCAAGGTTGCCAGCGCATCGAGCTCAACGCCCGTGGTTCCTATCCATCCGGGGGACTTACACCACCCATATCCGAGCTGACCACTGCTTCGGCATCACTCCAACATGTGCCCCTGCGAGTCATGATTCGGCCGACTGTCACCTCACCCAGTGACTTTATATACACACCCGAGGATTTCGACTCCATGAAGGAGTCCGTCGTATCCTTTAAGCAGTCAGGGTCCATGGACCTCAAACGGGGGGATGGCTTCGTCTTTGGAATACTGCAACTACTCTTCGGCGGACAACTGGCGGTCGATGAGGCTCGATGCTCCGAGCTGGTCCGTCTGGCCGCCCCGTTTCCCTGCGTCTTTCACCGTGCGTTTGACGCCGTCCTGGGTACCGAGAGGGAGGGCCCGCAGGAGCACGAGGCGGTGGTGTCCGCTTTGCGTAATCTAGCATCTTGCGGGTTCAAGGGACTCCTCACATCGGGAGGACCAGGCTGCCATGCCGACCATCTCGACCGTTTGCACTCACTAGCCTGGGTCGCCCAATCCCAGGGCATCCAGCTTATTGTGGGGGGTGGTGTGCGTCCCGACAACGCTACCCGGGCAGTGGGCAAGCTGGCCGGCCATAGCTCGAACTCTATATGGCTGCACTCGGCCTGCCTTATCCCGGCATCTGACACGCACAGCCTCGATAGCTCCGTGCTGGCTGACTTGCTTTCGATCTTGGGGAGGGGATGACGATATGAGAATAGCCACTGATATTACCACGTGCGCACACATACACTCACACATACACTCTGGCATCGTAACAAGCGTTCTCTTCATTTCGTCATTCATTTCTCTTGTAAGCCTCGGACTTGTATACATCTTCGCCCCTCGACTCCATCCAACGCCGGCCTCACTAAAAACTCTTAAAACTGATACAGGTGTAATTTATACTCAAGAATAATAAACAGACGGAGAAGGAGGCTATTAGGCCGAGCAGTCTGACCCTCCCTCGCCGAGACCAAGGCACTCTGACATCTTGTAGAATATGTCGATGTTGCTGAAGGTTCCGCCAAACAGCTCCTGGCAAGGGCCCCAGGCAAAGACGGGTACGTCAGTGAGCGAATGGAGGCCCTGGGCCTCGGAGGTGGGCAGCGTTCCGTTGACAATGATGCCACCCTTGGCATCCTCCGGGTTGGCATAGTAGTCATCGGACCCCTCCACAAGTTCGACGGCCGGCTCACGGGGGCCCTCCTTGTGCACCTTGTAGTTCTCGCGATGGTCGGGCATGGCGCCCACACCAGCGGCGATGGCATACCGGGGCTCCCAGTTGGTGGGGAAGTTGGGGCCCGTGCCGTAGTTGACACCGCTGGGGGGCTTGCCCGTCGTGTAGTGCGAGTGGCCCGAGTTCTCGTACACGCCAATGGCGCGGCGCTTCTGGCGCTCATCGTCCTGAGCCTCGAGGTACTTGGTATCGGCGGATCCGTAGACGCTGTTCATAAAATTCTATGGTCAGCAGGGGGGCAATGACGGAGTGTTTGGGGGGAATGTGAACTGACTCAAATCCGTGTCCGTGGTCAGCCGAGACAACAATGAGCGTCTCGTCGAGGGCGCCAAGCTCCTCGAGCTTCTTCATGGTGGCGCGGACTGTGTCGTCAAGCTCGAGCAGGTCGCCGAGGGCGCGGTCGTAGTCGAGAGTGTGCATCTGCTTGTCGATGGAGGCGGCTTCGACCATGAGGAAGAAGCCATCGTCGCCGCCGCGGCTGTCGAGGATCTCGACGGCCTTGGTAGCCATGTCCTTGAGCCCGGGGAGGTCAAGGGCATCACCGTCGCCGCCGGCCGGGTCGTTGGCAAGACCCTTGAGGTTGTCCTTGTAGATGTTGCGGTCGAGCCAGACAGGCAGGTTTTCACGGCAGAAGATGCCGAGATGCTTGTCCTCTTTGTTGGCCTTGAGGAGGCTGGTACGGTTCAGGCTGACTGAGTAGCCCTTCTTGGCGAACTCCTCGTAGTAGTCCTTGCCGTGGAACGAGTCCTCGCCCGCAATGAACTGGTCAGCTCCAGCGCCAAAGTACACGTCTGGGCCGTTTTGCTTGGTCCACGTGTAGTTGGTCATGCCGTTGAGCGCCTGGTCGATGAGGGGCCCGTACTCGCTGCGCAGGCGCGTGTGGCCCGTCAGTGCGATGGGTGTCGCGTCCGCCATGAAGGCAGTCGACACGGCTCCCCAGGCACCCCTGCGCACGCGGTGAAAGATCTCGACGATCGTCTCAACCTTGGGGTCGTCAAATGGGTCGGAGGATGAGTCGGCGTACACACTTAGTAGTATCATGTCAGTAACAGCATACACAGGAACTGCTGACGCAAATAAGAAGAGACAACAACCTACCCCATGGCGTTGACGGTGCTCTTGTGACCCGTGTACAGAGCCGAGGCCGAGTTGGCGGAGTCGGTGATGTACGAGTCAATCGAGTGCGTCATCTGGTGTCCCAGCACCGGAAAGTCGTCCAGTTTCAGCAGAGACTGGTACTTTCCGTTTATGCTTTTATGTCCCAGCAGGCGGGCAGCGGTGATCTGTCCAAGTTGTCCTTGTCAGCCTTTCCTTCTTGAACAAACAGTCTTCTTTTCGTCTCTTGTTTATTTCAAGGACTCACCATGTTGGTAGTCATGCCGTCGCCAATGAAGAAGACTACATTCTTGGCCTTGCGCTTCTTTGAAATGTCCCGAACGGTCCATTCGGCCGTCGTGGTCTCGCCGTTGTAGTAATGCAGGGTAACAGTGTAAGTTCCGGGCTCGCGGAGGCTGAGCTTGCGGTATGCCTTGGCCGCGACATTGACGACGCTGGCCTTGTCCTCGTCCTCGGCAAACAGGTCCTCGTACCACGAGAAGTCCCACTTCTCGATCTTGGGCTCCTCGACGCCAAAGAAGCTGGCAAAGTCGCGGGGCTTGCCCTTACCCTTGGCAATGGTCACCTTGAACTTCTCGTCGGGCTTCCCATCGTGCGCTGCCTCGCTGCCATTGACCGGCGCGTGCACCTCGACGCGCAGGTCGAAGAGCTGACCCGGGAGGAAGTCAGACTGGTCCGGAGGGAGGAGGCAGCCGAGCGTGGGACACGTCCCCAGGCGCTGGTATGTCTGGGCCGACGCGATACCGCAGAGGGCCGCGACGGCAGTGGCCACGCTGAACTTCATGCCAGGCAACAGTGCATATACCAATGTATATAACTAGGCAGAGATACTGTTGACACAGAAGAAGAAAACGGTAGAGAGTTACAGGAGGAGGAGGAGGAGGAGAGGAGGGAAGGCAGCAGATAACTTTGGAGTGTGCGGGTGTGCCTGTTCTTGTACCAACAGCCCATGGGCCAGCCAAGACAATCACACCAGACCAAAGAAAGCAAGGGGTCCGCTGCGCGGAGAGTTATGGATGCATGGGGGAGCGGGTTTAATCGAAGAGGACGACCATGTGGCCCCGGAACCTTGGTCCTGCCGCCTGTGTAGGAATCGGGTCATTGTGGCTTCTCTTGGTCTCGGAACATGACGTCCCTTTACCAAAGGTACTACTCGCTCGCGCTTTCACAACCTCACTCCACCAGAGTTGCATCGTCCCGTTCTATCTTCCTCATTAGCTCCTTTATCCCGTTTCCTCGACCTGCAGGCTGCCATTGATCGTCCCAAGGTGCATTAAGTCCTGTAAGGTTGAAAACCGGCGGCGTGAAACAAACATAAACAACACAAGACGAGCCCAATGCCCGCCCCGGGCACCGTGACCTCAACACGACTCTTCTCCCTATCGTCGTTTCTCTCGTCATCCTCCACGGGCCCCGGAATTCAAGCATGCTCGTAATTAGCTTAACCAACAACCTAAATTGACCTTAATCGCATTAGGAGTAACAAGCTTGTTTTGCGTCCCCGTGGGCAAATTGGCCGCTCTGATTGGCTGGTTGCACTCACACATCCGAATCGGCGTCATCCAACTCTTCCGCTCTCCGCTTCATCACAGCAACATGGCAAAAGAACCAGGAAGCTAAAATGGATTATTGCTTGAGTGGAGAACAAGCCTGCAGGATGCATGAGGATAATTCTGTGCCAACAACCCGTTTCTTTCTGGAACGAAACACGTGCATCCCACGGCCAATAGCATCATATACTCAGCAAGGCTCGAGCTTGTTCGATCAAGCCTCCTGTTATCAATCTCCTAGACTTTGTTTCCCTCTTGGTCAGCTTCTGCAGTGTTGCTAGTCTTGGCTGCCGAGAGCCGACTTGGTCTTGGTTCTGCGAGGGTAACTCGTATGTTCCCACAGCTGACTACTAGCCGCCTAGTACCTGGAGCGTCGTATGGCGATGGTCACATCCCACGTGCTTGAGGCTGTGCAAGGCACCAAGAGAGAGCCAAGACACCGGATCAATAGATCGTGTAATCCGTCGATTCATGACAATGAACCATCGCTTCCTTTGGGAAGTCATGAGCGACGATTTTGATCCAGGCGTCTATAGATGAACATGCTATTGACTGCTTTCCTTCTCAGCAAAGCCTTTGTTGGCCAGCGCTTGGCCATCGCCTTCCGGCTCGAGTGGTGGTGTCTCGACCTGCTCGACGTCGGCCAGATCCTGCCATGCCGGCTTGTTGTATCTTTCCTGTCCAGCCTGGCTTTTGAAGTGGTACCCTCGCGCACGTGGTCGCTGTCCCGTTCCCTCCGGCAGCTCGGACTCGTACGACGCGGAAAACTGGCGACTTGCGGCCTCTAGCTCTTCGGTCCCGGTCCCCTTGTCCGCACCGCGACGCAACATCTCGCGAATAGCTGCCAGGAACTCGGATAAAACGTGGTGATTGTGAATCTGTAGCAAGTTCCAGCCCAGCATCTCCCTAGCGCTGAGCAGGTGGTGCAGGTAGGCCCGGTGGTGACGTTGACAGGTGTGACACTGACATCCTTCTACTAGTGGCTCGAGGGACGCGCTGTGTTCGTCCGACCACATGTCGATCCCAAGCGGTAGAATTTGGCGATCGCTAGAATCCGAGATCGCTGGATTAAGGGTGAATGAAAGTGCGACACCGCCGTCTGACGCGCTATTGACAAAGGGAATCATGACCATGTCGACACCGAGCAGTGTCTGTCGGAGAATAGCGTGCGGCGACTGCGGTATGTCGAGCGATAGCCTTGGTAGATCCTTCAGCGGCTTGTAGCCAGCCAGCTCCGGCATGATGTTCACATCGTATACCGCCAGGCCGGACAGGTCTTCTGCAAGGTCCTCGGACAGGTGGTTCAGGTAGCTCCACTGGATGGGGTACTCAACAGGCGGCACGGGCGCAAATACGGACAAGTCCGCGGAAGTATTCGTGCCCACCAATTTGAAGAACTCATCTACCCACTCCTCGGTACGCTCAGCCATCCTGAGCTGCTTCTTAGCCACGGGAGTGGCGCTTGTATGCAGCAAGTCGGCGAGCGGGATGACTATGTCGGGATGCAGCTTCTCGATGGCCGAGACGTATTTGGGTACGGTGATGGAAGAGAAGCCGGTCGACGTGTAGATGCTGATGTTCTTCGAAGTGTTCCCAGCGGGCGGTACGACGGCAGGCACACGCCGTGCTCCCATGATGGTAGGAATCTCGGGTGGGAAGGCAGTAAATGTGTGCAGCGCATCCTTTGCCGGCGTCTTCAGTATCGGCGGGTCCTTCTTGTCCAAGACTATCGCGTATCGCGTGTCAGTTAATGTGCGAGACAGTAGCCCCAGTGGTTTTGATTCCCCTTACAGTCTTCCAGAGCCATGTAGGCCGAGGACAGAGAAGAGTGTTTTGATAGCATATCTGGTGTGAGATGAGGGATGGTGCCTCGCGATGCAAAGCCTGCGTAGTTGGGCGTTTCTATCGCCTTGCGGCCTGGGAGGGCCAAGAGGCCTAATCTTGCCGAACACTCATGGATGCTCTCTGATGTCCACAAAGTCTTGAATACCCTCTGGGACGACGCCATCTCTTGGTCTGCTTGGTCAACAGCCATCGTCATAATACGGCTGCGCACCTAGCGGCAGTGAGGACCAATATGAATGCGACACCAGGTTGATGGTGCGTTCTTTTCCACAGTCTATTGGAGTGTATAGTCACTTCTCCATCAGTTCGAGGAGAGAAACAGTAGGCTGCATTGAGTGCTATGTCGTTGACTGGAGGGTTATTGTGTGTCATGGAAGTTGAGAACCAACGGCGTGTGGTGGCATGTGTGAAAGCGGTACTATTGAGGTGTTGATTTGACCACAAAAGCGGCAGATGTAGTGGAGGTATGTGCAGATTGTGTGCAAAAATACACACCTGGCGCCTTCCCGCATTCCAGCGCGGGTCGCTCCTTCGAATCCTTCCTGGCCCCACGTGTCAGTGCCGTTGCACCTACCAAGTCTGAGAAGCTTTAAGAGGCTGAGCCGAGCGTCCCTCAATACGACTGGAGGCATTGGATCGACGTGAGACGAGCCCGTGTAACAGCTTCTGGGACCGTGGATACGAGCCTTCGCCCGCCCGTCCGTTCATCACCCCCCCCCCTGCTCGATTTTAAAGAGAAGAGAATCAGAGGCGATACTTATCTTTACGGTGATGGTCTCCCACCGACATGAAGAGACAGTGCCCCTCATGACCGACTCGGACCATCGAGACGACGAGGCTGTCGCGGCTGCGGCCGCCGCCCCGCCCGGCCGCGCGGGTGACAATGCAGCCATTGATGCTGGCCATCAACACCCAGATGCACCTCTCGCGAGCGCAGCGAACGGCGAGGACGACAATCCCCGGGATGATTCAAACACTGGCGGCACGCTTCGAAGCAGCCCCAGCGATTCCGTCCCTTCCGGCAACGATCGCTCGACCAGCCCACTGCAGGTAGTAGACGACAACTCGAGCGCCAACGAGGGCGGCGGTGGGAGCGGCATTTCGACCCCGCGCTTCCTTCAAGAGGAGAGGGCGGCGAAGCGTTGGAAATGGGTTCCGTACAGCGTGCGACGTACCGCCAGGGCCGTGTCCAAGTGGTCCTGGGGTCCCCCAAACGCCGGGCCGTACCGCATTGCGCCCTTGTTCCCAGTGATCCAGCAATACCCGCTGTACCTGGTCGACAAGTTTCTGCCGAAGCGCAAACAGCGCGGCTGGCTGCTTTTCTTTTATTTCTCCATGTGGATCATCACATTCACCCTCGTCAAGAGGCAGGGCACCCTTGCGACAGAAATTGCAGGCTGGGGAACGCCGCAGGACATTAGCTGCGGCGCCTCGTACTGGAGTTCTGACAATGGCTGCGGCATCGATGGCAATGACTGCCGGCCATTCAACAACAGCGGGTTCGCGTTCCGCTGCCGGGGGAGCTGCGACAGCTACCATGTGCTCAACCCGCACGCCGTGGGCGACCAGGAGCTCGTCTACCGATCCATCGTAGTCGGTGGCCCCACCGACGGCGAGACTTACTATCGCGGCGACTCTTACATATGCGGCGCCGCCATCCATGCTGGCATCATCAGCAACGCGGGCGGTGGGTGCGGTGTCGTGGAGCTTATTGGGGAGAGGGATTCGTTTGACGGGTCCAACCGTAACGGCATCAAGAGTCTAGGATTCGACTCCTACTTCCCTCTAGCCTTCCGCTTTGTGCCCGACATTGAGTGCAAAGCCAAGGACTCACGCTGGTCGCTGCTGGCCTTGTCAGTCGTCTTCACGACCGTCCTATCACTGTTCACCGATTCGCCCCCGCTCTTCTTCTTTGGAAACTTCGTCATCATGTTTTGGACCACGGGCATGGCGACAGACACACCGTCGTACAGCTCAGTGGCGGCTCTCTTCTCCAACATCCTTGGCAAATTCCTACCGGCCGCGTTCTGTGCGTGGGTCATCTACGACAAGATGGGGCCTCGGCGTACACTGGGCGGCCTGACAGCGCAGATTGAGAAGACCGTGCTATGGCTGGGGCCGTGCTGGGTGGGTGTGCTGGACAACTACACGCTCGACTTCATCCCCATTCAGCGGCTGACGGGTCACGACCTGGAGCAACAGCCGGGGGCTAAGGCGGCCCTGGCGATCATCATTGTCGTGCTGCTTGTTATTGTCGCCTCGCAAGTCTGGTTCTTCCGCCAGGAGGGCCGCTTCCGCCGCTATATCAAGCTTTATGCCGTCTTTGTCGGTGGCATCGTCATCGCACTCCTCCTGCCCGGCCTAGACCTACGCATCCACCACTACATCCTGGCCCTGCTCCTGCTCCCGGGGACGAGCATGCAAACGCGCCCGTCCCTCGTCTACCAGGGCCTTCTGGTTGGCCTGTTCATCAACGGAATAGCCCGCTGGGGCTTCGACTCAGTCCTCCAGACACCTGACGACCTCCAGGGTGACGCCCAGCTGGGCACCGAGCTGCCTACCATCCCCTCTCCCACCATCGCCCTAGCCAGCAACGGAACTGTCTCCGACACCGTTGCCAACCTCACGTCGTCCAACATAACTTTCTCGTGGGATCCGCCATCGGGAGGCGTGGCCAAGTCCGAGTTCGACGGCATTAGCATCCTGGTCAACGATGTCGAGCGCTTCCGCACCTACTTTGACGACTCTGTCGGCCAGGAGGACAGCTTCGTCTGGCAGCGCGAAGCCGACCTTGACGTACCAGAATATTTCCGCTTCGCCTTTATGGACGGTTCGTCTAGCGGGGATTACACGAAGGCGGGTGTGTGGACGGCTGATGGGGAGTGGATCGACATGAAGCCCGGGCCGTCGAAGGTCAAGGCCAGGGACGTGGGCGTACATCAGAGGGTCAAGGGGCGACGGCTCTAATCTCCTTGACGACTTATTTTTTCTTGTTCACATTTCCACGTCCTAAATTTGGGTTGCACAAGTTTTTACTTGAATCTTTTGGCGTTCTGAACGACTGCACTTTTGAACGTTTGGGTAGTTTAGATGGATATATATGCCCGATACATTGTTACCTTTTACATCTTGCATCTACAGGCACGAGTACCTGATGCGCAGTATTATCACATAGATATATACGCGGTTGACATGGTTGATGTTGCACATCTGAGTACATATACGCAGGGATAGGATCAATTCCAATGCGAGCTGCGACGGTGATTGAGCTCAGCCAGCTCAGCAAATTGTTAGCGCAACGCTCACCCCACATTACTTCATCATAATGCTCCCCCTCCATCTGGACAATCTCAACTCAACGTCAACGCAGCGCATCAACAGCTTCTCAAAACAGCCCGTCCGCATCAAAAACAGCTGTGCTTTAATTCATTTCATAAAACCACATCATATTCTAAAGTTCCTTCAAATTCTACCGCCACGATGCCCGCCCGCGTCCCCTCAGAAGGTGACTTCGACGATCTCAAGGCTGTGGTCCCTCACACGCTGCACTTCCCGTCCCCGCCAGAGTCGACGACGGCGCTGATGCTCGTGTTCCACGGCCTCGGCGACACAGACCGCAACTTTGCCTCATTTGCCGAGTCGACCAACCTCCCCGGCGTGCTGGCCCTCACCGTGCGCGGCACAAGCCGCCTGCCTGCCGAGCTGGGCATCGAGGAGGGTTACCACTGGGGTGACGATCTCATCATTGACCAAGCGGGCAATCTGGACTCGGAGGGCGCTGGGTTTGCAAAGGCCGAGAAGGCCATACTCGACGAGGTTGTGGAAAAGACGATCGTCGAGAAGCTAGGGTGGGAGACCAACGACATTCTGCTGTTTGGATTCGGCCAAGGAGGGTCGCTAGCCCTGGGGCTCGCAGCGCGACTTGCCGAGAAGGAGAGTGGCAAGAAATTCAAGGGCGTGGTCTCTCTGGGTGGACCACTCCCGGACTCCATGAAGACATCGGGCGGCAAGAAGAGTGCCACGGACGTGCTGGTTGCGCAGGTCGATGACGCCGAGGGCGAGAAGGTCAAGAGGCAGTTTGAGAGCGCGCAGGTGGTCCACTGGGAGAGGAAGGGTGTGGACATGCCCCGTGATAGGGATGAGATGGTCCCCCTGATGAAGTTTTGGTCCGCCAGGTTGAATAGCGGATTTGGCGAGGAATCTCAGGACAAGAAATGATCTCATGGTGATAGTTCTAGAATATTGAGAGATGAATCTCGGCACAGTGACAGGTGTAATTGCTAGACAATAAAGCCCGTTCAAGTGCCCGTTTGTAGCATCTCGGCGAGAGTGTCCCACTTAGCGGCGGAAGCATCGCTGCTTGCCCTAGCCACGCTTCGCAGCCCGCTGCACATGAAACGCAGGTGCTTGTCAAAGTCGTCGTTGATGCCAACGTAGTCGTCATATCGGGGCCCACTATCATCACGATTTTGCTCCAGCCTTATGGCCAAGTCGAAAATGTCAAGGGTACACTGCCTGATTGGTGTGAGCCGGCTGCCTAGGCAGGCCTGGTCAACAACAGTCTTGATGAAATGGCTGTGCAGGGCGGCAATCGCGTCGACATCGTGGTTTGCATCCCGGTCGAGCAGGTCTCGATGGAGCTGAGCCGTGGCGGGTGTGAGGACGAGCGTGGCGAGATATGTCTGGACGGTGACACAAAACCAGACGAGCTTGTTGCGGCAGAGGTAGTAGAGGGCGCGCTCGGGCCAGCGCTCGTGGTCCGTCCAATAGCCGTCCAAGATGCGAGGCTGGTGCAGGACATAGTTTGCACGGCGGAGCTGAAGGAGCAGGGTAAAGATGGCCTGGTAGTGTTCCTCTGCTGCGGATCCCGAGCCTGGAGACAGCGAGAGTGCCATCTGTACGGGCCACGGGAGGCGGTACGTGACACGGATCTGTGGGAGGGCCGCCGAGATGCGGGTTCTGACTTGTGCAACTGGGACAACCCTCCCCTGCTCGGCGACACTGACAAGTAGCCGGTTGGCGTCAACCTGAGGGAAGTGTTCGTGGCCAATGGCCGTGAGGGCTGGGCCATCGTGCCACCGCGGGTTCCGGGTATCAATACGCTCAAACACGTCCTGGCAGAAGCCCGAGGCAGCGGACCCGTCCGACATGAGATAGAGCACATGCAGAGCCTCGAGGGACTCAACCAGCCGGCACTGCCCAAAAAGGGTGTCGCGAAGTGTCGTCGACGTGGTCGTGTACCGGCTCTCGAGCCACTTGTCAAATGCCGTGGCGAATAAGTAAGAGAATGGCGCCAGCTCGGACCCAGGCGGACAGATGATGTCGTAGCCCAGGTCACGTTGGGGGCCGACAGGGGCAGCTTTAATCGCAGTGGTAGCACCCAGACGAGCCAGGACAACGAGGTTCTTCCCAGCATTGAGAATTTTTGTGGCGGCAGGGCGTAAGAAAGAGGGGGCATGAAGTCTCCCATCGGGAGTGAGTCGGAGACGGAAGCGGGAACGCCATATGTCGCTGAGGGCGGAATCTTCGCGCACATCCTCGTACACGAAGAACATGGCGTCGTCACGGATCAGCCTTCCCTCGTCCATCCATAGACGCACTGGCCGTAGGTAGACGTTAAAGCACTCGGCAAAGATGCGGGCGAGGAATTCGTATAGATCGGGCTTACCGCTCAGCTGCATCAAGTTGGCCTCGTCGTAGAGCAGCTCAAGATAGCGGAAGGGGCCTGGGTCGTGCTCCTGCCCCACGCGGGCGATGATAGCCGACAGGGTACACAGGGGCTCGGTAAAGGGGGCAACTTCGGCGCGTAGGGACATGAGGCTGGCCACGCATGTGGCGCCGGATGGAATGCTGGCTGGGGAAGCAAAGCGAGAGTGCATGTCAGATAGATGGGCGTCCAGACCAGCCAGACGGGCTACGACGCAGTCCTGGAATGCCTGGAGGTGAGATGCGTCTGGATTGTCGACAGCAAACTTCCGCAGGCGACGTAGAAGACGACCCGTCTCGGTGAAGGTGTTGATCAGCGCACGATGGGTATCCCAGAGGAGGTGCCGAGTCTGGAAAGAGGGAAGCGGGTTGCAGCGGGCATCAAAGATGTTTGTGTCGAGGCCCTGAAGCATGAAGAGCACCTCGCGTACTACGTGGACCTCGCTGACAGCCGTCTTTCGCGCGTGGCCGGACGCGTCAGTTGACGGTTTGGAGATGCGCCAGGCCTGGGCGGCCCGGATGGCCTGCAGCAGAGCGTCATCGTCGGGCTTGACGATGAGGTCCTCTGCTGTTCTTCCCACGGCGGCTCCATCGTTAGAATCTGTGTCTGGGGTCTCTGGTGTATCGTCGGGTCCATCGCCAGACCGATAGTAGTCCTCATCATCGGAGCTGTCGGCATAACGTATCGTTTTCCACAAAGAGGGGTCGTCATCCTCATCCCAGCCATCCTCCCGTGCCACAGTCTCCCAATTTAGACTCTCAGGCACCACCTCTGGCGGCTCATTCAGGGCCTCGACATCGACAAGCCTCGTGTTGAACGTGGGCTGGTCGGACAGCTCAAGCAGCAAGTGCAGCACGTCGGGATTCCACTTTGACGGTGCCGTATCCTCGAGGTTTTCCAGGCTCTGGTGAAGCGCATCGGCCAGGGCCTCTCGGTGGTTTACCCTGAAGCGCTCCTCAAGTCCATCTAGCCGATTAGCCACGTCAAACTGATTCGTACGCAGGTATGAGTGTGACTTGAGCTTGGCGAGGATGGTCTGGCGAACGTGGTTGAAGGAGGATGTGTCTTGGGTGGCAGACAGGCCTGTCATGGCATGGACCAGCTCATCGGCAAGGCCGCCGAGCCTCAGAGCAAAGGCCATGATTCCATACCAGAGATTTCCTACCTTGATATGTTGAGCGGATATGCTTGGAGCATGGATATAATATCAGTCTGCTAGAGACGCGTCGTGTGTACCCATATCTTGAGTTTACTGCTACTAGTACGGGCTGGAGAAGTCACGGCGCGGTGAGTCTTGCCCGGGCACCGCCTGGATTGCCTACAGTGGTTCCTCCGGTGGGTTATAGCGAGATACCACCTATAATGAGATGTGTTACAGCGCATGGGAGCGCTAATGCGGAGAGAGTTAGCGCTGGAGCTTCTTCCCCGACCCCTGAACGAAATCAAGTTTATTCCCAATTGAAGCTCTCGACAAGATTTATGCGTAATTAGTAAAACGATGCAAATAATTTTGCCCCTTTGCTCTGCATTGCTCTGCTGCTCGTATCAACATCAACATCAACACCACCACCTGTCGCCTTGCTTCCCCGGCGCATCATCTCCTCGTCGAGCGACTCTTCGATCGATGGGATTATCAAACATGATCTGATCTTCCTCAGTCTTGCGCTTCCTCCAACTTGTCTGCCACTACCTTCGCCGTCCACTCATGGGCCGCTGACGTAGGTCGACACGTCTCGGTGCCAACGCTATCTGCCACCCACAACACCATCATCACCACCGTCATCGCGCCTAGCCACTCGACCCCCTCGCCCCCGCCATCATGACCGTAGCGCGACCCGTGCGGGCGCTCATTGTGGGCTCTGTCCTGCTTTGGTGCTTCTTTCTCTATCAGATCTTCAAGCCCGTCCCCGAGTTCCACGGGCCTGGGGACCGCTATATCAATTTCGAGCGCGATCCGAATCTCGACCGTGGGCATCCCCCTCGAAGTACATAATAACCCTCCGGCATGTTAGCTAACACTGGACTGCAGCCACCTACGAACCCGAAGGAACACTACGCCGCACCTCCGAAGCGTATGCCCCCGACGCCAAGCATTCGGCCCGCATCGACGCGACGCTTCTTGCTCTGGTGCGCAACGAGGAGCTGGACGATATGGTGGAGTCGATGAAGGACCTGGAGCGGACATGGAACCACAAGTTTAACTATCCCTGGACCTTCTTCAACGAAGTACCCTTCACCGAGGAGTTCAAGCGCAAGACGTCAGCCGTGACCAAGGCCAAGTGCAACTACGAGCTCATCCCCAGCGAACACTGGGACAAGCCCGATTGGATCGACGACAAGACCTTCCAGCAGTCAGCGAAGGTCCTCGAGGGAAAGGGCGTGCAGTACGCCAGCAAGATGTCGTACCACCAGATGTGCCGTTGGAACAGCGGCCTGTTCTACAAGCACCCCGCGCTGCGTGACACGCGTTACTACTGGCGCGTGGAGCCAAACGTCCATTTCTTCTGCGACGTCGACTACGATGTCTTCGCCTATATGTACGATAACAACAAGACGTACGGCTTCACCATCAACCTCTACGACGACCCGCGCACCCTGCCCACGCTCTGGCCTGAGACGCTCAAGTTCCTCGAAAAGCACCCGGAGCACCTCGACGAGAAGAATGCCATGGGCTGGGTCACCGATGACACGCTCCGACCCGAAAACAACCACCGTGCCCAGGGCTACTCGACCTGTCACTTCTGGAGCAACTTTGAGGTCGGCGATATGGAGTTCTGGCGCGGCAAAGCCTACGAGGACTACTTTGAGCACCTCGACCGCGCCGGAGGCTTCTTTTATGAGCGCTGGGGCGATGCCCCGGTGCACAGCATTGCTCTCGGCCTCTTTGAGGACTCTAGCAAGATCCATTGGTAGGACATATTGCTGAACAATACCCTCTTTTTATATGTTGGTGCTAACTCTTCCCCTCAGGTTCCGCGACATTGGGTACCAGCACATTCCCTTCTTCAACTGCCCCAACTCGCCAAAGTGCCATGGCTGCGTCAAGGGCCGCCTAACGGACGGCGAGGCCTGGCTTCACCGCGACGATTGCCGGCCTGTTTGGTTCAAGCACGCCGGGATGGGTTAATCTCTCTCCGGGTAGATCTTGTTCTCAGGTCTATTCCTTAACTCTTTTCTTGTGCAATTTTGAAGGCGTAATCTTTTCAAGCTAGGAAGGTAGTGATATTTTGGGCTATTGGATTTGTTTCGGTACACGCTTACCTCTTGACGAGGCGAGATGTGTATAAGCATAGATTTGGGATCACTTGGATGGCCGGCGCAGCATAGTATATACAAGACACGAAGAAGTAAAACAATGCAAATGCCAAAGGCAGGGCGTAGAGATGTTGGTGTGTGAAGAAGGTACTGTAATTTCGAGGCTTCCTTTAGATTCCCCTCTGGGGAGCCTTCTAGGGGCGGCCCCTCTTCGCTTCGCTTGCCGGCATACAGATGGATGTACGAGGCTGGCATGAATGGATGTCGTGACCCACTCTAGGTTATGTAGTTTTTTATAGTACCTCTCATCAACTTGGCAGCACAGCAACTTCACATCAACACATCGACCTGGCCACTTCAACACACGGAAGAAAAAGTGCCAATGAGTATTAGCCCAGTACTGCTTACACACAAGTGGCTCATTACGACTATCGACATAAACATGTGCACATAGCGCTGGACATTGCTCGCTCCCCAGACGCCATGTCCCTTCCAGATAAGCCATCCGCCCAGCTGGTAGGGTCAAACGGCCCCATCCACGCCGTATCATACTCTGCCAGTCCGGGCGCGTATATCCTCACAGGCTCGTCCGACCGGACAATCAGGCTGTACAATCCGGACAACCGGGCCCCATCACCGACAGGGGCCGTGCCCGAGGGTAGGCTAGTCCAGACGTACCAGTCGCACGGGTACGAGGTGCTCGGCCTGAGCGTCTCTCACGACAACGAACGCTTCGTTTCGTGCGGCGGCGACCGGACAGTGTACCTGTGGGACGTGGCCGGCGCTGTCACCACACGGCGCTTTACCCACGGCTCGCGGGTCAATGCCGTGCGACTCGCCGGCGCGGGCGGGTGTCTAGTCGTCAGCGGCGGGGCCGACACGTCCGTCAAGGTGTGGGACACGCGGTCCGGCAACATCAAGCCAATCCAGGTGCTAGATGAGGCGCGCGACGCCGTCACCGCACTCGTAGTCCCCCCGGATGGGAGTGAGATTGTCGCGGGAAGTGTCGACGGCCGGGTTCGCAGCTACGATGTCCGCACGGGGAGAGTCACAACGGACGTGCTCGGTGCTAGCGTGACGGCCCTCGGTCTGTCGAGGGACGCCAAGACCTTGCTGGTCGGCAGCCTGGACAACCGGCTACGCCTAATGGACCGCGAGGAGGGCACCTGCCTACGTGCGTACCACGACGAGGGTTACAAGAACACCGAGTTGAGGGTGCAGAGCATGCTGGGCGGTGGGGAGAAGTATGTCCTCGCGGGGGATGAGTCGCCTGTCACTGCCGAGGGGGCGAGTGATAGTGGGCGCGTCTGGGTGTGGGATCTGCTCTCAGCCAAGCTCATCAAGAGGATATCCGTCCCGTGGGGGCCGGGGCCGCGGAAAAAGGTGGTTGGGAGGGACGGCAAGGAAAAGCCCAGGACAAACGTAGTCAGCTGCATGGACTGGAGGGACGGGGGGTGGGGAGACCAGTTTTGCGTGGGCGGGTCATCCGGCGTTGTCACAGTGTACGGGTCTCTATAACAGGCTGTGTTTTCTATGTATGGTAAAATCGGAAAAGTCGATGATGAATTACGTAGTATAGTATAAAGGCGTCCATCAATACGTACAGATCAGTACGTGCAGCCGCGAGCAAAGCAAGGGCGCCTCCCGGCAGGGCATCTGGAGGAAGCTACAAATGCAGTGCCCAACAGTTATCGCATCACAGTGGGAACACGAGTTCTTGAAAGCAGTAATCTTCATATCCAGTCGCCTGGCACTATGTATGCGTCATATCCCTAGCCCTTTCTTTGGCTAGTAAACCCCCGTCAGAGTCCTTCCTCGATGAAGTCCCAACTCATAAAAACCCAGTGTACAGAACTCCGTATAATGCAGTAAGTAATATGCTCCCTATCAAAATCATACAATAAAAGTCCCCACATCCGGGACATCAAACCCTGGGGTATATCATGTCCATATCCCGCGCGTACAGCTTGCCAATCGGCTCAGCCATCTCCCAAAAGAAACCGTCGCCCTTGGCGCCCTCCTCGATTCGGCGCACGATCCGGAAGCCCGGATCAGAGACACCGGGGGAACGAGTGGCGTGGTCACGGACGAGCATCAGCAGACGTAGGCGGTGGTCAATGGCGAGCTGGGCGTCGCGCGCGGCACCCCACACACCACACATCATGTCGACAAGGGGCTTGACGAGCCGGACGTAGTCGACAACTCTGTCCAGGGCGGACAGGGGCTGCGTCGCGCTGAGCACATCAATGGCCTCAGCCACGCCCGTCGACATCATAGGGAAGGGCATGCTGAGGGCCATGTGGTGCGAACGGAGCACCATGTCTACCGTCTCGGCCATCTCCACAATACCCACGGCGCAGTCATAGCATCGCCGCATGTGACTCGAGCGAACCTCGGGGGACAGCTGGTGCGGGGCCCGGCTGTGTCGGTTGAGTCGGATCATGGCGTGGTTGTACAGCAGATGCATCGTCAGGAACGAGCCGGCCTGTCCAGACAGTGCGGCCGACTCGAGGTTAGCACGGCTAAATACCAGGCGGCTCGGCAGCACGGCCCGCCACCCATCCAGGGCGTACACCAGGGCGTGGATCTTGGACGCCTCCGTCTCTGCCGAGATGGGGCGGTTGACCAGCCTGTAAAGCGACGACTGCGACTCGGCCCACAGGTGCACCATCTCGACGAGATATGCGTCAGCCTCCTGCGGCTGGTCCTGCGTCCGCGACATGCTCAGCTGCAGCGGGTTGAAAAAGGGCGAGTGATTCTCGGCCTGGCCCTCAAAGATGTACCGGTCAGCCGGCAGGCGGATGTAGACGTCCTCGGGGTTAATGGTCACAATGCGCTCCGGGAACCGCCCGTCGAGGCGCTCTAGCATAAAGAACGACCACAGCGTCCGGCGCCGTGCCTCGCTGTATCCTGCCCGGCTGAGTCCCAAGGGGTACGACGTCATGGCGGCGTCCCTCGTCTTTTCTAACTCCAAGTTCAGCTGCAGCTGGTTGATGGACACGGTTGCCGCCGACATGACCTCGGTGGCGTCGACTAGTCGCGACACCGACATGTAGTAAACGGCGAGCAGAACTCTGCTCTGTGCTACCTGAAGGCAGCTAGCTAGTGTCATCTTCTGGGCATAGTGCGCCACCTGCGCGTACTCGTATGCGATGTTCTTCGGGCCCCCCGACAGAGCCATGCCGACGGCGAGGATGCTGTACAGGAGCATCAGGTCCTCAGGCGACCTCCGGTGCGCCGAGTCCGAGACCCAAGCCTTGGTAGCCCGCTCGGGAAGCAGTTGCAAGATCATGGTGCTGTTGATGTGTACAAAGAACTGCGCCACCGCAGCATTGATCGACTGCGGGTTCCTCACGTAGGGGTCCGTCTTCCAGGCTTGGCTCAGGACGTCTTCGGACAGACGCACCATCGTGGGTGGCGGGGCCAGAGCCGACATTTGCGACTTGGAGTGGTCCAAGGGGCGCGGGGCTACTTCAGTCCGGGGGGCGTACGGGTCGGTGCCATGTTCGAGCTTAATTCGCTTGCCGGAATGTCCCTCCAGCGGCGATGGTTGGCGCAAGGACGTGCGGGTTGGCGATCTGGGAGAGCCAGAGTGGCTGTCGGGCCTCCCGAAATCGCCCGTCCTTGTCGACGAAGACGCCTTGCGTCCATCTTCGAACTCAGCAGGTGGTGTAGATGGTGATCCATTGTGTCCACCTCTAGGACTAAAAAAGGGGAAGAAACAGAGTCAGTAACCTAGCGCCATGCCTCATCCAGGGCCCCCTTCTCTTGCAGCTTAGGGTCTAGCAGTCACGTACGCATTCTTGAACTTGCACACCCGTCCAAACTTCTCGCACTGAACACAGCGAGGGAAGTCGGGGTCGCACTTGATCTTTTTCTCGCGGCAAGTAACGCAGGCAATGGCCAGCCTCTTACGGGGCTTGCCAGCCTTGGTCACGCCCCAGTGAGCGTTGACTGCCTCGCCGTCAATGACCGTCTTGCAGTGGCTACCATCGTCGTAAAAGTAGCACAGGCCCTCCCCAGGTACGTCGGCAGCGCGGACAAATCGGGGCAGGAAGTGGGTACCGGTCCAGATCTTGGGGCCGAGCCCATCCTTCCTGGTAACGCCATCTGAGCTGGAGGCGGTTGCGGGTGTCGAGGGCGAGTTTTGAAGAACCGGAGCGGTCGAAGTTGTGCGGTCAGGAGAGCCGTGAACAGCGTCGTCGTGGGCGGGGAAGCGGAGTCGGAAGTGATCACGAGGCGGGGGATAGGCCGGGCCCCGGGTTTCCAATGTGTACTCGCTCCTGGCAGTCTCCTGGCGTGGCGACCATCGTTGGTTAGCATCTGGCTCGGCGCGGTGCTGGTCATGGCGTCCGTGGTTCAGAGGGCGGAATCCTGGCGACGTGAGTCCGGGCTGGTGTCGGGGTCCCAGGAGCGAGGGGCGCTCCGACTCAAACTTGAAGTCGTAGGAGCTCCTGGGCTGTGAGATGGGAGGCGACTGGGTGGGCGGGAAGTAGGATTCGGCGTGAGGCCTGTGGCTGGAGACGACACGCGGGCGGTCCAGAGGTGAGATGGCGGCGAGGGAGCCACTGTGCTCCGACATGGGCGACTGCATGGGTGGTCGCGAGATCGGGGGAAAGAGGCTGCTCAGCGAGGGCAGCTGCTGGTGAGAGGACGAGTGGCCGTGAGAGGAGACGGCCGGGAGACTAGAGGGAGTGGCATTGCTGCTCTTGTCACCAGGCATGGCCGTGGCCGGTGCCCTGTCATAGTCGGACATTGGAGGCGAAGCCAGCGGTCGTGATGAGTGCCAGGCAGCCTCTGCCGACGGCGAGGATGTGGAAGGAAAGGACGAGGCGCCGGGGCTGGCCAGGTCAGGCGGGGTGGCCGGGTGAAGCGAGCGCTGGCCGGGGTCAATGATGGCTGCTGGAGGCCCCATCGAGAGATTGTATGAAGAAGTTACTGGGAAAGAAGAACGATGCGATCTCCCTCGGGGTGTTGGGGAGGGTAAAGGTGTTGGCCGTTGCGGCGCGCGGGCCAGCTGGCAGGCGTCTGGCAGAACCGTCACGTCTGGTCACAGGTGCAGCGTACACCAATGACGATAACGAACGGCGGGAAGCGCAGAGGCCAGTTAAGGTGACCGATATTCCTGTTGGGAGTGGAAGTTGAACTTGATGGTTAATCCATGTACTGGCAGTACTGTAGCAGAGAGGCCTTGACCACGGTAAGAAGGTGTTGTAGTTGAGTTGTCGTGGTGGCAGTAGTAATGGCAGTAGCAAGCTAGTAGTAGATGATGTGAGAGTGAGAGTGAATGAGAAAGGGAAGCTCGGTTCACACAATGTCGAGAGTCAGGATGTTGCGGTTACGGCAGCGGGAGCGTGGAGAAGACACGAGTAGTCGAGGTAGTCTGTTGTAAGATGAAGGGAAAGTAAGACATTGGGCAAAGGGAACGAGGGACGAGAGGCGAGATGATGGGGTTGATGGGGTTGATGGGGAAGGTGTGTCCAGGCGGCAGGCGGCAGGCGATGGGCAGCAACGAATGGCAGTCATATTGTTACAGCTACGGGCTACAGGCTCGGTATTATCTGTAGATCAGAGACGGGACCCTGGAGAAGACCGAACAGTGGCCGCGCAAATGAAGGAAGGGGGGGGGTGTGTGAGATGTGTGAGGTGTGTGAGGCCAAGCGGTTGAAGGGGGGTGAGTGACGACCATGAAGGAGGATTATGGAACCAACGGCGCCAGCAGGCTGGGTTCGAATTCCGGATCTGGGGCTTGGCTGCAGAGAAGGAGGGAAGACGGGGACAAGGTACATGCAAGTACAGGTTCTCTAAGGGCGAGAGGAAGCGAGAGGATTGGTACTCGTACGAGGATGACTTGGCAGGGCTACAGGTACGAGGATAGACCCTGCTTGGTACTGCGTATTACCATCAGCACGGGTATTACAGGTAATACTCAAGTAGGCCAGATGAATACTCGTACAGGAATACTCGTACAGGCACGGCGTAGACGAGACACTGGGTCGAGAGACCTACAGAGAGGGAGGGAGAGTGAGGGTGAGCGAGAAACATACGAAGTACGGACAAGTCACAGATTTGCAGGCGACAGGTTGCAAGTCACAGATTGTGTGCGTCAGTGTGTCAATGTGTGTAAGTGGTTCGCAACAAGCGACGGCAAGAACCGTTCAGCTGGGCAAGTGGGCAGCCGCGGAAGGTACGGAGATATAGCGGTACGAGACTCGGGAGTAATAATAACGGACGTATTATTGCAAGTATGGAGTACGAGTAGTTGCAGAGTGTACAGGGTGCTGATATGTTGTACTCTGTACAAGTAGTACCGTTGGTTATGGGCGTGGAGATATAGCAGTTGTACTCCCGTACTCCGTAATACTCTCTATACCTACTCCGTACTCCGTACGAGTAGGCTCTATTGAAATACAGGAACACACCCCCATCCCAGGGCTTGTGCTTACTCCGTATGTGCGGAGCACCGTTGGCGCTGTCTGCTAAGCTGAGAGCAATGCAGTTTCTTGTACTAGTACCTCAAAGTAGTGGTTCGTTGTGGTGTCGTCCCATATATATCCGAGTACTGGTACTTATCCTTGGAGTTGTCCTAGTTCAGTTGGCTAGCAGTGCGCAGAACGCAACAGCAGTACGGAGTACGGAGTACAGGTACTGTTAATACGAATATCCCTTTACTGTTCATGGTGTTGGTAGCTCGTAATAACTCTCAGCGACGAGTACGAGTACAACAACAACTCTTCTGTTATGAGCATGCCAGCCAACAGTGACGACAACCAACAGCCTTGCATGTATCATCCGTATTCCTGCAGAAAAGCCCTGCCGACATGAATTCGCGTGCCTGTACCAGTGTGCTTACGCCGTACGGAGTTGTTGTACTCGTGTGAATGCTACATGCAACATGTCCGTACAACTGCTACACGGCGCAGTCAACGTCGCATTGCCAGCATCGTGGCTACGGCACTTGGGCACTTGTAGCCCTGGCCCTGGCTGGGCTGGCAGGTTCTGGCCCTTGCCCCTAGTATTATTACTCCGTACTTAGTATCTGTAGTACCTGTAGACTGTACTCGTAGTTGACTCTACTCGGAAACTGAGACCAGGTACAAGAGCCGCGCTGGAATATGCAATTCTGCTGTCATGAGTACAAGTACCTATCTATTATCACCTAAGTACTCGGCTGCTTACTCTGTACGGTACGAGTACCCAGAGCCATGGCATGCGACTACGGCTGTTCAGTGTTAGCCCTCGCCTCGTCCCAGCCCCTAGTGGCGATGCATGCGCACCAGTGTCGCCCAGACCCGACGACGCACTAGCAGCGGGCAATTGTCCCGGTTCTGCGCTGGGTGCATCGTGTTCTAGAGAGCTATTACGAATAATCTACTCAAGTGCGCACCAAGTAATACGGAGCGCGGAGCACGCCCGCAAATGGAGGCGCATACGACTACAGCCTACGAGTACAAGGCCATCGGCATGAATACATAATTGCTGACGGACCAAGAAGAGATACAGTATGGAAGCAAAGGAAGGCAAGAGCCGGGGACAAGGGCACCCTGGTTCCCTTGCCCGCCTGCCGCCGAAGCAGGCCATTAACGTTGAGGGCAGGTGGTTCCCGTGGATCCGTGGATCTGTGAAACCCACAACAGCTCTGGGCTTTACGGCGCACCATGTCTCTTTGAGTCTACGGTGTATTAATACAGAGTACGAGTGTGCAGAGCCGTGTAGCGTGTGCAGAGCCTGTGGGACCCTGGGCTTGCCTGGGCTTGGCTCGGCTTGGCTTTTACGCACATGCAGGTTGGTTTTAGTTGCCAAGAAAGAGAAAGGAACACACGACTGGTCATGATGATGACGCGCGGAGACATTCTGGTAAAAGTAATGCCACCAACTGGAAGCTGGCAACTGGCACTGGCAACACGCACGGGTAAGCAAACAAAGAACGGAGTACGGAGTATTGCGCCTGCGGAGTTTCCAAGGACTATTCGTACGCATACAACTATGTATGTACGGAGTAATACTCGTACGCCTTACTACTAGTATTCGTAGCTAGCTGTTCGAATGTGAAGACGGCCGCCGCCCGCCGGGGGGTGGAGGAAAGTTGACAAGGAAGGAGGGGAGGGGCGTGCACGGTTAATCCCAGACCGGCTCCTTCCTTTTCTCTCCACTGCTCACCCTCCTGCTAAGTACATATGCATGTACGTACCAAGTACGGATACCACGAGTACGTAAGGATAGTACGCTCCAATACCGTCCACCCCCCACCCCTCCTCCCCTCATTCTCTCCCTCTCTGACGCAGTCATATGCACACCTTCTTTCTCCATCGCTGGACCCAACGCTCTGTTTGTGTCGTGGGTCTGCGGATGGCCGACCGGCGACAGTTCCTCTCGGACCTGATCAGTGGGCACTGGGTGTTTGCCATGGACTTTCCTGGTTGCCGATTCCGACAGGCAATGCGGCAGCGTTCACGGCGACCCCGTTAGATAGGCCCGACTATCCTTCAAGCCTCAACCAGCGCACCGGGGCGATGGTGGTGTGCAGCAGCCATCAATGGTCACTCACATGCAGGCAGACAGCCAACAGCCAACACGGGCATTCTACCACCAATGGCAACCAGCAATACGGAGTACTCGTACGAGTAGTACAGAGTACATGCTCTGAAATCATGTTGATTACGAGTACAGGGCCGGAGTACTGTCTGGTCTGGGCCGGGAGAGGGGGTCCAGTTCGGCATAGGCATAGCATGGTGCATGCACCCCGAGATGACCATGCCAGTCAATCAATGCCCGGCTTCAAACATGGCGCATTGCCGGCCTCGAGCTCTAATTCTGACCACGGACCCGGGTGTCCAGTGGGCCGATTCATCTGCGTCTTTGGTGGCTGTGCCATCGGCGCCTTCTATCGGCGCCTTGTCATCGGTGGGTTAATACTACTCCGTACCAGTTAAACTATTCATGCTAATAGACGGCTAGTCCAGAGTATCCCGAGCCAAGTATTATCAAGTATTGACTGTGCCGTATTAATTAAAAGCCGTGGCCATATCACCGACCAACACGCAATACCACCCACGGCTTAATCCCTTACAGAGTAAAGAAGGGTACTACGGTTCCTCTGTACGGCTATTACCCACTCCTCGCATGGAGAGACTACGGTGTACATGGCTCTGTACGCATATGCAAGTACCTGGAAGAGGCCTAATACTCCGTACTCGTCGCAATGTGTGTTATCTACGGAGTACGACGAACGGTAATATACCTGGGGCAACCATATTATGCTACATACCATATCCCGTACAGGCACACAATGTTAACCCATTTACAGATAAACGACGTGTTTATGCATCACAGTTAGTATTGAACCCAATTACCAAACAGCGAAACCGCCAAACAACCATTCGTGATTGAATCTATTCCGTACTTGACAGTTGAAAGTCAAACACCAATGGTACATGCACCTCACTAAGGCGCCCCCTTCGTGTATTCTGGTACTTACTTTGGTACGAGTACATCGATCCAGGTATGATGACATGATCAGATGAATCGATAGACAAGCGCCACTCCATGCCGTTGTCGGTAGGATCTGATACCCAACAACTCGCTTGTCGACGGCTGCAGCAAGCTGGTTGGCTGCAGCGCATAACCATCGTGGGCCAATCTGTGCCGTTGGTGCCGCGCGGACCACGGAGAAGGATGCTTTTAGCGCCTCTTTCGACATTGCTGCGTCTCTGGTTTGCCAGTGCCAGTCAGTCCCTGCTCTGCTCCGCATCGCGCATCGCGCATCACGACAGGGAGGCTAAGAAGATGGATGCTTCTGCAAGTCACGGGCTGCCTTGTTTGCTCGCCTCCTAACCGTGTCTCTAGGCCTCTGTCCCATGTCTCTACAAAGTAGCTTGAACGTATCTTCCGGCCCGGGCGGACTCTCGCTCGGACTGATCCTAATGCTCCCCTGTGGCTGCAAGCCACGACAAGCTACCGGTGCTTGGCCACCACCAACTACTCCGTATCCGTACATTGTACAATACCACGGTTACCTCGAGTCTCCAGACACGCACACAACGTGGTTGGGTCATGCTACCCCATATTACACGGTTAGTGCTGGGCTCGTTGGCGCGGGGTTGACGGACCGCCCTCCGACCCTCAGAACCTTGGCCAAAGTCATTGAGCCTGGAACTTTCTATTTTTTTTCCCTCGACGCCAGGGTCTGCCCCTGCAATCAAACGCGCCAGTCTGACCAGCCTTGCCCGTTCCGGCACCCGATTTCTTTGGTCTCTTGGGCTCATGGGCTCATGTTAGACTTCGCGAGACGAGCCGCGACGAGTGCCGTAGCGGTAAGCCCGTAGCGGTATTGCGCCGTCGGATCATCACGATTGCCCTCAGCCCACATATCTACGAGTACTTGCCTCCGGCACTTTAACCTGCCGGTAGGGTATGACAACAGGCGGGTGGTCGAACGGGTGGTGGCCTTGGTCGCCAGCCAGCAGCCTGACTCCGAACACACATGGCGCGGCGCGCGCCATCTCCCGCCAGCGTCCTTGTTCCCGTCACAAATGATGTGCGGACAAGCAGGATCAATTGGCCAGCTGCCATTTCAGCTCCTCCCTCACCCCCGGCTCTGAGCATTGCCCCGTACCTGTACAGCGTACATGTAGACATGCTGCAAGGTTTCGGCATCCAGAACCTCGTTGTCGCCTTTCAGTTAGGACCCTGGCCGGGTTGTTGGCACGGGAGTACGACATTTTTCTAGAGAGGGTGTGGGCATGGGGGCCAAGGGTGTGGGTATGGGTGTGCCAAGATGCTACTCGTAAGTACTAACATATTACTTCAGTACCAAGCGTTGACGAAGAAGAAGAAGACGACGACGACGACGACGACGACGACACGACGTAGTCGGCCGACCGGGCGGACTTCGCCCCACACCCAAGCAAAGCAAACCACGGCCGACCGACGCCACCAACCAACAGCCAACACAACCAACGAGATAATATATCATTGGAGGAGAGACACTTGAACACACACAAAGGCTAAAAAGAAAGACGGGAAAAAACCAAAGGATCAAAGGAAAAGAAAAAAATATCACCCGGAAGATTTGTCGTCTCTGAGACTCTGCGCGCCAGCCGTTTCACCTGCAGCCACTGCCATGCCATGAGCTACCAACAGCCGACACGGTACTCGTGAGTACAGACAGGTATTCTTACGCAGTATTACTCCCGTACTCGCGTGTAGTTGTACGAAGTATTACAGGTCTCGTCATCTGCCTTGTCCTTGTGCTTCGGCGACCAATATTGATACTTGCTTCATACTTACAGTTACCGGTACCTACGACATTTGCCGTTGGCAGTCGGCATGGACAGGTTTGCTTGCGTACGACGTATAACTCAAATGTGAGATTTAATTCCCGGGGGCATGAAAGGGGCATTGATAATCGCTCGTGATCGCCCGGGGCTCTGCTTGTCGCATACGCTGTACGAGGACGGAGTACGGAGTACACGTCGTCGTGAGACTCATCGAGTGCAGTTTACACTGGCAACTGGACACTGGGCACTGGACACTGAACACTCCGTACTCGGTACATACAAGGTAGATCCTGGATACTGGAGCTGGCTGGGCGGTGCTCCACTCAACAAAGCTTTCACCGTTGTCAGCGACGGTGACCCGCACGAGCCAAGAGACCCAGGGACGGTCGGCAGGCAGGCATCTTGCAGACTATGTACGGAGTACGGAGTACGACTATTAACCAACTGCCCAAGTACGGATGGGCTGTAATAATAGCCTGTAGCATGTACGAGTATTGCCAATTAACCGCGTGTACGGAATATTGCCCGGCATTCCCCTGATGACAGATGTGACATGGTATGACCAATTCAGCAATGGCATTTCACTATTGAACTGATACGGCTATTATCAGCTGTCAATATTTGGCCGAAGAGCAAGCAAGGGCATTGGCATCTATCTCTACAGTACTTGGGCTCTAACTGTTGGTGGCGCGGCTCAAACTGACATCTCGTCGGTCCGCCAGAATTTCAAGGGCTTGGCCGGATACAGACTGGAATTAAGTACTACAACTCCTGCGAGTACAACTACTGCTCGTAATACTGTACAGAAGAGTGGGGTGCCACCCGGTGCTGGCTGGCTGGCTGGCTGGTGCTGATTGATTGCCGGTGCAGCAGTGACGCCAGCGGTCGGGTACGATACGAGTACGAGATTGAAGCTTCTTCTCCTTCTCTTGCCTTGCCTTGCCTTGTCTTGGCTTGGTTCGGCTCGGCGATGAGATTCAATATTGCGACCCTCTCCCGTTACGAGGATGATGTTGGTGGTTTGATACATTATCAATCATCAGAAGAGCCATCACCGGATGGTCGTCCCGGTCGATCCGACTGGAACTCTGGTAGCAGGCAGGCTACCAACCAACCCAACAGTGGTATGGCATCGCATGACATTGGCATGGCTAGCTACGCATAATCACGGTGGCTAATAATTGCAACGGGCAGGCCGTTTGGTTGCAAGGCAGGTCAAAGTCCAATATGGAACCAACAGAGGGTAATAGAGGGTGTCATTGTACAGGCTCGTCTTCCGCTGTCGCTGCTGCTTCTGGCCTGCTGCTGGCCTGCTGCTGGCTGCACCCCTTTCCGCTTCCCTTCCCCGACGGTTGGTCGCAGTAGGGGCGTAACATTGCATTCATTAATTCCGGCAGGGCAGAGATGAAGAGGCAAAGCTTGCGGTAATACGACACTGCCAATGCCAACTGCAACATACGATTGCTCCGTAAGGATACATTGCACAAGTAAATCCGCAACGAGGACTCCGTATGGAGTAAGTACTTGGCAACTTGGTTAGACTGTCAATACTACTTAATACCTGGTACGGTACTCCGTACTAGGGCAAGCAAGGACAAGGGCCTTGGCGATCATTTGTGACTATTTTGATGACTCTCGCGGAGTACGGAGTACTTGCGGCGTAACTTGTACGAATAAGCAATACCATGGTCGTACTTAGTCGTCGTTGATCAGGGGCAGATGCCAGGGGACTGCGAATTACTTACTCTATACGGAGTATCTATCTGTAGGCGTAATATTGATACTATGTTTGGACTCTGCACAGTACGGCGTACAGGCACGACAAATGCGAGTGCCGAACTGCAGTCATCAATGGTGAGGAGACGACTGGGCTGGAGTTACTACGCCGAGTAAGTAGTAGGTTGCTAGGATGAAGAGACTAGGAACTGGAGAGAGTACTCGTACTTGCTACTGTCTAATACGGAGTAAGTAATACAACCAAACAGCGCACGAGTACGCAATTTTGGCTCTGGCTGAATGCCGGCCCGAGCGAAGATCGACAGCAGAAACGTCGGACTCTGTACTTTCTTTTGTCTTTTGTCGATCGTCCGGGCAATCAAACCCCTGGTTCTGCTGAGCCGCCGCCAGTGGTTCAAACTGATTATGGAGTATCCGTCCGACGTAATAGGGAGTCAGAGTACTCCGTACAGAGAGTAATACCGTATCCCTAGGTATTATTCCGTACGTACGGAGTATTAGGTGCATCTCGTTTGCATTGCAATTCCTGAACCCACCCCCAGAGTCGTAATTAATAATAACCCCGGGATGTAAGAGCTAACAACACACGGATTCGGCGTTGTGAGCCGTGTGAGTGTGTTCCATCGAGGAGGCCAGAGGCTACTCACTAGAGCAAGCATATGCACGCTATCGCCAACATCATTTCGACCATCTAATATGGGCGATGCTAGTTACAAACACCAGAACAACCAACACGAGGATATATATACGAGAGTCGAGGATGAGAAGCGCCAACAAGCCACAGCAACAAGAAACCAGACCAGACCTGCCCGATTGAGCCAAGACGCTGGACACAGACCAGACGGAGAGAAAAGTTCACAGCCCAAGTGCGTCAACTAAGTCGTACATTGTACATCGTATTACTTCTTACTCCATACTCCGTACCCGTCTCACACGATGGGGCACTTGGCACACAAGCACAAGAAGCGCTGCAACCCCCAACTCCCGGCTCTACGCCGGCTGGTCGCCCACCGATTGGTCCTCGGCTGTTTCGTCTGCACGGCCTAGAGCACCGTAGTGTGCGCGATGCCACCCAATTACGTCGTACTACAGCATCGCCGTTGCAACCATCCGACGGTTCCATAGGTTAGTCTCTTCGGTGACTCCTACTTTTGCGTGTGCGTGTGCGTGTACGTGTGCGTCTGTGCAACGAATGCCTGAGTGCTCCGTATTGGAGCTTGGTGTCGGCAAAAATACCACACCGCGTGCCATGTTGGTCTCGATTGATGGTTGAGTCATGGACAGAGCCGCACGGCCAACACTGTGGCTTGTGGGTGATGCAGCATGCTCCGTACATACTTGCCAAAGTTGCCATAGTGCATAGGTACGGAATACTTAAGTAGCATGACCCCTGTCGCATGAGACTTGGATATCACACACTGACACGGTTCACCAACGACGTCGCGGGGCGTACGGAGTACGGAGTACAGACTGCCCATGCGTACAAGTAAGTAGGAGCAAGTAGGAGCACGAGTTGCTCGGGAGCGCGAGGGATCGCCGCGGCAACAGGGGCAACCGACCCATTTCAAAAGACTATCCTAGTTGGCTTCGCCAGAGTGCTGGGCATGACCAAGGGCCGGCTTGAGCCAAGCCAAGAAGGCCTCGCTCGAGTGCATGTGATGGAAATGTCTGTTGGCTAAGAACCAATACTGTCTCGACCGATGCCTATACAGGAAGCTCATGGTACGAGCAGACGGAGGACTGGAGTCAAGGTTGACAATGAAACGGGGCCCGCCAACCCCCATGACGACACGGAATTCCATGTGCGGAAGCTCATTCCTCGGTTTGGGGGACATACATTCTGACAGCATCTCGTACGAGGTAGAGCAGTTGAAAGTACAAAGTACGGAGCATGACAATATGAGTACAGGTTAATATGGAGCGAGCATTGAATGATCTGCTTACCGAGTACTCTCAGAGGTTCCGTCCCCCGTGCCGTACCGTACCGATGGTATGCGCCGCAATACGGTGTACGTCGTACATTGTAATAAGTGTTGGCAGTTGGTAGCAGACCAAGTACATGTAGCAGTTGGTGCAGGTGTGTTGACGGATGATTTGAGCCCCCACACATTATGTTGTCGGCTCAATGATTAAAGGGTCATCTGGTCGTACGAGTAGGAGCGAGCGCGAGCCTAAGTAGAGATGAGGTGTGTGGTCACTGGTCACTGGTCACCGGTCACTGGTATAGTCTTTTCCCTGGACAGCATTCCGACAAAATTGCCGCGTGCGCTGACGCACATTGACTCTGACCACGAGGGCAACTCGTCAAGCTACCAGTTAACATTCCGGCCTTCAGGCTGTACCGAGTAATATGGAGTACCTACGGAGGAGTATTGTCAACTGGTACGCAAGAGTTCAAAGATGTGCGATGTGCAGTGGGCCGTGGCCCGTCGGGATTTCATTCTCCACATTCAAGTCAGCCAGGGTTGAAGGGGGAGGGGGGGCACGACTGCCGATGGTCTGTGCACGGACAAGCAAGTGATGATGACTGATCAGTAGGAGTCTGCGAGCGGCTAATGATCTGATACTATGGGTACGAGTAGGTACTACTACTATATTAACTCACAGGTACGAGTATGAGATGTCGGGAGTAGAGTCATGTAAGTACTGCAGAGTACAGAAGCGGGCGGCACTTGCTCGTGCAGTCAAGACCCGTACCGTACCGGCGAGAGCACTCCGTATATATTAACGAGCTGACATAAAATGCTGAGGTCCAATCCTAACCATTCTACGAGTGGACGTCGTGCGGGTCGGAGCACGGCACTCTCGGCGTCGTACAGCAAAGCAAGCATGGCAATGGAAAGCGGGCCAGGCAAAACCACCGGAGTAGAGACTGACCGAGTCCCCGGTCCCGGTGGCTGAGACTATCCGTCTGGCGTTGGCATCAGTCGCGGAGAATGTTGGAATTGCCATGAGACACGGTTACGAGGACAAGTACACACACGACGTACTCCGTACACATTCGTGATATTACTCTCGGGATTGCAAACATTGAATTTGAGAACATGTCAGCATGCAGGGATAGACGGTCAAGACTGCTGCGTCACGATACGAGCAAACGGAGCGGTAAGTATGGTATGTGTACTCGTAATGTGTACTCGTATGTGTTGCCAGTCTTGGTGTTGAATCCAGCATATTGAAGGGGCCACCACCATCCGGCAGGATCGCCGCGCCGGCAGGATTGACGGAAGGTCGTCGCGAGACTTGCCCGACTGGGATGCCGGGCGCTCCTCCCTACCAAGTCTTACAGGTCAATGAGCAGTAGAGCCAAGTTGTGTCGTGTCGTGTGTGTCGTGTGTCCAGTGTTCAGTGTCCAGTGTCCAGTTCCACTGTTAGGCGGCGCACATCATGTTTGGATACGGCGTCTCGTCTACGCAACAATGACCCGTGGCTTGATGTACGTACCTTGGCAACTTGGTTCAATGGCTGGTGGCTGATGATGGCTGGCTCGGATAAGTACGAGTATGTATGTACATGTAATGCATCCACACCCTCCCGTCGGCTCTTTGCTTTGTTCCAAGGGCCCAGGCCCAGGCCCGACCCAGGACCCAGGACCCAGAACCGATTCTACTGCTTCGTACCTTTACGAGTAGTTGTACTTCGACGAGTACTCCGTACTCCTTACTCCTTATGAGTTACGCCGTAAGTACTCGTCCTTACGGCGGGAATAAATCTCTTGCAACTCGGCTGTTCAGGTAGTTATATCCCATCCCACGCCATGGGCCATCCCCCCAGATCCCACGAGGCTAAAATGACGATGGCGCCCCCGGGGTTTAAGACAATGTCCGATGGAGAAACGCCCCTGGTACGAGTCCCATGCTGAGTATTACTTCTACTTTGTACCTTGTTTGCACAAGGCTCAAGTTCGATGAGAGAGAGAGAGAGAGAGAGAGAGCCAACTGCTAACTAATCAATGAATCTGATCAATACCAAGAATGCCTACAGGGCGCAATACTCGTACAGTACTCGTACGCTGTACGCAGCAACTGGTGCGCATAAAGTGTGCTGTGCCAAGGCATGTATTATTACTTGTGCGGAGTTGAGCAACGACGGTGGACCTGAGACGCCCAACAAACGGCATGACCAGCTTCCATCAATTGATGTTTGCTTGTCAACTTTAGCCTATCTCTTGCCCACGCCGCAGCACAAAATGGATGTATTCACCCTTGATTTCCTGCTCCCCGTTTTACTTACGAGTCAAATACCCTGATACCCTGTCAACTTGAACCCGTCCGACCAGCGGGCGGGTTCCTCCAGCGGGTTCCTCCGTAGCTACGTCGGAGCTGGGACGGAGAAAATGCGTCTTCCCCAAGCCAAGAACCAAACCCAGCTGCCAAGTTGCCAAGCGAGCAAGATTTGAATCTTGGCCTCGCCTGCGCCTCGGCGTTGGGCCCTTGGCTAAGTAAGTAGTAGTAGTAGTAGTAGTAGTGTAGTAGTACAACAACTACTCCGTACCGTAGGAGCAATGGTGTGGCTACAATCATGGCACCGCTGCCGGCGCCGTGGACCGTTCTTGTCAGCAAGGACCGGAATTGCGCCGCCTTCCGCCGCCTTTCGTCGAACGAGGGGGGGGTGGTGATAGTACTAGTAGACCAAGAATCGGTTCAGACTTCAAGTCAAGGGTCGGTCGGAGAGTGGAGGGAAGCAGGAATTCGTCTGACACCAATAGCCGAGCCGGGCTAAGCCTCTTTTGGTACCAAGTACCGAGTCTGGAGTTGTGGGCTGGTAAGCGGCCCTAAGCAGATCCATATTTACGAAGTACGAGAAACTTTGTACTCTCACCAATACTCACTTGGCAACTTGGTAGATGAATGGTTTCTGACGACAATGGGCATGTATGGCTGGTTGTACAGAGTACAGCGTTGAGTTGCGGTTGATAGTACTACGGGTTACCCGTTCTGCTGTACAACCTACTAGCACTATACTCCGTGCCTGTGCACATGTATCTATGCAGACTATCGTCGACATTCGGATGTAGACACGGGTCGACGGCACTGAGGGAGGACAAGCCGGTTGGCAAGTACCGCTGTTGGTTGAAGGGTCTCAGGATCTGCAACACAACTGCAGCGGTACAACCCTGTTCCCACCTAGCATGTCACTCCCAGTGACCAACTCGTGAGTCTTCAGATGCCCATCTAACAAGTCGGCATCGGCTGGCAGCAACAGAGCTGAGAGCTCGGCTTGCTGTTGACGGCTTACTTGTGCAGTCTACAGGTAGCACAGCAATAATACCTAGCCTCACACTCAAACTCGTAAAGAGGCTATATCACGGAGTACGGAGTAATACAGGCTGAAGGGGGGG
>FYEU01000307.1:1120405-1270997 GCA_900188575.1 Geosmithia putterillii
GGGGGGCAGGTCAATGGGCCTGGAGACGTCAGGCGCCACGTGCACACGGTATTGACACAGATGGATGAGCAGGCAAGTGCTCGTACCAGTGACCGTTTGATTGGACCGGCGAGGGAACAGGGGAGGGGGGTGTGTGGGAAAGGGGACCCAACAGACCTCGTGGCATCCTGGTTGAGCCTCCCTCTCTCACTTCTCTCACCCACCCACACAAACCCACACAGCAGAAGAGAGTTGAAACTTGCACTCATGCACATGCACGTATATACAACCGGATTTCACACGGACTTGACACCCGGGTTTCACTCACACTGCGCAAGCTTCACACACTCCGGCAGTCGGGGGCCATTCATGGCCCTGGGCGCAGCACACCCCCAACCCCGATGATGATGCTGACGATGATGGTGGTGCAGACCAGATGCAGGCCAGATGAGAAGAAGCACAGACAGGTCTAGGTCAGGACGACTGGCAATAATACGCTGCACATGCTGCACAAGTTATGGTATTACCCGGGGACAGCCTGCCAGCCAGTTTCTCGTAAGTAGTAGCCAGCCTGCCAACATGTGTGCGCCACAAAGACCTGCATTTGGATCCCTCGGGCCTTGGCTTCACTCTTGCCTCTTTTCAACATGTTGCCGGTTTACGAATATTAGTCGGTCCCAGAACTACGGGCGAGGTCCTCACAGCAATGCGCCAAGTGCGGCTGACGCACTGGTACTCGTCATGCCATTGCGGTGAGGGCGGCGGCTGGCCGGCGGCATAATAATGTATGGAGTATTAGTCTTGTCAGTACGGAGCTGGAGTACGAAGTACATACTCAATCTGTAAGTAAAATGCTGTGGCATAGGGCGACTTATCGCCGCGTGATTACACGGCCAGCAACTATTGATTCATGGCCATTTCGTTTCTTTCTTCCTTTCCCTATTTTGCTTGCCCTGCTGCCCCTTGTTGGTCAAGACCCGACCAAACTGTCCGGAGTTTGCCGTCGTCCGTCCTCCCGGCCATGGTATCCCCGTGCTATCGATTTTTTTTCCATCTTTTTTTTCATTCACTTCATTTTCTCATCCTCATCCTCACTCTCACCCTCACTCCCTCACACTTCCTCACAGTCTCTCACTCACCCTCACTCTCTGTCCCATCCTTTTGCAAGTAAAATATTACCCAGAGCGTCTGTGATTATGCTGACAGCCTCTGTCCGCCGGATAGACGCCGAGAAAGGCGCGAGAAAAGCGCGAGGTGTGAGGGCACCCATACAAGTACTTGTATGATTACGGAGTACGGAGTCATAAGCTTGCCAATGCCTGCCCGGTTACGTTGTAAAGATGAGGGTAAGGGAGGGTTGGCCTGGCCCTGGCCCTGGCCCGGGGGTTTCAATGTCAAAAGTCTGGGTCTTTGGGTCTGGTCGGGAGGGAGGGGAGCCCACTGTTTCTGACGTCTTGATAGTACAAGGCACATATACCGGGTCAAAACATTATACGGCGTCGGCACATGTTGCTGTTCATGCCGGGAGTTGGGTTGGGGCCCAAGGTCCCAAGCCAGATTATATCCGGCGGGCAGTTAGTTGTCAGCTAGATTCCGCGCCGACCGCCCTGGTTTTATTACTCGTACGCTGCAAAGCACGAGTGACCCGATTCGAAACATGAGGGCCAGTGTTTTTTTACGGAGTACGAGACTTGTTAGTATGTGGATGGCTTGGCGGCTGAGGCTGTGCACACATTGCGGGTAAGAAAGGGCGGGAACGGAGGGGGAGGGTGAGGGGGAGGGGAGGGGGACAAAACTTGAAGGAAGATACGGAGTACTTGCAAGTAGCAAGGAAAACACTTGGCAGGAGCAAGTATAGCCGAAGCTTGGAGATGACGGTGCGGTAATACGGAGTAATATTACTGCTGCGCATGGACGAACCTGATCCGTTCCCTCGGGATTCATGATGGAATCGGGAGCAAAGTCTCTCACACGCGAGTACGACGCTGGAAACACCCTTGGCTCCTCTTGAGCGTATGTTTTTACTCTCTCCGATAGTATTACTCCGTACTCCGTATATTGCCAACATGATACTACGATAGTAGTATAGTAGTACTCCGTCCATGTACATGATAGACCATCTAAAAAGAGACTCGTCATCCACACCGGCACGATATTAACTCAGTTCTCGACGGATACTCCGTGACCTACTACTCCGTACTTGGGTGACTAGCCTGGAACGGACCACGCACATCCATGATCCATGGACCATCTCCCTCGTCGTCTGCCGGTCTCCACCCGATCTTGGGTCCAGGGTCGGCCGACCTGGGCCCCGACCTTTTCCCCGCTACGCAAGCAATCGCCCAGGGGAAGGGAATTGGGGAGGGCGACGCACCGACGGCTGGTGCCACATCCAAAGTGTACTCCGTGCGCCATATGGTAGGCCATTGAGGGGGCCAATGATGATGGTCTTGAATGGAATGTTGGCTGACATATACAAGTCGACGAGCGTGAGTACACCTACTACTGCTAGGTAGTACTTGTAATAGTAATAGTAGTGCATATGATCGATTACCTTGAATGTCAGTATGCACATAATGTACGAATTACTGTATGTGAATTGCGTGCAGCGGCATCAGGAGCATCAGCATCCAAACTCCGGACTCCGGCGTCATCATGCCATGTGAGAGATATACTCCTCGTAATACTCCGTAATAAACAATACCAAGAGATGGGAGGCATTATCCGTTGCACCCTTTCCGCTTCTCGTACCGCTCGTATGGAACATTCCGTACATCCTACTCCGTACACCGTAAGTACTCCTAGTCGTTAGTGGTAACGAGTAACATACACACCCCCGGGTTTCAGGAGAGGCATAAAACACCACACACAGACAGGCAGACAGGCAGGCAGAGGAAAAGCCAAAGCCAAGATGCTGACCCTCCCAAGCAAGGGCCCAGAGTTGCTTATTACAGATTTAGCGGCATGGAAGAGTCCGAAGCGTGACGGAATCCACTCCAGTCCAGTCGTGAGTCTGGGCAGGCCGGGGAATTGTACCAGAAACGGACTAGAAGGGTCAACCCTGCCAGCCTGCGCGCGTGCGTGCGTGCGTGCGTCTTCAAGTCCAAGTATGTACGGAGTACGGAGTGTATATTATGTATCTTCGTATACGAGACGGAGTACGGAGTAGGGAGTACTCATAGATGATAGCCAGCCAGCCAGCCAGCCAGCCAGCCAGCCAGCAATACCGAAGACTATCATGTACTCTGTACTACGTACCCGTAGTTGGAATAGCAGATTACCGCCGCCCAGATTTGGGGGTCTGGGTCTGCTGCCGTCTTCCGCAGTGCGCGTAAAGGAGCGAAACGAGGGCGGCGGGGGCCGCGGGGCGGCGGAAGAAGCCGTCCGTTCTTCTTCTCGCCGTCGCAACATGGCACACAACCCGAGTACTTACGCAGCTTAGTTGTATGTACGAAGTACCTACGGAGCACTACCAGCTAGTTCTCGGCATTACTCCTGCTGGATGGACCCCTTCTTAACTGCAACGAGTAAAGGGTCGTGCTGGACCAAGCAAAACGGTCGGATATGTCAAAAGTGTCAAAAGTGTCATTGCCTGCCCATGCGACGGCACAACGCGAACTGCCTAACAGGTACTCGTACGGAGGATGGAGCAGTACCCAACTCTGCATTACTCGTGCGCCTGCGTGGAAATTGCAACAGGGGACAGGGACAGCAAGAAGAATTCATACAGGCTACTCCGTACTCTGTGCCAATATTGACTCCGTAGACAAGAGAAATAGTATCGTTGTTACTGCACTGAAGAAGAGTATTCTAAGCAGTCACGACCAACAGGCTACAGCCCAGGACAGGACAATCTGCGCAGCACTGACGCAACCCCTCCACCATGAGACATATAACAACCAACAACACTTCTGGGCGCCAGCCAGCAGCACAAGTGATACGCTGCTGAGAGCCCGGACCCCGTTAGTTTGTTTCTTTCTTGCCTATATCTGCCCTCATGCTATGGCCTTTGTCCTGCGACAGCGGGTGCGATACGGGCATAGGTACGGAGTTCAGGCATAGGCATAGGCATGAGCACGGGCACGGGCACGCCGCACAGGCACAGGTAAATGCCCATCACATCACGCTGGGCTGTGTGCATTGGGGGCCGCGATACTACCTCGACGGAGATGTCGCGGAAGCGACCGAGCTTTACTCCACAGTATACAGTCTATTATTTTATCTCTCAGAATAGTAGTTTCATCGTCTCCAGTACCGCATAAGCTTGCTTCTTGTTGTTGTGCTCCAGTTAGTGTCAACACGTGCCGAAAGCACTGCTCCTGGACCTCTAGGGTATGTGAATTTCTACATTCGTATACACCGTGTGGCTTGTCGTGACAGCCTCACTACATGTACAGAAGTAATCAAGGGATGCACTGAATACCAGTCAGTGCCATGTCCGAGACATTGTTCGCTACCCTCGGTACTTATATTTAACTCCAGACCCCTTGACTCACAATGACAATGCCGACTGACAAGCGAGAGACAAGACATGTCCTCGTAGCCGTGAGGTGGCATGCCGTGCCGTCCGATGCCAGCTGCTCCCGTAGCCGACTGTCTCTCCTTTACTCATGTCGACATTCTTCCATGTACACGATATAAACACATTCATTTTTATATAGTTTGGTTTCTTTAATTCTCTTGACAGCCATACAGACAGGCAGAAGGACAAGATGGAAAACGATGCAGTGAAATAGATGATGAAAGACTCCTGAAATAATGACTACCTAGATAACGACTGATCCTGATCGCGGAATCAGCCAACCCACCTCCGCGCACTCTTGAACAGCCTCACCCAAGGCCCAAACTCTCCCCATCCCTCGACCTGCTCAGGCGGCACGTAGCTACCCACGTCAGCCATGATGGTCCTCTCCGGGTGCGGCATGAGCGCCAGCACCCTGCCGTCACGGCTGCACACACCCGCAATGCCTGCGGGGCTGCCGTTGGGGTTGAACGGGTAGTCTCCCGGCTGTGCGACGCGGAGACGGTTGTCCACGTAACGGATCGGCGACATTCCGTCCGCCACGAGCGTCTCCATGGCCGTCGGTGACGAGAACTGCGCGCGACCCTCGCCGTGGGCCACGGCGATGGGCAGGGCCGACCCGCTCATACCGTGGAAAAAGACGTTTTGCCTCTCGGTGCGCTCGCCAGTCAGGGTAGAGCTGGACGACGATGACGACGATGAAGCCGTCTCGGCGGCGTCCACCTTGACCATGGTGAATCGAGCCTCGTACTGCCTGCTCGTGTTGTCCACAAACGTAGGCCAGTTGTCGGCGCCGGGGATCAGCTCGTGCAGGCGCGTGAGCATCTGGCAACCGTTGCACGCACCCAAGGCAAAGGTGTCCGGGCGGGCGAAGAAGTTCTGGAATTCCTGGCGGACGTGCTTGTGCTCGAGGATGGACTGGGCCCAGCCCACGCCGGCGCCAAAGACGTCACCGTACGAGAAGCCACCACCGGCCGCCAGACCGACAAAGTCGTGCAGCGACCGGCCCTCGACCAGGTCGCTCATGTGCACGTCGACGGCGTCGAAGCCCGCCGCCTTGAAGGCAAAGGCCATCTCACGGTGGGAGTTGACGCCCACCTCGCGCAGGATGGCCACACGGGGGGTCTTGCGTACCAGCCCGCCAATAGAGGCGCTCAGCGGCATGATGTTCTCGCTCGGGTTGTACTTGAGGCGGTACGAGAGACCCGGGTCCGCCGAGTCGGCAATCTTGGAGAACTCAGAGTCGGCCGAGGCCGGATCGTCGCGGCGGCGCTGCATGGCGTGCGACGTGGCCGACCACCACTGCTGCATCTGCGCGCGGTCCAGCTGCACGACAGGGCGGGCGCCGTAGCGCATCGTGAGCGTCTGCTTGGCACGCGGGACCACGACACCAAACTTCTTGATGAGTCCGGGCGGCGGGCCGCAGGTGGCGAAGCATCGCTTGAAGTTGATCTCGTCACTCTTGCGGATCTGGAACACGGCGCCCAGCTCCTCGTTGAAGAGGGCGTCGAGCATGTCGCCAGCCGAGGCCGTGTTGGACAGCCCATCAAGCTCCATGTCGACGCCGCAGCGTCCCGCAAACATCATCTCGGCCACCGTCGTCAGGAGACCACCATCCGACCGGTCGTGGTACGCCAGCACCACGCCCGACTTGTGCAGCTGCGACAGCGCATCAAAGTAGTCGCTTATGAGGTCGGCCGAGCGCACATCGGGCGCCTCGTTGCCTACCTTGCCGAGCGACTGGGCGAGCGCGGAGCCACCCGTGGCACGGCGGCCCTGCGCGAGGTCCACAAACATGAGCAGCGTCTCGCCCACGTCCTCAACCCGGCGCAGCTGCGGGGTCCATGTGTTGCGCACATCGTCGACAAGCGTCACCGCCGTGATGATGACCGACATGGGCGCCGTCACGCTCTTCACTTGCTTGGTTTCGCGGTCCTTCCACGACGCCTTCATCGACGTCGAGTCCTTTCCGACAGGGATAGAGATCTTGAGCTTGGGGCACAGGTCCATTCCCAGCGCCTCAACGGCCTTGAAAAGGCCGGCTCCCTCACCGGGGTGGTTCACCGCTGCCATCCAGTTGGCAGACAGCTTGATCCTCTCCATGCCGCCGAGGAAGTCAGCCGCGCCCAGGTTGAGCAGCGACTCAGCCACGGCCATGCGCGCCGACGCCGCGGGGTTGATGAGCGCCAGGGGAGGTCTCTCGCCCATTGCCATGACTTCACCAGTACGCTCCTTGGCCCCAATACCAAACGACGTTGCCGTCACCGCGCAGTCAGCGACGGGTGTTTGCCACGGGCCGACCATCTGGTCGCGGATCGACAGGCCGCCGACGGTACGGTCACCGATGGTGATGAGGAAGGACTTGGAGCCTACCGAGGGCAGGTGGAACACACGGTTGACAGCCTCGGTGATAAGGTCTCCCTTGGAGGCATCAGGGCCGCACACAGCCTGGAGCTCAGCCGCCGAGTCAAATGCGGGAAGGCCGAGGTCCCGGCTCTCGACAACACGCTCCAGGCGCCTGCCTGCGGGGAACAGGTCATCCATAGGCAGGTCGATGGGGGACGGGCCGTTCTGCGAGTCGCGGTCCGTCAGGATGAGCTTGGAGTTGCCGTTGGCATCCTTGGCGACGACGCTTCCAACGTCGGAGAAGGGGCACTTCTCGCGGCCTGCATATTGTTAGTCAATACTGTCATAGAAGGGGAATTTGAAGGAACTCAAGTGAGCAAGTCAAAACATGAAGTGGAACGTACGGCAAATGCTGACAAAGCGGTTGAGACCATCGGTGTTGACGAGGAGAACGTAACGCTCCTGGGACTCGTTGCACCAAATCTGCAGCGGGCTCATGCTCGGGTCGGCAGTGTGCACCTGGCGGAGCTCGAACTTGCCACCAAAGCCGGCATCCTTGACGATCTCAGGCAGGGCGTTGGAAAGGCCACCGGCACCAACATCGTGGATCATGGCAATGGGGTTCTGGTCACCCAGAGCGACACAGGCATCAATGACCATCTGGGCGCGGCGCTCCATCTCAGGGTTACCGCGCTGGACCGAGGCAAAGTCAAGCTCGGCCGTCTCCTCTGCGGAAGCGCTGGAGGAAGCAGCACCACCTCCAAGACCAATAAGCATTCCAGGGCCACCGAGGACGATGGCGTGGGCGCCATCATGGACGTCCTGGGGGTCCTTGAGGGCGTGCTGGGGGCGGACAGTACCGACACCTCCGGCAATCATGATGGGCTTGTGGTAGCCGCGCCACTCGGGAGACTCGGGGGTGCCGACATCGGTGAGGAGGGTACGGAAGCATCCAAGCAGGCAGGGGCGGCCAAACTCGTTGTTGAAGCGGGCGCTGCCGATGGGGGCCTCGAGCATAATATCCATGCCCGAGGCGAAGTGGGAGGGGCGGCCAAGGTCGACCTCCCAGGGAGCCTTCTGGTCAGGAATAAGCAGCTCCGAGACCCAGAAGCCCGAGAGGCCAGCCTTGGGAGTGGAGCCGCGGCCGACGGCACCCTCGTCGCGGATCTCGCCGCCAGAGCCGGTGGCGGCGCCAGGGAAAGGGGAGATGGCAGTGGGGTGGTTGTGCGTCTCAACCTTAACAAGGACGTGGACAACCTCCTTGGTGAGGCGCCAGGAGCCGGTAGAGTAGTCGGGAGCCCAGAAGCTGGCCGTCTCGCCCTGGAGGACGGCGGCATTGTCGCTGTAGGCCGAGACGGTGAAGTCGGGCGTCGTCTTGTGGGTGTTACGGATCATGCCGAAGAGGCTGTGACCCATGTCGACGCCGTCGACGGTCCACTTTGCGTTGAACTGCTTGTGACGGCAGTGCTCCGAGTTGACCTGGGCAAACATGAAGAGCTCGACATCGTGCGGGGGGCGGCCCTGCTTCTTGAAGACCTCGACTAGGTACTCCATCTCAGACTCGTCGAGGGCGAGTCCACATTTGATGTTGTATTCGCGGAGCACGTCGAGGGGGGACTTGGCGCTGTCGGCAAAGATGTCGACAATCTCGAGGGGGAAGCGCTGGCCCTCCTGGAACATGATGCGCAGGTCGGGCGGGGTCGTGGCCATGGCCTCGGTCATGCGGTCAGACAGGAGGTGCTTGAACTCGACCGAGTCGCCGTCGCAGGGGCCCTCAAAGGTGACGGTGATGGCGCGGCCGCGCTCGATGCGCTCGAGGTGCTCGCCCAGCCCGCACACGTGGGCAATGCTGGTTCCCTTGGAGCTCCAGGGCGAGATGTTTCGGGGCGAGACGAAGTAGGTCGTGGTCGCGGCGTCGCTGTTGCCCGAAGGCAGGGCCGCCGACGGGTCCCTCTGGTCGGGAAGGTCGAGCCACTTGGTCAGCTTGTCAGTGATGACGCCGATGCTCGAGGGGGTCTTGGCGTTGACAAAGTAGATCCACGAGCCGCGGACACTGGCTACGCGGACAGCCGGGTTGCCGCCGTTGATGCGCTCACGCAGCTCCTCGGCCTCGGTGGCCGTCAGGGCTGGCCGCCCAACCAGCATCAGAGACTCCATGTTGCGGTTGGAGGAGGAGCGTTGGCGGTTGATTTGGTTTGTTGGTGTGTGTCAGACGACAACTACAGCAGTAGCCCGTCGTCAGCAGCAGAAGTGATGGTTGTCGGGAAGGCGAGACAAAATGTCCATGACCCGGATGTCGGGGATGGGGTCAAGAGTTTGGTTTTTTTTCTTTGGAGGGGGAGGGGCAGAGGGGCAGGTGGGGTGCGATAAGATAAGGAACACACTACGTACCAGCCAGTGCTGTGACATTTTTCTCTGAGAGTTGACCGGTTAATTTACAGTTATTGGACGCCAATTAATCATGTGTAGAGTTTCTGTGTTTTATTCTAGCTTTTCATTTCTACAATTTTATGTTCTTCTCTTGTTGTACCACAGCTTTTGTGTAATATTCGAGGGGCGTTGTACCTGTCGATTACATCGTGGAGCACAAAAGCAGCAGTAGTATTATATGAACTTGTAGGTGTCTATCATGGTCAAAGGATCAACTGCAAGATAGAACATTTTACCCATTGGTCTCATATCAAAGACTTCAGGTATAGAAGACCTGTTTTACATAAAAAACCACGTAATATCGCAGACTGGATGACCCAATTCGACAGGAAGGGCTCTCAAACCACGGTCGTATGCCCCCGGGTAAGTTCGTTTGACACGGGTGTGATTCTGTACAGTAATTTAGAGCAAGGTCACGTGAGGACCAAGTCCCCCAAGTCCCCCAAGTCCCCTATCCTGGGCTATTAGCGGTACTTGACCTGGTTACAGCGCCGCGCGTCAGTGCCGCGTCCCCTGCTGCTCTCAGGCGTCCCCTAGGGGACTCGCCCCTTGGCCTGAAGCTCCCCTGGATCGCCGTCAGCGGCCCCACTGTACCGACTTGGCGCTCTTCCGAATATGCCATTCAAGATTAGGGGCAGCGAATTTCCCACATGCCCTTGGAACCATTCGAGGCGCGCGCACGAGACTCTTTTTTCTCCCCTTCGTCTACCTCCCCTCCCTTGTTGTCGTTGTCCTCGTCGTCTTGTATCCCTCTTGTCGACGAACCATTCGATTGGACGGATCTTGCGCTCGTGATCCCTGTCGCTGTCTCGTCTCTCCTTCCTACAAGCTTTCCGACGCGCCCGCGCACGATCCTAGACACTCGCCAACGACCACGACGAGACAGCCAGCGACGACCAGAAACAATGGGTTGGCTAACGGGCCTAACGGGCATCTTGGCGCCTCTATTCCTTGTCATGTCGCCGTTTCTGTCCTACGGTGACCAGGCCATGTCGATGCACCGCAACAAGTCGAGCGCCGGCTTCTCCCTCGACATCCCGCTGATTATGCTTGTCGCGTCGATGCTGAGGTATGCCCATTGGACGAGAGCGGAGTACCAGACAGGAAACTCGAGGAGGATACATGTCTGCTGGAGTAAATAGGGCTGACGATGTTTCTTGGTAGAATCTTTTACTGGCCCCACGCGCAGTTCGACACGAGCCTGCTCATCCAGTCCGTTTTCATGGTCATGATGCAGTTGGCCCTCCTCAAGATTGGACTTGACCACCGCCCTCTGCCCTCGACCCGCGGTGGCGATGGCAGCGTGCCCTTTTCCGGCGCAACATCGAGCGGCGTGCAGCGGCCCTACAGCTTCTGGCAGTGGCGGTCTCCGAAACCGTGCGTTGCCGACCCAAGGGCTCTCGAGAAGTCCCCCCTGATATAACCTGTTGTTGTCGAAACTGATTTGATATACTTCTGAATCGCAGGTACTGGCAGTTCTTGGCCTATTTGCTCGCTGGCCTTGTAGTGTGCCAGGCGGTACTCAGCTTCATCCCGCCCGTGTACGCGCTGTACTCGTCGCTCATCGGTATCATCGGGCTGTCGGTCGAGGCGACGCTCCCGCTGCCGCAGATTCTGGCCAACGCGCGGTCGCACTCGACAGCCGGCCTGCGCCTGTCTGTCCTGGCCAGCTGGGTCGGCGGTGACGCCATGAAGATGTTCTGGTTCTTCACGGCCAGCACCGAGATCCCCGCCGCCTTCAAGATCTGCGGGTCCTTCCAGGCCATGTGCGACTGCTTCCTCGCTCTCCAGTTCTTCATGTACAGGAGCAGCACGGCTACCGTCACGGACGGCATCGTCAGGGACAGCCATAACCACCCCATGGAGGAGGTGTCGCATCACGTCAGGCGGGAGAGTGGGACCAGCCATTCGCATTCACGCAGCATGACGCCTACCCGTCGTTCTGTCCATGTGGTTCGGGACTAGGGACTAGTAGGTACATGCTCTTGTACATGTAGAGGGACTCGATGGCGTTAGTTTACTGGAGGTTTGATTTCGGCGGCGGACGATGATGGGCAGGTTCTAATGAGGCAAAGGAGAAAAGCGTAATATTATATATGGTACCTATATAATAGACATGAGGAATGGTGACGGGTTACGTGTAGCAATGTTAGACCGCGAATTGTAGGTGTCGATATCGCGAGTAGGACTACGAGTATGCGCGGTGCCGTAGCGCGTCATGGTTGGGTTTGTACTACTCCGTATCCTGTGAGCCAAGCATCCAGCAGCCTTGTATATCGGTATTAATAGATCTTTCGGGGGCAAGACCACGGGAACTCTCAGCCTCACGGCTTGGCGATACCGTGGGGCGTAGATTGACATGCGCGGGACCGCGGGTGATGAGCGTTAAGATGTGGTAGCCAGAGACATACATAATGGCTCAACAACTGCAGAAAAACCCACAAAAACATCGATATAGAGGGATACTGATAGCCTGAAGGGCTTATGAGTTAGATTCTACAAAGGAAGACATCAATTTAAAAGGCTGTTTGAGTCTGTGGTGTAGACTTGCAGGGTATAGATCGATCGCGATATATGTACCCGTTTATCTGGTTCTCACCTCAAGGCCTGATCAGGGGCTGTGGGCCCGGCCTCTCCCCAGCCACCGACCACGACGGAGACCGCAGTACATTGATGGTTGACTCGTACAAAGAGTTGACAACAGTTTTAACGACTGCAACTCTAATCCTGCGTATCATCGGACAGTGCTTACGGACCGTTGACAGGCCCCACTCGGTGTTACTCTCTTCGACTTCACCCTAGCTCATATTGGTCGCGATACATAGCGACGCTCCGGGAACTAGAACCAGCTTTGTCCAGCATCAACTCGCTTTATCTACCCAGCGCCTGGGAAATAGTCCGTGAAGGAGGAGCGAAGAGAGAGAAGCAAAGAGACCAAACTTGCCAGGCGATCATCGGACAAGACCCTGTGTTGGAGGTGCGCGTACCGGAACCTCTTCAGTCTGCAGTCACCTTGTATGTCCTTGCCCGTTCCCTTGTTTGCCGATATAGCATACTGCAAACTGCTGCTTCTTACCTTTACAAACACTAACAGGCGATTTTTAGACATATATATCGCCGACGTCACTGCTCTCACTTTCACGTCCGTTATTTACTTGTTTGCCGCGTCCTCTCTCGCAGCTGTCGACAGCTGGCACGTCACGCGCACGCTCCTCGCCTTTCGTCCTCCTTCTTCTCTCTTCCTTTCTTCTCCTCCTTCGCGTTCCTCACTTTTCTTCCTCACTCTACACCCTGCCGACTTTGCCGTTGTTCACATCGCCAACGCTCAGGATCCATCTTTATCTTCGGTAAGCACCTCCCGTTCAGTTTATTTTACCTTCATTCACGCGGCCCTTTTTATATCTCTTCCTCCTTCTTTTACCATCGGGTTCTTCGTCTCTTCTCTCCCCTCTATCCCAAATCCGCACGCCCTCCAACTTGACAAAAAGCAAATCACTTCAACATTCAGATTTTGACATTCATCTAACATCACCAGATCATGGCTCCAGCAACCAAAGCCAACTACAAGTCCTTTGAGGCCCAGGCCCGCCTCATCCGCGCCATGGTTGCGGCCCATCCCGATGTCAAGTGGAACTACAAAGGTGAGCATGTTCTTTCCTTCCCATTCTTCGTTTTACTCCTGCCTTCATCATCACCACCTTATTTTTATCTGCCCCCCGCCCCCCATCCTGGTCATGATCTTATTGATCCCCCTTCCTGTTGACCAGGAGACGGCAAGGCTGACGAGCCCCTTCTTGTCTTCGTAGAAATCACTGCCTGCTTCGGAAGCGACATGACAGAGGCGGCTTTGAACCACCGCTTCCGTCGTCTTCGTGCCGAGGCCGTCGTCATCTCCGAGGGCCGCAAGCAGGGGCTCGACATGAAGAACCTCAAGATGTCCGATGAGCTTCCCAAGATCCAAGGGGACGTTGACAAGAAGAGTAGGCCTGCCTTTCTTCGCAGCACAAATCAACCCACTGCCTCTTGTCCCCCTCACCACCACTAACTGTCACCATCATCATCGCTTTGTTGATTGTGGCAGCTCTCTTGCGCCTACATCCTGCTAACAACCTGTGCTCAGACATATCCAAGTACTTTGGCCAGTCCACGCCCGACGGGATCCAGTTCCAGTTCCGCTCCGTCAAGAAGGACGCCGAGCGCATCCGCCAGGCACACGATGACGGCGCTGATGTGGCCACCTTGCCCCTTGCCGGCCTCGCCGGTGGCGGCAGCACCCTCAGCACCCCGACCAAGGCGACCCCGACCAAGAGTGGCGGCGGGCGCAAGCGCAAGGCGGCTGTTCCCATCAAGGACGAGGCCTTTTCTGAGGACGCTGGTGACTCTGAACTCGAGGAGATTAGTGCTCAGGACTGGAGTGACAGAGACGTCGGCGACACGCCCTCCAAGAGGAAGAGGACCCCCGCCGCCAAGCGGGCCAGGACGTCGTCCTTCACGGCTGCCAAGGGCAGCGACGGCAACGTCAACGGAAATGGAACGGCTATTAAGACCGAGGCTGCCGCCCCCACCAGCATCTTTGGAAACCCCAGCACTTCCGGCGCGAGCAGCATGGGATCCAACAGCTCTGCTGCGTTCAGCCGCGGCGCCACGGACGCCCTCATTGGGGGCGACGACGACACAGTTTACCCGTCCTACAGCGGAAACGGGGGATACGACTACGGTGGGGGTGATGAGATTTAGGGAAATTGTTTCCTGCGTTTGACTTGATCGCTTCTTCCTCTGTTCATTTTTCTTCTCTGCTTTTCGCGCCTCCCCCACCCTACCCATTTCCTTTTTCTTTTCTCTCGTTGTTACCTCTGGATCGGCGTCTTTACCAGGCAAAAGGGGGGCAAAAACAAACCGGCATGGATTTTTCGTTGATGATTTCTGTCTTTCTTTGAGTGGCTTCTATCTTTCACGATGGCCACACAATCTCTCTTTGTAGCTTGCACTTCCACATTCACGCTCTCCACTCTGGGGCACACAATAGATACCCGTTGCTTCTGCTAGATAGTTAATTGACACGGTCAACACATATCCTTGAACAGATGTAGAACGCACACTAATGATGCAAGATGGTTATGTTGAATGTCGACCTATACGCTACCCCCCCTACTACTGTAACCCATCTCCTATTGTACAGTTTCCATTTCCTGCGAACTCATGCTCTATTTTGCACCAAGTTGCTCCCCAAGCGTTGAAAAAAAAATATGAATCATGTGGTTTGTTCTGTTCTGTTCTGTTTGTGTGTGTTTCTCTTCCTCAAAGGCTCTAAGTCATCAACTTCCACAGGGAATCCGAGTCGACATAGTCGTGGTGGATGACATTGACGAGCCAGTAGTCGTCACGAATCGAGTTGAGCAGCTTCTCCGACTCGGATCCCCTCCCGTACACCTTGGCCCACTCGGCCCAGATTCCAAACGCCTCCTCGGCCCAGGCGCGGAAGCTGACCTCCTCAATGATGGTGGGCATGGTGATCTCCTTGCCGGGGAAGACACCCCAGGTGACAGCGTTGGTGCTGCCGCTTCCTCCGTTGCTGCCGCCGTGGTTACCAGTAGTAGCGCGCGACGGCGACGACGGAGAAGTGGCAGATCCCGACGTGGCGGTGTTGTGGCTATCCGAGGTGATGAACTCGCCCTTTGCGTTGGAGGCGTAGAAGCAGACGGCGTCGTTGCCGGCAGCGCGCAGGCGCGGGAGGAGAACATCGCGCCAGTCAGATGAGGAGATGAAGAACTCGACAAACGCCTTCTGGAAGACAAAGCCGTGCGGGGGACCCCACCCAAAGGTAGGGTCCGATGAGGGCGCGCCGTTGACGGCCGGCTGCGACGCTACGGTCCACCACCCACGACTGTTGAGGCTGACAAGGTGCGGCGTGATGGCCGAACTCTCGGCCATGAGCTCCTCCTCACTCCAGGGGATGGCGGCAAGCTCGCCGCCAATGTGTCGCACGAATAGCTCGTTGATCTCGCCAGTCGTGGCCGGGCGGCCCCACAGCTTGACAGCCTGGGTGGGCGACATGTGCAGGCTGACGCCGTAGCCGTCGATCTCTCCGTAGGCGGGGGAGCGCGAGTCACCGAAGCGACCGTTGGGGAAGTCGTCCCATGTGGCCTCGCGGCCGAGGACGCCCTCGCCCTCCGAGATGGCCAGTGTGTTGGCCCGTGTGTTGACGCCCTCGGCGCGCACGCCCGCCTCCTGGCCGCCCGCCTCCCACTCCGGGTGACTGGGCGCGCCCTCTCCGCGCACGACAACGCGGTTATGCGGGTCCGCACCGACTGACGACACCCTTCTAGCTGTGCGCGACCGGCTACTACCGCGGCGGGCACGGGGCTCTCCAGAGTGTCCGTTGACCTGGATCGAGGGGGCTGCGACGCTGTCGTCGACGGCCTCATCTTGGTCGGCGGTGTTGGTGGGCGGCGGCACATCGGGGATCAGGCCGGTGCGCTCGAGGATGTGAGCCACGGCCTTTTCCAGGTTGAGCGTGTAAAAGTGGAAGCCCTTGGGGCCGGGGCCGTCGCGACTCTTGATCTCCTTGATCCTCTCGACCATTTCGCTGAGGATGTCGACGCCGACCATCTTGACCTTTTCGTCGTCACCCTTAACGGCCGTGAGGCGCGAGAGAACCGATTCGGGCATGGCAGCGTGGCTGAGCTTGGCGGTGCGCTTGATCATTTGGAAGCTCTGGATGGGCATGAGACCCGGGATGATGGGGATCGTCTTGAAAGCGCCGCTTTCGTGCTCGCGCAGGGTGCGCTCGAACCGGTCGTAGGCGTCGAGGTCGAAGAAGAGTTGCGTCATGATGAAGTCGGCACCCGCCTGCACCTTGTCTACCAGATACTGCAGGTCATGATCGAGGCTCTGGCCGAGCGGGTGAGTTTCATCAGCGTGGCCCTCGGGGTAGCCGGCTACGCCGATGCAGAAGTAGTCGCCATGCCGGGCGCGAATGTACCTGACCAGGTCGGCTGCCCAGACGAGCAGCTCGCCGCCGTCGGTGGTGGCGTTGTCGTCGTCGCCGTCCTGGCGGTACTCGTCGTCGCGCGGAGGGTCACCTCGCAGAGCCAGGATATTGCGGATCCCCGCCCGCTTGGCGTCGTCGAGCGCCTTGTCCACCAGCCGCCGGCTCATGTTGGTGCACGTTAGGTGCAGGCACGTCGTGATGCCAACCTCGCCCTGGCACAGCTCGGCCAGCTGCATTGACTTCTCGGCTGTTGAGCCACCCGCACCCCAAGTCACGTTGACGAAGAGTGGCCGCAGTGCCCGCTCCATACGGTACAGGCGGTCCCGCAGGTTGCTGAAGCCCATGTCCGTCTTGGGGGGGAAGAACTCGAGTGAGAAGTAGGTGCCGTCGGCCGGCAGGGCGGCAATCTTGTCGGTGATTTTCTCCATGGCCAAAGGCATCGTGATTTTCGGCGCCGGGAGGCGGTCGGCTAGTTGTGACACAATGACTGCTGCTCTTCAGTCTCGAGCCTCGATATCAAGGCGCTGTTGTTGTCAACCAGGGGCTAGTTGGGCGGTGCCCGTAGCTGTCTGCACGTGAGGCACAGTAGGGGGACGGCTAGCAGTATGAGGAGAAAAACAATAGATGTAGCCGATAGTTGTAAGTCGGCTCGGGAGGACGCAACGGTAGGCTTGGCGATTGAAGCGGTCAATGGTGGCCACGGCGGTAGGCTTGTCTGGTATCACGGAGGGGCGGGACGAGATTTGTGCCCATGGAGGGGCACTTGTCCGTCAATAGCGGGGTCCTCGATTGGACCTCGCCTCCAAGCAGTCATAGTGCAGGCCGATGACGGCGCTTATCGATAGTGCCAAATATTCTTGATAAGTCTGATAAGATATCTTCGACGACCCATCGAGTCACATGATTGTTGACGGGCACTTTACGCTGTACCCCGGAACATTACGAGTAGAACGAGCCACGATTCCCACTCTATTGCCGTGGAACCAAGTGCAGCCCGCGACGACGTTTGTTTGATAGACGCAGAGTGTATCGCGCGGAATTCGCGTATCGGGGGCCCTGGCTCTTGGGATGGAGAAGCTGGAGCTGGGGGTCAACGCTGAGACACGGGGTGGAACGCCGTCTCAGGTCTGCGCAGACGCCGGGTGACGAAACCTAGCCAAGAGCGTTGTGCTGACATCGGAAACGCTTGGCCATCACGACTGTGGTCCAGCCCAGGCGCCAAGTACAATCCACCAACAGATATAACCGCGTCGGCCAAGCGGCTGGTGCGGCCTCAACGCTCCGCGTCGACCGTAGGCAACGTCGGAATGGCGCTTTTCTGCACTAGGTAGGAGTAGGAGAAGCCGGGGGTCGCACACTGCCTGGTGGGATCTGTCGGTGATATCGTAGAGACCACAGCAGATGCCTTCCGCATTCGAATTCGTGTGTGTCCTCGGCATTCCGAGATTCCAAGAGTACCTGCACCTTACTTTGTTTACCCGACGTGGCAGTCGAGAAAGCCGGCGCATATGCGTATGCTGTCAGGGATGCCCATCCTGGAGTCGTATCTCTGTATGGCCTGATATCTAAACTAGAGCTGGTCACTATCTAATCTGGCAGTTCGGACAGCTGCACATAGTAGTAGCTATGACCGTAATGACGGCTATTGATACGTGCTTGTCCTCGTCGTCTGTAAGAATTTGGTTCAATATGGGCAAGAAGCAGAAACACTTGCACTCAACTGTCATATCACGCATCGCATAAGAAACCTTCAACTTTCGTCAGCCCTGGATGCGACGGGACAGGGAGCCGACGGATGTTTGCGGTGATGCAGAGGTTCGACAAGGACCTGGGTGTCAGCAGCCATACGGTGAGACGGTCATGATCATACGGTCATATTTAGGCACGATGAGAACAAGCGCAGATTTAAAACTAAGCATGGACTCGTGTTGCAGGGGCAGGATAGGCTAAAGACTAAATGTTTAGTCTATGGGTTTAAAGCGTCGTTGTCGACACGCGTTCTTCTCTCGTCTTATTGCCGGGCATCTCAATCTCTAACATCCCATCCAGTCGTGAAGTGTTCACCCACCCACACCGCACCATATGAACCACTGGAAAGAGAAGGTGACGTTTTCACTTAGTAGATACAGTCGGCGGCTGTTTGATTTCCTGAGCCCCTAATGCACCTTTTGACTTGGCCTTGCCCACATACCGACTCGGGAGCATATGAACTGCATCCCACGTCGCGCACAGATGACGACGGCACCACCCGACAACGGAATACTGCACAGAAGAAGAGCGAAACTTGTCCCGGTGAAGCAGCTACCTTTGTTTGCATGTAGGTGATTGGACGACCCATCTCGTACACATGCATGCCATGGCGACTCGTCAGCTGTAATTCCCGAACAGTCTCCCCCACCCTCCTTTAGTTGCGTCACCTGTCGTGCCTGAGCTTTCTTCTCATCTAGATAACGACACTGCTTGCTTATTGCCGACTTGAAGGGATCACACTGGCTATGGCTGTACTGGAAACCCCATACTATATGTGGAAAGTGGCGGACCAATCTCCCACCTGCCGTTTCAGGAATGGCCACTATTACGAGTACAGAATTTACGGGCACCTAGGAGAGTCTACTCCGCAGAGAAAAGGACATTATCGGGACGTGGGCGGACAGAAAGAGGCTGAAGAACTAGTCATTTTGATTTCCAGGGACCACGAGGGCAGTGACGTTGTGGAGGCGGCGTCGTCGTCGTCTTGAATGGCTGTGCAGAAGACAATGGCGGATGTCGGTGCGGACATTGAGGGTGATCGGCTGGTCGCTGGACTCGCTCTCGGGGGGATGAATACGTAGGCATTTTCAAGATGAGCAGAAGCAATATTCCCTGCTACTTTTTCCTTTGCTTTTCAGACCCATTTGTTTTCTTGCGTGTCTTTTGCTGCTGTGGTGCATCCCTGAGACTGCCGCGACCACTGCCGTTGCAGGTTTCAGACCATGGCCCGAGACATGTCTGAAGGGGTGCTACGAACCTACGATACTACCACGCTCTTCTCTAGGTATACGGCTAATTTAATCAACACCAAGTAGCACCTGCATAATCATTGTTCTTTTCCTTTGCTCGTTCCATGCAGAGAGAGTACTCCGTACTAAGGAACAGACTCCAGTTGCTCCAAGTACTTGCGTGTTCACGTACGTACGCTGCGTACGCAAGTACCTGCCGACGTTCCGATGGCTGTCGGGGCCGTCGGCAGTGACCCACACTAAGGGAATCAAGGCCGGGGTCTGTAAGTTGTAACAGCCACGACCGGGGTCTGCAGAGATGACGACGTTGCGCCCTCTTTTCCGAGTCGAAACTCGTCCGAGTCCTTTTGACTTGGATCACCGATAACATGGTTATTTTTATGCCAAAACTCCACGATGTGATGTGATGTGCCACTGCAGCAACCGCTGAGCGGGATCACTTTGCACTATAGGTACTATGCATTTGCTAGCTTAGCAGTACGGAGTATTACGGAGTACTACCAAATGGAAAGCGTTAGGGTGAGATGGCTGTAAGAATAAAAAGCTCAGGCTTTCAAGACATGCAGGAGTTATGAGTACAGGAAAAGCGTATTGATCCGTACAAAATGACCCTTTCCGCCAAGCCTATTGAAGCCTCCTGCGTGCCAACTGCGGCCAAGGCCGCGTGGCCGTGGAGGTGCACGAGTTGCCAATTGACGATGAAATAGGCGTTGGCCGGTAATAATGCCACAGGGTTACGACAGGGCGTCGGATCAAGGTGTTTAGGCTTCGTGTCAAGCTACGGGGCGGTCGCCGCACGCTAAAAAGGTAAAAGGGCCTAAAATCAACGTACGCGGCCTCGGGCCCAGCGCCCCATCGCGACTGCCTTTCTGGGTCAAAAGGATTAGAGAGCTGCAACCAATGCTTTGCGGCAAGAGCTCTGTTCAAGCCAGAAAAGCTGGGCAGGAGCTGTTCGCACCTGCCATGTCTGACAACCTCACTAGGAATGGCCGCTAATAAAACCATGCCTATACTGGCAATTAGATACCGACCCGAAGGGTGCGAACGCCTATTATACTGATTATTGGATGCGCATGGCCGTGTACTAAGATGACCATCTTGTTCTGCGGTAGTATTGCCTTGTACGTGCGGGCGTACACACAGACACTTGAAAGCATCCAACTGGATGTTTGCCATTGACACACACCAATGAGTAGAACATGCTCAGTAGAACGACATGATCACAATACTCCCGAGTCCAACCAAGCCTTGCAAATCCAACTACAAAACCGCCCCCGGGATTGCCAAGAAAAGAACACATCCATCTGCCTCCTGCTGCGTCCAGTGTCACACCCCAATACCCCCGGTCCCAGTTTATCAATGTTGAGTGCACGAGTAGGTTGTATTGCCGTTGCTCCATATTATCTTCAGAGGACCTGGAAGCATGCAGCACGTCCCCACATCCCAGGTCGTACACACAGCCATGGGTGATCGTACTGCCCACCTACTGCGTAGGGCAATTATGTGGAATACTGCGGTTCGCATTCGTACCTGTAATACGTCGTAGTAGCCGTCTGCGGTCTGGTGCCTGCATGCCGGGAACCATGGTCCATGGGTGATCCTCTTACGAAGTAAAACATTGGCACGTCGTACTTGTACCTGCCGTCTCTCGATCCGTCCATTCATCTCTTTCTTCTTTTCGTCTGTTCCAGGAACCCTTTTCCCTTTTCCTATCCATCCATTCATTCATCCTAGATCTGCTGGCCCTCAAAACACAAGAGGCTCCCAAAGGACGCAGACCAGCCTTGTCGCTGTTGTTTTGCCTCTTCTTCAACACTTGTTGCGCCTGTCCATCCGTCTGTCTTTTCCTCTTCAACGTACGCATACATCTCCGTCCCGCGCCGACCGCCCGAGCACCTGGCCGCTTCAAGAAGACATTTGTTTCCAGAGAGGAACACAGAGGAACCTCGACAGCACTCTTCGGACAACCAACCACATAATCATAATATCACAATGGGTGTCGTGCGCACGACCGCCGTCGCCGGCGTGGCCGCCCTGGCCGCCCTGGTGCTGCCCGCCTCGGCCGACCAGCCGTACCACACCAACCTTGCGGCTTATCAGGATGGCTCCATGGGCGATGTGCCGGTGCAGACGTTCCACTCATCGCCCATCCAAGCTCCCGTCTACCAGATTAACCACTGGGACCCGACCAAGATTGACTTCGAGGAGAACCCGTACATGTTCATGACGGGCCGGTACGGCGCATGGGGGCCCAGCATCGTCTCGTCGCGGGACCTGAGCCTCGTGTGGGCCGACCAGAGCCACGGTGGGCTCGCCCAGACAGCGCGCACCTGGGACGTACGGGGACGACGGGTCATGACCACTTACTCGGACGGGGCCGTGCGTGTCTACGACGAGAACTACAGGCAAATATACGTCTACACCGGCAGGGGTGACCTCCGGGGGGTCATGCCCGATTCGCACGAGGCAATGCTCACCCCCGAAGGGAATATCCTCATGTTCCTCTGCCCCGCGAGACACGCTGACCTCAGCAAGGTTGGCGGACCGCGCGGCGGCAAGAGGATTGCCGACTGCACCATCCAAGAGGTCCAGCCTGATACAGGAGAGGTCATTTTTGAGTGGGCCACATCCCAATACTTTAAGCCCCAAGACAGTCATTGGACATACAATGGCGAGGATGTCTGGGATTACTGCCATATGAATTCAGTGGAAAAGGTCAGTACAACCCCTTCCTCCTTGATTTGGTTCCTTGATGACTAACCTATGTGCAGACGGACGATGGCAACTACCTGGTCAGCTACCGCCACCTGAGCACCGTCATCATGGTCGAGGGCAAGACAGGCGAGGTCCTCTGGGCCATGTGGGGCAAGAAGAACATCTTTACCGACGTCAGTGAGGATGGCAGCTCGGCCCGCTTCTCCTTCCAGCATGAGGCCCGCATCAGCGGCCCCAACCGCATCACCCTCTTTGACAACCACCACATGAACAAGAATGGCTTCTGCGATGAGAAAGGCACCGACGAGACGCGCTGCTCCCGTGGCCTCGAGATCGAGTACGACACCTCTAACCACACCGTCTGGGTCGTCAATGAGTGGAAGCACCCGCAGGGCCTCGTTACCGCTTCGAGGGGTGGCGTCCAGCGTACCTCGACTGGAAACGTCGTCGTCGCCTGGGGCCAGAACCCCATGTACACTGAGTACACGGCCGATGGAGAGCTTGTCATGGATATTCAGCGCGGGCCCGTCAAACATATAGAGCACGGCGTTCTGGACACCATTGCCTATCGTATTTGGAAGGGCAACTGGGTCGGCCAGCCGAGCTGGGGGCCCGACATCGCGTGCGACGTGTCTAACGAGAAGCAGCGCCCCTTTTACGTCTCGTGGAATGGAGCGACCGAGGTGCACACCTGGGTTCTGGTACGTTGCCTATCCCCTCTGAGCGTTCCCCTTTTATCCAGTGCTAACACTTGCGACAGCTCATGTCCGACGATGCCAGCCAGCTCAATGGCCCAAGCAACGTCTACGCCCAGTCTCCCCGCAACGGCTTTGAGACGCGCATAGACGTCGATAAGGTCCTCCACTATGGTCGCATCGCCGCTCTCGACTCCGAGGGCCGCATTCTCGGCGCCACGGCCGTCGTTAACACGGAGTCGGGTGACCTCATCCGCGTCTCATACCAGGTCGACTCCGTCACCAAGTTCATTGACCCGGCGATCCCGTCGGCTGCTGCTGTGTCTGTTCCCGCCGGACCATGGGGCTCGTACGACAACCCCGGTGACAAGGGTGGTGGCAAGCCGGACGACAAGACGGACGACGTCGAAGAAGACAATGACGACGAAAACACAGAGGAAGGAGATACAGAAGGAGATGACACAGAAGGAGAAGACGCAGAAGGAGATGACACAGAAGAAGAAGACACCGAAGAAGAAGATACAGAAGAAGAAGAAGACGAGGACGACAAGGCCGACGACCACGAGGAACAAGAAACGCAAAATGAGGATAAGGTTGAGGGTGACGAGAGCGACGAGAGCGAAAACGACGATGACTACGACGAGTACAAGGATCAAGACAGCGAGTACGAGATTGTCCGACAAGCAGCCCCCGTCGTCGGGGCATTCGTCGTCGGCTCTCTCGTCGGAAGCGCACTAGTACTGTAAGCACTCACCCCGCCTTCAAGGCAACCATATCCCCAGAGTGGTGAACAAAGCTAACAGTATCACACAGTGGTTTCGTCTTCCTTCTTCGCTGGCGCAAAATCATCAGGCAGAGCAACCAGGGCGACCGGGACGACGAGTCCAAGGCGGCGTATGGCCTCCTCAAGACGGATGGGGGCGAAGATGACGACGAGTCGGTGCTGCCCGCTTCGAGTGCGAGAGGGTATGCCGATGCCAGGGAGGGCAAGATGGAGGAGAAGTAGCTCTCGGGGGCACATACACACTTAGACTTGTACGAATACCCTTCTTCTTTTTTATTTCTAGGGGTTGGGAGTTGGATTTGGTCTTGTTTTTTTTTTGGCTAGGAGGTTTGGATTCGGAGTTTGGTTCCTTGCGCATTTCCACGTATATACACTTTAGCGGTCTGCATATAACAACGGATTTTGTTGAAGCATAAGGTCTTGTTCTGTGCTAGCAGAAAGTTGCGGGATATGCTATCCACCTGTTCTGATTATTGGTATGTCCGCGACGTCAAAGTAGAGTTGTGCGACGATAAGCTTAGTGGTGATAGACTAAGCGAAGATGTTTGGGAAAGAAGCATACTAAAAAGTGACGGAATTTGAGTGGAAGAACATTGGGATCATGATATCTTAGTCAGCATAACTGACAGCTCCCCAGCCAGGACCCACATATTACCCCCGGACCCGCCTTTAACTTGCATGTGAGCTGGGCGCCCTGGCGGCCCTGGCGGCCCTGGCGGCCCTGGCGTCCCTGGATTTTTAACCGTTGCAAATCGTTGCAAACTCGAAGCTTGCAGCGCCAGCAACAACGGTCGAAGCCGAACCCGATATGCCAGCCTGAGGGCTCCTATTCTCTTCCGAAACGATGCAGATGCTGCAAGCAAGGCATCTGGCCGGCTTCTGCCGTGCCAGCAGCATCGCCAGCAGTAGGCTGACGCCGACGACCAGACGCGCAGTTGCACTCTCGGCAACTGCAGCAAAGACGACGACGACGCGGAGGTGGTACGCATCCCTTGACCTGCCAGCTCTGGACGAAAAGTGGCGCAATATATGGAAAGAGAAGAAGAAGAAGGAAACCGCCAAAGGAGTCGAGGCCAATGGCAGCGACAATGGCAAGGACCCGAAATACATCCTACCCATGTTCCCGTACCCGTCTGGGACGCTGCATCTGGGCCACCTACGCGTGTACACTATCGCCGACGTAGTGGCACGATACAGGCGGCTCAAGGGGGACGACGTGATCCTCCCCATGGGGTGGGATGCTTTTGGGCTGCCGGCGGAGAATGCGGCACTAGAGAGGGGCGTCGCACCGGGGGAGTGGACGAGGGGGAACATTGAGAGGATGAGAGGGCAACTTGAGGGGATGAATGCCGATTGGAGTTGGGATAGGGTGAGTCGGATATCGCATATCTCGTGCACTCGCGTTGGACTCTCTCCCATGCTGACAAGATGGGAATCTGATAGGAACTCACCACCTGCGACCCCGAATTCTATAAGCACACACAGAAGCTCTTTCTGATGCTTCACGAGCGAGGCCTCGCATACCAGCAAGAAGCCGAGGTCAACTACGACCCCGTAGATAAGACAGTGCTGGCCAACGAGCAGGTCGACGCCAACGGGCTGTCGTGGCGGTCGGGTGCCAAGGTAGAGAAGCGGCGGCTCAAGCAGTGGTTCTTGCGCATTTCCGAGTTCAGCGAGGCGCTCCTGGCGGACCTCGACACGTTGGCCGCTGAGGGTGCCTGGCCCGAGCGCGTACTAGCCCAACAGCGCAACTGGCTGGGCAAGTCGACGGGCGCGCGCATCAAGTTTCCGGTCCTGGCTCTGGGGGGCGATGTCGGTGCCAACCTCGACGTCTTCACCACCCGGCCCGACACGCTCTTTGGTGTGCAGTACATTGCCCTGGCAGCCACGCACCCGGCTGTCGTAGAGCTGGCCAAGGCGGACCCGGAGCTGCAGGCCTTCCTCGACACGCTCCCCGGCCTGCCGCCCGACTCCAAGGTGGGCTACATGCTGCCGCAGCTGCGGGCTATCAACCCGCTCGCGTTCCACGAGGCTACGCCCGAGCCCACCAAGGCGTCGTTGCCCGTCTTCGTAGCGGCCTACGTTGTGGGAGACTACGGCGAGGGCGCCGTTATGGGCGTCCCTGGTCACGACGTGCGCGACCATGCCTTCTGGCGGACGCACAGCGCGGACCAGCCGGTGCGCGTGGTGCTCTCACCGGCGTCGGCCGATGGCGAGTCGACAACAGTGGCTGTGGACGAGGGCGAAGACCGAGTCGCCCCATTTGTGGACCACGGCATCATGACGGAGCATAGTGGGCCCTTCAAGGGCCGTCGGTCCTCTGAGGCGGGCGACATGATGGTGCGCATGCTCGAGATGTCCGGGCTGGCTGAGCGCGTCGACCGCTGGCGCCTACGCGACTGGCTCATCAGCCGCCAGCGCTACTGGGGCACACCCATCCCCATTGTGCACTGCAACTCCTGTGGTGCCGTCCCCGTGCCCGAGAAGGACCTGCCCGTCCGCCTGCCCGAGGTGGACGGCCACTGGGCCGACGGCAAGGCCGGCAATCCCCTGGAGTCAGCGCGCGAATTCGTCGACACGGCATGCCCTAGCTGCGGCGGCGCTGCTCACCGCGACACCGACACCATGGACACGTTCGTCGACTCGAGCTGGTACTATGCGCGGTTCGCGGACCCGCACAACAAGGACCAGCTCGTCTCTCCAGAGGCCGCGCGGTCACTCCTCCCCGTCGACGTCTACCTTGGCGGCGTGGAGCATGCCATTCTCCACCTGCTGTACGCAAGATTTATCTACAAGTTTCTGGCTGAGGCGGGCGTTCTGCCGCAGTACCAGTCGACCTCGGAGAGCACTGGCACCGAGGGGAAGTCTGAGAATGGAGAGGAGAGTGGTGCCAAGTCAGCCGTGGCTGAGCCATTCAAGCGTCTCATCACACAGGGCATGGTCCACGGCAAGACGTACGTGGACCCCGAGAACGGGCGGTTCCTGCGCCCCGATGAGGTGGACGCCAAGACAGACCCGGCCCGCCCGCGTGTCAAGGCGACGGGCCGGCCGGTGACGATTGCCTACGAGAAGATGTCCAAGTCGAAGCACAATGGCGTGGACCCTGCCGAGACCATCGCGCAGCACGGAGCCGACGCAACGCGGGCGCACATGCTCTTCCAGGCGCCGGTGGGCGACGTACTCAACTGGGATGGGGCCAAGATTGTCGGCGTTACACGCTGGCTGCAGAGGCTGCACGACCAGGTGGCTGCCGCGGCCGCGACTATCACTGTGGCTGCGACTGCCGATACAGTCAAGGAGCACCTCGTTGACCTACGAGCGCGCGCGGACGAGGACGAGGGACTGTCACAGCAGTGGGAGGCTGACTCATCGCTGTGGCGCGAGGTTCAGCGTACGATCCGGTCCGTGACACAGAGCTACGAGGACATCTACTCGCTCAACACGGCCGTGTCGGACCTGATGAGTCTCACCAATGCTGTGGTTGCGGGTGCGGGCTCCGGGGCAAGCGATCTGATCAGGCTCGAAGCTACGAGCGCTCTGGTCAGGATGGCGGCACCCATTGCACCGGCCTTTGCGGAGGAGTGCTGGGCTACGCTGTCCAGGGGGAAGACAGGGACGGCAGATGCCAGCAGCGTCTTCACGGCGGGCTTCCCAGAGCTGGATGGCAGTGATGAGGGAGACCTGCTCCGGCCGGGGAGGCAGCCGTGCGCGGTGCAGATCAATGGCAAGGTGCGCGGTGTTGTGAGGGTGGCGAGGCCGTCTGGGGAGATGTCGAGGGATGAGATGGGCCGGTGGATGACTGAGGCGATTCTCCAGACGGAGGAGGGGAGGGCCAAGTTTGGTGAGGGGGGGCAGTATGATGTTTCTGGGGCGAAGAGGGTGATTTGCGTGGCGGGAGGGAAGACGGTCAACTATGTACTGTAGGCTCTAAAGGCACTCCGTAGAGTCTTGGTAGAGACCAGTAGTACTCTATCGGTGTACTCTATCGGTGTACTCTATCGGTGGGTGCTGTATTTGTATGTATTATATTGCTACATTAGATGGGAAGGGCTATATCATGAGAATATACTCATGGGAACATCACACCCACTATGAAGACTGTACAGTCTATACTTGGTTGCTTGGTTGCTTGATAGAGACGGTGAGACGGTGAGGATATATCCGAACCCCATGATGCAAAGTCATGTGTATGTGTTTGACATGGGACGGTGAATTCCGTGCTACCACGAGTGGCCACATCAGGCTAATCATCTGGAAGTTGAAACTGCGCGCACAAGCGAACCAAGTAACTTTGTACATGGACAAGTATATCCGTATCTTGACCTTTAGCACCACCACTACTCCGTACTACTACTACTAGGATTGCTCCGAATCCGTATGCGTATGGTGTACGGAGTACTCGTAGAGTCGTCCATACTAGTAAGATGCAGGGCCACAAAGCCATCAGGAATCTCACCCTAGCTAGCCTCTACGAGAATTAGCCCACGAGTTTAATTTCCATGATGCCAACATCGGCCGCCTGGCCCCCAGCTAGTCCCCGCTCGCCCTGTATGATGTATCTCTCAGCGCGGCGCGCGGCCGACGCAAGATCTCCCCCCGTCCAGTCCGGATCCATCGTATCGTAATACGTCGAGGCCGAAGCGAACGCACACGCTGTGAGTGCGAGTACGAGTACCTAATATTCCATACTACTAGTACGGAGTAGCTGGTATTACTCCGTAAGTACTCGCAAATGGGCCCCCGGTACTTTCTGCGCTGCAGACAACCCCCGGGGCCAATCACGACGGCGTTCCCAGGATTCTCAGGGAAGCACTCCGCAATCCCGCTGGTCAGTCCGGTTCTCCGCAGTCATGGACCTGCCGTGTATGTATGTCGGAGGCTGTAGTACGGGTAAATATGTACGGACTACGGACTACTCGCAAGCAGACAAACCAGAGCAGCCAGCTTCCAGCCCCAACCGAGACATGCATTGGGTTGGGGGCCAGCGGGCGGCCGACAAGAAGAACTGGACTGGACATAACTGGGCCAGCAGCCCACTGCCAGACTGCAGTACGAGCAGTACGGCAATAAGCCATACTCCGTAATACTCGGCAAGTACCATTCGGCATGACCAGACAACTGGTGTCGCTCGACCAGGTGCCAAACAGCCGGGGACACGATCCCAGACAGCACCAGCGCAGTATCTCTGACCAGTCGAGTCTTGGGTCTTGGGCCTCCCCCCCTTGTGCTCCACAGGGAGAGCTGGGAAAAAAAGTGGACTTCATCCTCATGGCCCGCGGCGGCCGCCTTGCTGTGCGTACTCCGTACTCCGTAATGGTTTTTTTCCTTCCTTCTTTTTGCTTTGGCCCAGTAGGAAGCTATTGTTTTTTTTTTTTTCGTTTCCCAGTTTAGTCTTGCTGTTCGGGGTATTAGGCGTGGCTCTGAACCCGACGAGGCGGGTTACGATACGGTCAGGAGAAACGGGTACGGGTATTCCAAATCTGGCCAAGGCGGCCGCCGTTCAGAGGGGGAATCTTTTTGTAGCACTCTAGTACTCGTAGTAATAATAGACTAATGGTCGTGGGTGGTTCTTGCCTTGTATATAAGACTTGTGTGCCTTCCCGTAGGTGAGTCTCCTTGGTGAGCCCCGACTCTTCCGCGTATCAACATCATCATCATACGAGTTATCTGTCTCCCCCTAAGAATTGTCCCTTCATCAACATCAACAACACCCTGAAAGATCAGGCAAAGCCCGACCCAAACAGAGGAGACAAACAACGGGAACTAAAAAGACAAGACCATGGCCTCCGAAGTCATGGCCTCCAACAAACCCATGGCCTCCGTGGGCACCCCCACCAAAGATGTCCGCCCCGCGCCCGTCCCCTTCATCTACCGCCTCCTCATGTTCTACGTGGAGCCCGCCTGCGCCCTCAATGGAGCCTATCTGCTCCTATCCGCTCCGTCGCAGTTTCTCGACGCCGTCTCGCCGAGGAATCCTCTCGTCGCGGCCTCCTCCGCTGCACAGCCGGCAAGCTACCTGAATGGGACAAGCACGGCGACGAGTCATATTCACAATGACGCGGCATCGGCAGCGGTAGCGGCAGCAACCGAATGGCCCGCCATCCGCATCCTGACGGACCACCTGGCCATCTTCCACATCATCTTCGTCTTCAACCTCGTCGTCGTGCTGCGCGCCCGCAGCCGCGACCACGGCCTGTGGCGCCTCCTCTGTGGCGGGATGCTCCTCTCGGACGCGCTGCACATTGCCGCCAGTGTGCGCGAGTTTGGCGGCCTCGGGCCCAGCTGCGCCCTCGGCTCCTGGCGGACGGAGGATTGGCTCAACTTTGGGCTGCTGGGCTTCATGGCTGCCGTGAGGGCGTGTGTCGTGCTTGGGGTTGGGTTGGATAGGCGTCAATCAAAGAGGGCGGCTTAGGCAAAAAGCAAAGGCTCAGGCAGGCACACGGACACGGACACGGACACGGCGTTTTTCTTTTCTTTGTTACTTCTTAACGAGGCATATCCTGCATTGCATGACGAACTACTACCATCATATAATATACGAGCGTTTTAATACCCATCCTATCCGATGAATCTCATCACTCCGCGTCCAGAAGGGGCCTCCTCTCCTGCTCCTGCTCGACCTCCTGCTCCTGCTCCACGTCCTGGACAGGCTCCCGTCCATCCCGGTACAGAATGTAGTGCTGCACGACAAAGACGCCGTCGTACACGAGACTGGCATTCCCCAGCGCCAGCTTGACCGGGTTGCCCGTCACGCCGCTCCAGTCCCCCTCGAGGTAGCTGTCGATGGCCAGCTGCGCCAGGCTGAGCACGCCGCCCCCGAGGTCGAGGAGGATCTGCTCGATGCTCCAGCCGACGGTGCTCTTGTTGCGCCAGTTGGCCAGCGCCTGCGGCGTGTACTTGACCAGCGTCACCACCACCTTGACGTACCCGACCGCGTAGACGACGTCGAGGGCACACCAGCCACTGCCGTGGCCGCTGCCCGCCGCGGCGACAAACAACCACGTCAAGGCCACGCCGACCGCGCTGCCGGCGCACACCCCCAGGGCCACGGCGCTGGGGCGCGACCCCCTGCTCGGCTCGAAGCCCCACACCGTCCGCGGGGCAAGGTACTGCGACGTCGTGATGATGCTGAGCACCAGCCCGTGCAGCGCGAAGCACACGTCATTTATGCGCACCGTCGGCGCCAGGCCCGAGTGCCGATCGGCGTATTCTTGGCGGATCGTCGTCGAGGAGTAGAATGCCTGGTTCGAGGCCCAGTATGCGGTGAATCCTACACGCTCAGTCAGTCACAGCTCTAGCTCTTCTTCGTAAGGCAAGAGAGGGGGAAGCGGGGCGGAGGTGCGCACCCAAAATGTTGAGCAGTGGAAAGTCCACCGTTGTTCCCGAAGTAGACTGCCGTCGCCAGTTGAGCAGCGCCTGAGGATAAAATGACAGACTCCATAGGAAGAAGTAGACCCAGCCGAATATGCTGGAAAGAACAGCAAGGAGCTCCATGGCTGCGATCGTGCTGGGATAGTGCTGCCGTGCTGCGTTGTGTAGGAGGAATGATTGATCCCCAAGATGCGAGGTTGAGTGGGATGGCGTAATATGGATGTTGGTTTGGCAAATGGTGGGGACGCATGGACCACGGACGGATGCACGCCCGCATGACATTCTTCACCAATGCACGTAATCTGATAAGCCGCCGGCAGCCAAGCCAACAACAGCCAAGCCAGCAGCCAACAGCCAACAGCTAAAATCCAACATCCAAACATCAAACTCTCAAATTCTGTCCCTCTAAATCTACTTTTACCCCTTCTATAGATGGCAGACTGCCCTGCCTCTATCATTGATCTAGAAACCAATCCCCCAGTTATTTTCAGGACCTCCCCTCCACTCAAAACCACAACCAAGGTAAATCTTCTTTTTGCAATCAGGCTTTCAACTGAAAAGAGAAGCGTTGCATCAAATGGAAAGGGAGCAGGATAGGTGGACTGAAGATTGAAGACGAAAAAACTAAAAAAAAAAAAAAAAAAAAAGGACGACGAAACGCCAATTCTGATGCAACAAGATCAGATAAGACAAAGAAGAAGAAAAGGACAACAGACAAAGAAGACAGCAGGCACATAGACTATGCCGAGCCACCACCACCACCCATGACCCGAGGCAGAGACTTCCACCCCTGCTCATTGGGCAGCTTGGCGCGACCAAAGTCCTCATCGAGATCAAGAATGACCTTCAAGGCATTCCTGCTGCGACCAAACGGCGTGGTGTCCACAATGTCAGACGTGCCAGTGGCGGCGGCGGCGGCAGCAGCAGCTCCGGGTGCGGAAGCACCGCCTGTTGCGGCAGTGGCCTTCTTGCCTCCCGGCATGGGCAGCACGGTCTGGAGCACCTCATAGGCGGCGAGGGTGAAACCAAACTGCGGCGAGGAGCGGAAGATACGGGCGGGTCCACCCTTGAAGAAGGCGCGGAAGCCCTCCTCGCGCCAGATGGTGCGGGCGGCGTGCCGGAGACCCGTGTACTGGGCTTCGCCCTTGCGGGCCTCGACCTGGAGGCGCGTCTTGATGACATCGCAGGGGGTGGTGAGGTAGGCGGCGGGCATACCGGCGATGGCACCCGCTGTGAGCAGCTGCAGCACGCCCAGCTTCTTGGTGGGCGACTCGCCAAAGAAGTCCTTCTTGAGGTGGAAGTAGGACGGGAAGTAGATGGCCGAGAAGGGCATGTCGCGCAGAAGGCACGCCGACGCGCCCTTGTACAGGCCCACGAGACCGAGGTTGCGCACGATCCACATGGCTGACCGTTTGGGCGCGCCATCCGTCGACTTGGCAATCTCGCCCTGCACCTGAAGTCGGATCTTGACGATTTCGAGAGGGTTGGTGAAGACCTGGAAAGAACATTGTTAGAAACAAATCGCATGGAGAGGAGGGCGATGAACGAAAGAAGAAGGGGCGTGGGTGTACTGACCACTTGACATGTACCGGCGGCGGCACCGGCGAGGATCTCGGCGGGCAGGGCAATCTGGCCGTTCTTGTCGGTGGTGGCACCGCGCACGAGGTCATTGACGGTGAGCTTGATGGCCTTCTCGGGGGCCACACCGACGAGCTGAGGCAGGACACCCGAGTAGAGGCCGCGGAAGCCCTCATTGCGAACGACTTTTTGGAAGCAGTCGATGGAGTTCTTGTAGAGGCGCTGGCCCGGCTGGGCACCCCTCTGGTTCTGCAGGCGCGTCTTGACCAGGTCGATGGGGTAGACCATGAAGGCGCCAAAGGCGCCGGCAACGCTGCCGAGGCCAAAGTTGTAGGTGGATTCGAGGATGGAGTGGAAGACGGTGGAGGTGGCCTTCTTGGCGACGGACGCCGAAGCGGCTGCCACCCCTGCGGCCGAAATGTCGCCGCCGTCGGCGCTGTAGGTGGGGTTGCGCCAGGATGGGTCGAGGACCTTGGCAAAGTCTGTGAGGCCCAGGCGGCCCGAGGGCTTGTCGAGCCCGGCGAAGTGGAAGAGGATGTCGGCCTCCATCGGGGTGAAGAGGGAGGAGCGCGTGATCTTGACGGCCTCGTTCAGGAAGTCGGTGCGGGTGATTTTGTCATCGGCGGAGCGGGCGACGGCGCGGCGGACAATGAGCTCGAGCAGGTCCATGTCGCGGATGACGTTCTGGAAGGCGCGGACGTTGGCGTACGAGACACGGCTGCCCTGGCTGATGTTGCACAGCGTGTGCAGGTTGTCGAGCAGGTGGTCCGACAGCTTGTGGCGGGCGGTCTCGACGATGATGCGGCCAAACTCGTCGGGCTCGATGTAGCCCGTGTCACGCTCGTCGAGGCGGTGGAAGGCCTGGCGGATGCGCTCGCCCTGGAGGCCGCGCAGCATCTGCGAGAACTGCGGGTAGTCGAGGTTGTGGCGGTTCTGGCGGCTGCCGATGTACAGCTTGGCCCACTCGCAGTCCCAGTCGAAGGGGATGCTGTCGGCGCCCTTGTTGAGCTCGTATAGCTTGCGGAAGTCATCGTACCGCACGTTGCCCGTCCGGTCCACGTCGAACAGCCGGAAGGCGATCTCGTACTCGGAGTCGGGCTTGGTCAAGAGGTTCTCGAAGACGCCCCAGTCGGCCAGGGTCACGCGGCCGCTGTTGCGGCGATCGGCTACGCGGAACAGGATGGAGTATTGCTCGCGCTTGATTTTGTGCTGGGGGTTGTTTTGTCAGTTTGTTTGCTCTCACTGTCCTCGTGCTTGCTCAAGGCTCTCTTCCTTGCCTAAGCGTCGGACCACTCTTGCTGCGGCGACGTGACTCACATAATCCTCATCCTTGGGAACAATGGCATTGATGAACTCGTCCGTGCCGAGATACAGCTCCCCCGTCTCGGGGTCCTTGAGGGCATTCTTGACGAATCGCGCCTTGGACTGGGCCGACACTTCCCCGGCGCCGCCGTCGGCCGATCCCCCGCCCACGAGGGCCTCTTTGACGACTTCCTTGACCGCCGACATCTGGGGCATGGGACGATGTCAAAATCGTATAGGGTGAAGACGCAACCACGGGAAAAAGAAGGAGACAAAGAAACAATCCCCTCTTCCCTTTTCTTCAGGTGTTTTTTTTATGTTGTGTCGTGGAGAGGCAAAAAAGCTATTAAGTCGTGTGTGGTCGGTGGTCGATGGCTCGACTTTCTCGGTTCGCGTAAACCCGGTAACGGCGATCGGTCGGAGAAACCAATGGAATCCGAGCAGGTGCAGGCTAGGCAGGGCACAGGCGGCAGGTACACGCAAAAACAAAGAGGCACACAACTCAATGCCCGGAGCGATGACAGAAAAAAAAAAAGACAGAGAGAGTGTGAATAATGACTCAATGGTCAATGGATTTCCGGGGAGGGAAGAAAAAAACAGGAAGGAGGAGGGACGGGACGGCAGAGGATGGGCTGCGCTTGGTGGGTGTGTGTGCCTCGGAATGCTCTAGGAGTCTAGCGGCAGGTTGAGACGTGGAGGTCCGAGAAGGACGAGTGGAAAAATGCGGAGAGGCGATTATTATTATGAGATTGGGGGTTCGCTGGAGGTGCTGTGGATACCTCTCTGGTCCTGGTCAGTCAGTCCCTGGTCAGCGGTCTCCCTGGTCTCCCTGGTCCGGTCTGCCTGTCTTCTGCGTCTTCATATGCGGGCGAATCATTTCCTCGTTGCTAATACGACTGACTGTCCTGGTAGTCATAACCCGTCATTAGGAGTCGCTAGCATTAGCCTTTAGTATTTACAGGTCTCTAGAGGTCTTTAGTACTCGTACTACAGGTAATTAGAGATGCTAAGATGCCAGCACAAGCCAGGTGCAAAGGTGGTAAGAGCTCCAGCTATGCGCCAGGCCAGGCCTGCTCCGGATTCGCCCGGTCTTTTATTCTTCCACTTGTCCCTCCCTCCTTCCTCAGCCATTGTTTCCCTGTCCGTCTGCCAAGTCCCATGAATGGCTCCTTCCCCTGGCACAGGCACCAAATCAACAAACTCACTCAGCAGTATGGATGTACTCTGTAGACACAGGCCCCAATGCCATCCCACTAACCTCCCAGGCTCCAGGCTCCAGCGCTTCAAGACATCTCCAAAAGGTATAGCTCACCCCGCTCCTCTCCCTTGATCCGTCCTTTTACCCCGTATTGTCCTTCTGCGCCATAGTACTAGAGTACTTGATCACTCCCCAAATGCTACTACATACTAGTGTGCACATGTTGACATGCCCCATTTCCTTCCCCTCATTCTGCTCTGTATGTATATGTCTCGCGTGCACCTGCCTCCCTCCGCCCGAGCCTGCCTGTATGGGTGCCCTTCTGCCGCCTCTCGTCTTGCTTGGGTGCGTAAGTACTTGGCGGTCGGAAATATCCCGGGTGACACTCGGCGTCGGCCAATTGTCCGCCCTGCCGTACCAGGGTGCGCTCTAGTATTACTCCATACTCGCAGTTACGAGTAACAACACCAGCATTACAAACACCCCTTGCACTCGAAATCACGACTCCACGAGTACGAGTACATGCCGCATTGCCCGCCTCATCCGTGATACTCTGCCTCCGGCGGCCCTTTCGGAAGCTCTCCTTTCTTGACTGCTCGCAATTACCCATCCAAGCTCATTTCACGCGGACTCACCGCACCAAGTATTAGTCTGCACGGCAGCTGCTCCGTAGACGGCGAAGTGTAGTCCACGTGATGCCGACCCACCCCCATACTTCTCGAGTAGCTCCACTCACATGCATCCGCTCGGCCGCTGCACCTCCAAGTCTCCAACTGCAGTCTGCACGACAGGCAAGTGCACACCGACGACGACTCTCGAGTCTCCGCAGGAGGTACCTGGCAGGGCACCCGGAGGGCAATCAACCTGACAACTGCATTGCATGTGTACATATTCCCCTGCCGTCCCTGCCGGAGGACTCCTGCAGAGAGCCGATCTCGCCGCACTCGCATGTGTTCCAGTCGTACACCAAGCGCAACAACAGGTAGGTATGTAGCAAAGACAACGAGAGTCATGCAGAGTATCATGTCTATTATTATTATCCACCTCATGGAGATGTAAACCTCATAAAGCAACCTGAGAAGAACACAAAGATATAAAAAGCAGAAACCTAAAACCTCGCAAACGCCTCAAAACACCGTTCCCTTCCGTCCAGCCGTCCAGTTGGTCCGTCCGCCTTTCCTTCCAAAGTACACATCTATTAACAACAACGAAGAGAAAGAAGAAGAAAACAAAAGGGTTAAAAGGAAGAATGAAATAATGCAAATCTGTCCGCCAAGTGTCGGAGCCTCATGAGGAAGCAAAAGGTATGTGTGTATGTAACATTGGCGCCGTCATGATGGTTAAAAGAAAAAGGACTTCATCAAACTCGTTAAGTGGGAATAGGGTTGTGTGTGACTGGGGACTGGAGCTAGACGATGCTCAGGGCGGGAGGTTGTACGCCGTCGCACATGTATCCGTGTGTGGAGCGGTTGAGAGGCGCGCGCACAGGCATTGTGTCATGCGGGAGGGTGAATCCGGAGTCAAGGACCGACTGGACCAGCAACGACGCCTCGCGGAACTTCTTCTCGGCGTACTTATCAAAAATAGCGCGGTGGTGGTTGTCCGGGTCGTCGCAGCACTCAATGAGCATGGTGACAAGCGGTCGGAGCTGCGACCACGTGTAACCACCGTAGTGCACGTGGGCCTTTGTCCAGGGGCCCTTGTTGAGAACCAGACGCGAGAGGCAGTGGGCACCGGCAGCCAGGAACGAGGGCGTCGAGGCGACAAAGCGCTCGTCCATGATGGTCAGCTCGAGGAAGTACTTGGCAAGCGTGCGCGTGTCGAGGTCGTAGTCGTCCGCCTTGGATACGCGGCGCAGGAAGCTCATGGGACCGGGCCAGCCGAGCTCGAAGCCCAGCATCGACAGCATGAAGCGCTCAGCCTTGAGAACCTCGTCGGCCGTATAGCCGTTGTCCACCATGTACACAATCTCCTGTAGCGAGGGGCAGTTGATCTCCTCGTACTTGGACGCCACCAGGATGGCCGTCGCCCCCACCAGCTGCAGCTTTCCAATCGACACAACCTTGCTCGACAGGAACCGGTCCACGTAGTTGACCGTCAGGAACAGCGTCTCGGGAAGCAGGTGGAAGCGCCCGTGCACCTGCACCAGCCACTCCATCAGCACCGCACGCATCGACCACTGGATCTCGGTCTGGTGCTCCATGTAATGAGGGTTGGGGAGCATTTTGACCTGTGGCACCACAAACGTTAGCGCGATGGATTTGTGTGGGGGTTTCCTAACTTGACGTGGGGGGGACGGGGAGTGATGGGGTGAATTAGTCTCGTGCAAGACTGAGTTAACTGCTTACCTCCATCTCACGCAGATAGTCAAAAATCTCGTCACCGTACTCGGCAACCATGCTGACATCCCACGCCTCGTCCTCGACGTCCTCGGGCGGACGGGTCGCCTCGACCTCAATCCTAGCCTCGTCCAGCTCACGCTGCACACGCGACGTCACCCGCGGCTGCAGCAGCGTCGTCACACCACCCGTCATATCGCGGGATCGGAACGAGTGTGCGGTCGTGTAGCCCTGGTCGTCCTCGTCGAGGTACTCCTCGTCGTCGTCGTACCACTGCTCCTCCGTCTCGGAGAGCGTGGTCGTCTGGCCGTCGCTGACACCAGCTGTCGCGGTAGCAGGCTCGGTGTACGGGGCAGGCAGCTCAGCGTCGTCGATGACCTGGTCCTCGAGGGTCTCGTCCTGCTGGTCGTGGTCCCGTCCCTGGCCCTGATTGATGAGGTCGTCGATGGTTGTGTCCTCCTGAGCGCGCAGGATGCGGGCCACCATGTCGAGCTGGTCGCTAGGCAGCACATCGTATGCGTCGGAAGAGATGGTGGCAGCACTGTCACGGTCAAAGGACGTGCTAGACGTGAACTCAATGAGCGGTGCAGAGGAAGCCTCAGGCAGGCGCGGAAGGGTAGGCACGTCGTCATGCTCCTCCTGCACCTCTTCAACGCGCGGGCGAGAGTAACCTTGGCTCTCGAGGCGGTCGAGGTTTCGGCTCTGAGTCTTGCGAAGAGTAGGCTGCGGCTGCTTAAGCTGCGGCTGGCTCTGGTGGTGGCGCGGGTGCCTGGGCTTGGGGGCCTCCGTTTCGCGTATGTCTTCGCGGAGGGGAACAAGGGAAGTCTCCCTACCGACAACGCTGTTTTTCCGGGCATTGCCATTACTGCTTGTAGTGGTGGTGCTGGGGATAGAGTTGGCGCTCTTGGTCGAGAGAGCTGCGGGGCGCGTCAACGCGTCTTTCGAGACCAGAGGCAGGCTGTTCTCCTTGGCAGCAGCGACGCTCGACGAGCGGTCGAGGTGGAGGACCGACTGGGCCTTGTGCACCTTGTGGCCACCGTCGCGTGCCGACATGGAGTGATGGTGCTTAATGGATGTGTTGGTCACGTCGCCAAAGGCGGCGCGCTTGGCGGGACCACGGAAGCCGGCGTTGGCGCCATTGGCCTTGTTGGAGAGGTTCCCGGTCGACTTGTGACGTTGGTGGAGGGCGGGGACGGCGTTTTCGGCACCGCGAGGTCTAAAGGGCTGTTTCGAGAATCAGGTCAGTATTACAAATTCTTCTTCTTCTTCTTCCGCCTGCTATTTGTCCCTGAACACGTCCAGAATCTCCCGTCACGTACCCTGGCGTCCATGATGGGCAGCTCGGTGCTGCGTGAAAGATATTACGGATACTGGAATCGTCTGTTTGGACGCGGCTCGAGCTATGGCGTGTGTGTGTATCTGGGAATCGTGGTCGCGGCTGTGATGCAGAATGCAGTGTTGTCTGATGGAGATGGATATTGTCCAGTGTGAATGGTAGACGCGCGGTAAGTTGGTGTTGTTATCGTGGCTTGTTGGCGTCGTCAAGCTCTGGCAGTCCAATTCCGGAAGGTGGTTGGGGTATTATTTTTTGTTGTTTTGCCTTTCTGCTAGGGAAGTGCAGTGTGCAAAGGAAATCACCACCTGGGGATTGGAATATGGAAAGAAAGGACACAAGGCGTGAGGTTGAAAAAACAACAACCGAATTGCTGGTCGCAAAGGAAGGATTGTATGGCACTACCACCCCTGACTAGCAGCAAACAGAGGGAGATGAAGGAAAGGTAACCCTTGGCGTCGTTGGCGTGGAGGGAAGGTGAGTGGCAAAGAAATGAGAGATGGGCGGATTTGGGGACCCGGACGTTGGTTAATTAGGAGGAACGGAACCAAGCAAGGGGAGAGCTGGGGGAGGGAGCTTTTTCCCTTTTGATATGGAAATGGAATTTGAGCTGGGCGGCCGGGCTGGTAGAGAGCTCTGGCACGCAGAGGAAATGAGGTTGGCCCAAGGGAAGCGCAGATCAAAGCGCACTGGTGGCTTTTTGGAGAGTGTCTCTGACTTGGGACTTGTATCAAGCAGGATCGTTTGGTCTGTCGATGGAGGATGAGGAGGAGTGATATGGGAGAGAGAGTTGAGGGAAGAAAACAAAACAAGAGGAATAGGAGGATTGTTGACTTGAAGGTTTGGTAATCATCATAAGACGGCATTATTATGAGATGTTATTCTCCTGTATTATTGCGAGCATACGAGGCCGAAGCCAAGCAGCTCCGATCCACGCCTGTACGCTCTAAGCCAGATGGCCACAGCGGGCACTACAGCGTACAATGGGCAAGCCTACAGGCGGCGTTGCGCCATGGCCCGCCCTGTATTGGCCGTGTTTATTTGTTTATGGGGCTTTCGGGGGGCCCTGCATAAAATGCCTTGGCCGCCGGTTCCTCCACTGCGGTTGGTCCCTAGGTCGGGGCGCAGGAGGCATCTGGCCAATCGTGGGGCGCATCTGTGTCAGACGCCCACCCGTCGGCCTGGCGATGAGATGTGTGGGGGGCGCCTGTACGGCTGTAGTCTGTATTATGTTCCATCTGTTCCATCCTTTGTGCGTGCTCGTACGAAGTAATACTCACACACAGCTTGCAGCATTGTGTGCAACTTTCTACTACTACTGCTCGGATGCGTAATTGTTCCGTGCTGCTCATTTAAACAGCTTGCAGCCCAGTGCACTAAGAATAACATCAAATTGAATCAAATCAGTCATCTTTCAGCGTGCAATGCACGCCTAGACCGAGATTGGCAGCTGACGTCACGCCGTGAAAATGAAGATGAAGAAAAATCGGAATTCCTCGAGACGGTCTGCAAAAGGGGTTGAGCGGACGGGAGGTTGAGTCGATGACGACCATGAATGGCAATGACAATGACAATAATGATGGTGACAGCTGCAGTAGTAGAAATGGCAGAGAATACGGAGTACGGAGTGGACAGGATCACATAATACATCGTCAGCAAAACGGGCGCATCACAGCCAGCCATCTCTACCTGCCATCTCTGCCAGACTCACCTTGGAACGTTGGCGTCGCGTCCTGTCGCAGCTTGTCATGTGCTGTTGGCGCTAGTCCCGTTTGGGGACATTGACCTTGGACTTTGTTCCCCGTCGCGTCACACCCGGCCAAGTAAAGAGGCCATGCCAACCCCATTTACGGCGATAAACCACCACCACAGCAGGTTAAAATGCAATGAACCCCAGATTCATCCATGTCACAGATACGAAAGATCAGCCATGCATTTTTCATATATTCAATCGCTCATCACGGTGCCGATTGAGCTCCCCGAAACATGCATCCCGCGACGCGTCTCGGCGCCCGCCGGCCCGACGCCACTCCCGCACGTGTCCACGTGATCATTCCTTCTCGCTCTTTTTCACTCTAATGGAATTCTGCCAGCGCACCCCGCCGCCGCCGCATCACCCGTTCGGCCCGCGCCAGGTACATGATGAACCACCAGGGGAAGAGGGACCAAAGGAAACCGGTGTTTGTGCGCACATCACCCAGTTCGCGCTACATTTACGAGTATTCTTTGGGAGCAGATTGGCCGTGCGACACCTTTTGCGCAACCGCGCGCGTGTTGCGCCGGCCGGTGCAATGGTGAAACACCGAGTCGCAAACTGTCGCCCAGTCAGTCCGTCTCTGTAGCCATGACTCGGCGGGGTGGCGTGCGTGCGTGCGTGCTCGCCATGCCGAAAGGGAAACGAGGGGTCCAAAATGAAGAAGAAGATGAGGAAGGATCAGACAGAGATGCGCGCATCCTCCTCCGTAATCGCATCGGACGTTTTGATGCTGCGCTGTTGATGCGCTGCGCATTGCTACGTCCCCCTCTCTCCCCGCGCGCGTGCCACGCAATCGACACTAGGCCCCAACAGAGCAGGCCGAGAGAGGTGGTGCGTTTCCGGGACTTCCAGGGACAAACGAAAAGAGGCGTGCGTCGTACGTAAGAGGGCCAGGCCAGGCCAAGTGGTCGCGGGTCCGTTCTCGTACGAGCGCTGTACGAGTTTAGTACATACTACTAGTATGTCTGTGGGTATGATATGATGAGCCTATTGCTGCGCCGGTGCGCAAACATGTGTGCACTGTGATACTGGTGCTCCTGTGGTTTATGCGCTTGCAACCTGACCTGTCGCAGAGAGATGAAAGTGCTCGGCCTACGAGGGAGTCGAGAGTCGAGGGACTTGGTACGAATACTGGGAGACTGTACTCCGTAATACTCGTCGTAGGTACGAGTACGAGTACGCATGTCAGGGTGGCCTACCCGTCAGTCACGTCTTGACATTTGTGTCTCAGCGTAGGTGGGGGCGGTGATGACGGTCGCCAGGACCATTAATGAGGCAATGAGGGCAGCCGTTCTTGGTCCTTGTTCTTGTTCTTGTCGGTCATTACGAGCATTATTACCAGTGGTCCGTACTTGCTCCGTGCCTACCCCATGATTATTCACTCTCATACAGCGTGGGTGAGCTGGAGCCCCCTTGTGCCAGCTTGTGCGATGCGAGTGCGCAATCCGCCAGGTTGCGCGCGCGCGCGGTAACTCGTACATGGTGCGACGCCTTGTCGCAAGATGCGGCCGCGACGACGTCACTCGGCGGCCAATGCCATGGCGCGCGCACGACTCGCGGTGCAGTCTAGTCTTTGCAGGCCTCTTCTTTCCCTGGGCGGGATTTCCAAGGTATATTGATTGCGTGCACGTATGTGCTTCACCTCGAAAGTCTTCAGTCTCCAGAGTCTGGCGGTCTGGGTCCACCGGTGTGGTGGTGCGGGCAACCCATGAGTATTACGACGTACTATGTTAAGTACCTTGATACCTGTCCTCGTAGAGCGCTCGTATCGCATAGAGTACCGCCGCACACTTGGCGTCGCACCAGACTCTGACTGTCGCGATAACAGCTGGAAGTGGCCAAAAGTAAATAGATACTCGGCGCGCGCACACAATAACAAAAACAAAAAGAGGCAGCTACAACTCACGAGCAGTTGCCATGTTTCGAGCTCCGGAGAGGGGCTTCCGCTCCCCGCGCCTGCGCCTGCGCAAAGGAACATTGAAAAATCCATTCCCATTCGAAAAGAGCAGGGCAGAGGGTTACCCGCCCTCATGCGGGTGTGAACGGATCGTCTCCAGCAAAAAAAACAGCAATAGTGGCACATCAGTTAATATGTACATTAGTTGATGCCGCGCAACGACTTTTTTTTTTTTTACTGACCGCCTTTGCGATTCTCGGGATTGCGCTGGCCTGATGTCCACCTCCCCCAACGGGCTCCAATGCAGGCGATTTAAACATGTGCGCGAGGGGGATCTTGCGCGCGCGCGCGCATGCTGCGTAGGGTACGAGTACGAGTATGGCATTGATGTATCGAAGCCCACATTACGGAGTACCTGCACTCTGCACTCTGTGCTCTGTATCCGTACTCTGTACTCTGTAGTCGGTACTTTGTACTCTGTTACCTGTACGAGGATGGATATGTGTCTTTGCGACGCACGTGTTGCCGTATGCGCAGCTCTTTGCGCAGGTGCGTAGCTCGTACCTGCCCGCCGCCGTAGTCGTTGTAGCGTGCTTGCCCTCTCTTGCGCAGATGCGCATTGTTCAATGATTGCGATGCGCTCCGCTCCGCTGCGATGCGATGCGATGGATGCGCTGGACGCGCTGGATGCCATGTCGTCGCATGAGCGCAAGTCGGGTCCCTCCTTGTCGCAACAGTCGTGACCAGCCAATGGGGCGCATCCCGAGGACTGAGAGACAAGAGGGCCATCTCATCCCAACCGGGGTCGTCGCATCACGGTCCAGTCCCAGGCCAGCATGGCCCATGGTCCATGGATGGATGAATGGCCAGTGGTCAGTGGCCAGGAGGCTTTGCCCAGACAGGCTTTGCCCAGGCAGGGCCCTACATACTTTCTGTACTCGTAGCTTGTCAACTTGTCATGGCCAGCGCATCGGCCCCTCTCTTTTCCTGTCCCTTTTGCTCTCCAAGCCGCAGGGTTTCGGTTGGGGTGGTGGGTCCGGCCGACAGGGCGCCACCACGGGATGTGCGAGCTGCGTCCAGGTCGGGTCATGGATGGACTCGACTCGTTCTTCTGCGTACTTGCTCCGGCAGACAGGAACATTGCGAGAGGAGAGGAGAGAAGAAGAAGAGCGGTGGTCTCTGGATTGGGCCTTGTTTACACACACACACACACACACGCTTTGCGCATCACGGGTGGTGTGGTGGTGGTGGTGGGCGGTGATGTGCAAAGGTGCACGCGGTGGAGTCTAGGGTCGGCGCAAAAAGACTGCGGCGGTGGCAAAGATGGAGAAGCGACAAGGTACGGCATCATTGAACGTGGTTAATGTTATTTGATAATTTCTGGCCTGGCTGAAGTCATTGAGTGTTCGTACTATGTAGAAGAAGAGGAACAGAACCTGAAGAAACCGAGAAACTGAAGAGACCGAGAGACTGAGAGAACGGTTAGATGCACAGGCAGCAGCCAGACAGCAACGATATGCGTACAGCACACACATACACATGCCCGACGCACCATGACTCCCCCCTCGCCCCGCCGCCATTGCTAGCCCGGCTGCACGACTGAGGTGTATATCATCAGACGATGTGAGGTGTGCTCCGTACAGACGAGTGTCATGTGTTCAATGCTGTTGGGACTCGGGAGGCCATGTACCTGTCCCCCGAGCTTAAGCTGTCCTGTCACTCGACCGGCCCCCGGTACTCTTGTACGTGCTCGTACTGCTGCTCCAATGCTCCAATGCTCCATTGCTCGTACTCGTCGAGCATTACATGCCACACTCACTCGTAATACCGACGGCAACACACAATACACGTCCAGTCTGGTTGGCCCGAATGGTCCGCTGCGGCGCCCACAAGGTTCACGTTTCCAGTCGCAGTAGCGTCAATATCGGGCCCAAGAGGGGAGACGACAAGATTGAGCGCTACTATTACTGGCAGACAGACACACACACACACACACACAGTAAACACGCACGCACATTGTTCCCCAATCCATCCCCTGTCGCATTGCCATTTGCGACTGATATCGCTCTTCTTGCCCGTCTGTCTGTGCGCAAATGTAGCATGCCGATGATCGAAGGGCTGGCCGCTGGCCGCTGGTAGACTGCTCTGTCGATTACCTGTAATACAGAGCACGGGTAGATGGATGGACCTTGTAGGTGGCGCATTCCGTCTCGTTATCTGCCTTGATTGTCCTCTTTACCGCTGCTGTTTCTCACTTCCCATGGACCATTGATGGATGGGCTGCTCGTACTTATCCTTGCCCACTGTCGCATCCTGCGGTGGCGCGGTTGGTCGGCGGCTGACACCACACACACACATGACGCATCCACTTGGGGGACTGGACTGCGCGGAACATTGGCCATGGCCCATGGACCAAGCATCTGCCAGACGAACGAACAGGTTAGCCCTTGGCAGCAGCAGCAGCAGCAGCAGCTGAACCGTACCTGTAGCTCAAGAGATATGGAAACATGCACAAAATAGACTTCCTAGCTCATAGACCGGACATGCGCAAAAGACACACGAGGTCCAAAGGCAATGAATCAAAGGGCAAGAAGGATGGACCGGATCATTGAAAGGAAAGCGCCTGGCTTCAACGTCCATGACTCCAGGCATCTAGCGCCAGCCGTGGACCCCCTGTAGCAGAGGCCCCGTAGCGCCCTGTAGCGCCCTGTAGTCCTGGCGCATCCAGCTGCTGAAAGCCCGGGGCCCGTCCAGGGCATCTCAGTGGACGGCTCGAGAACCTGCCACGGCGCCTGTGGCCACTGCGGACAGCGGCCCTCCAGCGCTCTCGTGGCCCTCCAGTGGCCCCCAGTGGCCTCCCAGCGACCGCCTCAGCGCCCTTTGCGGAATCGAATCCACGGCACCAGGTGGAAGCCTCCATCGACTCAGTTTCGAGAGCGAAGCGCCCGGTTCGACCAAGTCGACTCTGTATTCCATCGTGCGCCATGCCAATGGATAGATTGGCCTCTCGGGAATCCAGCCGAGAAAACCATATTCTACTGCTCCTTTTGGTTGCGCTGCTGTGCCCGTCCTCGCGCCCACCGTGCCCGTTAGCCCACAGTGGTAATACCCAGCGTCGCTGAGAGTGTTAGTGCGCCTGCGACAAAATCCGGCTGACCTCGCCTCGCTCCTCTTTTCCTCCTCCTCCTCCTACCTACTCCTCCTCCTACTCCTCATGCAACAACGTCTTTTTCTTCACTCCCCACCGTTCTTCTGTCCCCAACTAACCCATCTAGGCCTCTATCGATCCTCCCGGTCAGTTCTCCTGCTTGCTATCCTCTTGCGCCGTCAGCACCATCAAGGTCCCCTTTGCCTTACTTCTCTCCCCATCGCATGCACTTGGCCCTCTCTCTTTCCTGAGGCTGCAGGTGCCTACTTCCCCCGACTCTTGGTCGCCTCAACCCGACACTGCCCATTTGCACTGCTACATGCCCCCATCCTGTCTATTCATGGGCTGCCTCGACTGACAGACCGACAGAGACGCTCGTTTAGCTCGATCCGTCGCTTCATCCTCGACCGCCGCACCCGCACCTTCGCCGTCGTCGCCCGCCCGCCCCAGCTGCTCCCAGTCGGCCCTGCACCTGCACAGGACCCGGCTGGTGATGCGCTCTTGAGCCATCCCATCGACCGTCATATATACAAGGGAGAATCCCATCAATTTCCCATCCTTGGTGCCCTTTGGCCCAGGAGAAGAAGAAAAACCAAACCATATCGAGTTGGTTTCCCACTGGGGACCACTTCTCACCACCGCCGCTCTTGGCGTCTGGCACGCACACAATCCATCCTCTGCCCGTCCCATCCATCAAGACGTCGGGAATCACCCACCCCCATCGGTCGATTATACAAGGAAACGAGAATAAGAAAAGAGGGGGACAATACACGAGAGAGAGAGAGACGAGACAAGAACAAGCAAACCAGAAAAAAACCATGACTTCCATGTCGCCAGCTTCATCTGCCGACCGGGTCGATGTCTCGCCCCGTGCAGACGACGTCTCTCCCCGGTCGATAACGTCGCCCAAGAATGTCGCATTTGAGCTGCTCATTGTCGACTCGCCTCAGTACCGCGCGCGCCTGCCCATGCGTGTGCAAATTTACCCCCACGACACAACCGACTCCATAGTCACCACGGTCAAGAATTTCTATGGCCTCTACTCGGGCCCCACAGGCTCCAAGGGCGTCTCCTTTGAGGACGGCGATGGCAACACCCTCATCGCCCGCTACGAGAACTTCTCCAACAACATGAGGGTCTACGTCAGGGTCTTTGAGGAGTACCCTGCCGAGCCCGTCGCCTACGGCGCCCACAACCACCATCAGGGCTACGCTGCCTCGGCACCCCCGGGCGGTGGCCACCAGCCCTACGCCGTTGGCGGTGACGCCTACAACGGTGGCTCGCCTCCGGCTGCCACCGCCTCCCTCCAGAGCCCCCACGAACTCTCGCGGCCCCTGTCGAGGACGTCGCGCCATCGCAGCCGCTCCCCCATGACCGGTGGCTACAGCAGCGACGAGGGCGCCCCCAGCACCTCGTCGGCAAGGCTCAAGGACCATCTCGGCAACACGGACATCTCTGTCGAGAACATTGTCGAGGGCGGTCGTCGCAAGAGGGCCAAGTTTGAGAGCTCGGTACGATTGGACCCGCTCGGCTGTCTTCTCCCTTCCCTCCCCAGACTAACATGAAATTACCTTTGCAGGAACTCCCCCTCTTTGCACCTCCGCAGATGCCGGCCGCCACGTCTAACCCGTCCGTGTCGCCCGCCCGGCGCGTCGACAACCACCGGCCGCCGCTTGGGTTCGCGCACCCGGGCCAGAACCCCTTCACGAACCCGCGGCCCATGCACTCGTCGGCGCAGCACGGCTACAGCAGCAGCATGCACGGCCACGGCTACAGCACGCCGCACGGGGCCGACCACCGCCGGTCGCGTAGTAGCGCCGGCATCATCGGCTTGCCCGGCAGTGGCGCCATCCTGCCCACGCCGGACCCCACCGTCGGCAGCTGCGTGTCTGAGGAGGACAAGGATGTGGCGCTGCAGCTGATGCGCCTGGGTGACATGTCCAACATTTCGTCGCACGGACGCACGTCGGCCTCGACGCTTGACGATGCGTTTAGTGGCAAGGCCGAGGTAGCTTCGTCGACGGGCGCCACCAGCGACAGCGAGAGCGACGCTGGCGACGACGCAGACTACGATGTTGTCCCGCCCCCTGCACGTCGCCAGAAGCTCATGGACGGCAGCGGCGTCGCGCGCACGCCAGAGGGGCGATCAGCGCTGCCAACGTCGTCCACCTTTTCTGTTGACAGGCAGCACAGCGCCAAGGCCAAGAGTGTATCTGCGTCTGCATCTGCCAAGCCCAAGACGACCAAGACCAAGCCGTCAACGGCGACCAAGACTTCCTCCAAGGCCACGGCAAGCAAGAAGATTAGCACTCCGAGCATGCCCCCCATGTCCCCTGCCTCGGCGCCCGCGTCGCGCAAGCCGTCAATTGCAGGCGCAAGCCCCAAGATCATCATGGCTGGTGTCGAGGGCATCAATGGACCTGCTGCTGGTTCCGCCACCCCCGGCGACGACCAGCCCGACCTGTCCACCAAGCCGCGCTGTCAGAGGTGCCGCAAGAGCAAGAAAGGCTGCGACAGGCAAAGGCCGTGCGGGAGGTGCCGTGACGCGGGCCTCTCGGCGGAGCAGTGCATCAGCGAGGACGAGGGAAACGGGCGCAAGGGGCGATACGGTCGCCACATGGGCGTTCCCATCAAGGCTGGACCTGGGGGTGCCGGGGCCGGTACCGCGGCTCCTCTGGCTAGCGCTGCGCCCGTGCCCGCGCCCGCGCCTGTATCCGGGCATGTGTCTGGGCCTGTGTCTGGGCCCATGTCCATGCCTGCGCATCCGTTTGGTCCCATGGCAGGCGTCAATGGGCTGCTGCCCGCCGCGCACATCTCCATGTCCGTGGACAAGAAGAAGCGCAAGCGGTAGACGGCGCAACTCCCTTCACTTTACTAGTACTGTGATCAGGGATGAGTATCTAGAGTAATACTGCCCTGCACAGTGACTGTGCCTCTCCCCCCCCAGTACAATTCTATTCGACCTTGTTTTTTGTTGACCGGTACTTGTTTCTTCTTTTTTTTTTTTACACACCTCGCTGCTTTTGGCAGTTGTCATGATTGGAGCCATGTAATTACGACGGTCTACACACATCACACACACATCACACACACACACACAGAAAAAAAAAGAGGCCATTACATTTGGGCGTTGGGGTTGAAGGTACTTTAGTATTGTTTCGTTATATTTTAATGTTGACGTCATCTAGCTGTGTCCTGTCCTGTCGTGTCTTGTCTAGAGAGCAGTGTTGACTTTCGTCTTGCGTGCGTGTAGTGTTGAGTGCAGCGCGCAGTATGCAGTCTACGAATACTGTATCAGATGTGAATATGCAGTGTTCCATATGCCGCTGCATCAAGGTACGGGCTCATGTACATGATGTGTGAGTATGTTTAGTGCGGTGTGGTAACTTTTACTGCCCATTGTTGATTGCTGGATGTTGGAGGTGCGGTGCTGGGCCGGACAATTCGGGAAATGGATCACCCCCAAGCGATGAGCCGATTGGTCAGCCTGCGTGGGAGGCTACGTCACGTACAAGTACTGGATCAACATTACCCCGCGGAGGGGTAGCGTTCCATGCGCGGAGAGCAGAGCAGCCGTATGCGCAGCAGGACAGGGATACGAGTAAACTTGATAGATATTCGTTTACACATATATTATTCTCTCGCTTTTTCCGGGGGAGGAAACAGAAACTTTATTTTTCCTAAGATGGTGGTGGTGGTGGTGGTGGTGCTATGTGCCGTGCGTTCTGTGAGTGGTGTGAGTGGTTGAGTGGTTGTGCGTTGTGAGTGGTTGTGTGCGCTGTGAGTGGTGGTGAGTAATGCGTGGTGAGTGGTTGAGTGAGTGAGTGGTGGTGAGTGTGGTGAGTGTGGTCCCGCCCGGCCCGAAAAGTGGAGAACATCCCTGTGTCGGCACCCGCAGCCCGCAGTCCGAACTCCGGTGCCGGACCGGGCAGGGCACCGACAGTGGTCCTTTTGGTGCAGTTATTTTGTCAGGTGAATGTGGGGTCGGCGCCGAAGATGCACTTTTATTGCAAGTACGTCTGGGGGGTGGTGATCTGTTTCTTGTTTTACCAGTTTGTCGATGTGAGCTGAGCGTTGACCCCGGTAAGAGACCTCCGGAGGTATGTAGAAATGACTGTTGAGTTGGGAGGCGCACACTGTATAGGATCGAACGTTGTACGAAGACAGCGTAGGGCGCCGTTTTGACAAAAGGGTGTTTTCTACATTCTACATCTGTGGGGATTCGGTGGGTAGACCGTACGTAGTGCTCGTACTCGTAGTCAGTGGCTTGCGATGCGAGCGGAATGAGAAGGCTTTCCCGGCAGGGGCCGCCGGAGGAAGAATACAGACAAACTGTTGCAACGTAAGGCCGAGAAAATTTCTGGGCATGAGAAGGAGCATCCACTTGGTTTGTAAGGACAGCATTCAGGATTGTGTATATCTGCCATCAATGGTGATGAGACTACGGTACTACTAGAGTGAAAGCGGGGCTCCACAGTTGGACAGTGACTGTACCGTAGAATATGAGGGTCGTTGGGTCGATAGCCGGTGACACATAACCGGCGCGAGGAACTAGCTGGGGCTGGGGTGCATGTACGAGTAGGCAACAGGATGAGACGAGAGAAGAGAAGAGAAGACGGGGGAGGGGGGACAAAATAGAACAGAACAGAACGGGAGAGCGACGCCGGATCGGATCGCAAGTTTCGGCGAGGCTGGTCACCGCTCATCAGTTAGGCAGGCAGGCAGTGGGCAGTTGTGCGTGTGAGGTAGTACATGTGAGGGAGAGTGAGAGTGTGCGTGCAAGTGTATGTGTGTGTGTGTGCGTGCGTATGTGAGTACGGCGAGCACGAGTAGTATGGCGGATATTACGAGCGGTATGAGCATCTGTATGAAGAATGCGCCTGTATAGGACATTGGACAAGGTGCGCTGTAGGGGATGCGGAGCGCAGGCCATATGCGGCAAGCGCATGCACATGTCGTGGTAGGGCGCGCGCGACAGAACATTTACTGCTTAGCAGCTATTTAGCACCAACTCGACTAACTTGACTAACTTGGTTACTGTGCAGTTTGGTGCCATCTGGTGGTATTTTGTGGTAGCGATGAGATGGGTCCGAATACGGAGGGGTGAGAAATGGCCCCGATGAGACGGGATGGCATGGGGGGGGGGTCCCCACCGCTTCAAAATTGTGCAGGGATGAGTCGAAAGGGAAGTGGTTTTCCTTTCCTCTGGCTTGAAAAGTTTTGAAAAGCTTCTTAAAAGGCCCAATGCCTCTCTCAATTGCTCTCAATTGAATTGGAACTCGTGTCCTTTCTCTCACTCATACACACCAATTGGTCTGTCTGTATAGACTTTGACTCTCAAGTACATCTAGTACATATGTGTACACACATGTATACTACTACTACTACTACTCAACTTACATCTTCCTTTGATATAGACCCAAGTCCTCCTTCAAGTCCCCCTTCCTCAACACCGCCAACATGATCGATGAGGAAAAGTCCTCGGACCGTCGGGTCAACATGGAGACCCTTCAACCGACCATGTCCAACGTCGACGCCCCGGTGCCCCCGCCGCCATGCGACTCGTCCTTTGAGCCCCCGGACGGCGGGCTGGTCGCCTGGTCGCAGGTGCTGGCCACGCTGCTCATCAACTGCATCGTGTGGGGCTACGGCGCGAGCTTCGGCGTCTTCCAGCTGCACTACGTCGAGGCGCTCGACCTTCCCGGTAGCCAGGTCTCGTGGATCGGCTCCGTCCAGATCTTCCTGACCTTTGGCACGGGCACCGTGTCCGGTCGCCTGGCTGACGCGGGCTACACGCGCGCCACCGTCGCCGTGGGCAGCTTTCTCGTCGTCCTCGGCACCTTCATGATCAGCATAGCCGGCGAGGTCTACTGGCACATCATGCTCGCGCAGGGCGTGTGCTCGGGCATCGGCGCCGGCCTCGCCTTCATGCCCGCTGTGGCCGTCATGAGCTCCTACTTCCGCCACAGGCGCGCCTTTGCCCTCAGCATCGCCGCCGTCGGCACCTCGGTCGGTAGTCTCATCTTCCCCAGCATCGTCCAGTACCTCATCCCCCAGGTCGGCTTCCCCTGGGCTGTCCGCTGCCAGGGCCTCGTCGCCCTCATCATCTGCGTCATCGCCAACGCCCTCCTCCGGCCTCGCCTTCCTCCCCGCCGCACCGGTCCCCTCGTCGAGTGGTCCGCCTTTACTGAGCTGCCTTACGTCTTCTTTGCCCTCGGCGGCTTCTTCAACCTCTACACCCTCTACTTTGGCTTCTTCTACGTGAGTTCCCTCTCTACCACTCCTCTTTCGTGTCTGCGTAATTCTTGCTTCTCCAGCGGCCCCTCCGTTCCCGGCCAGCCTCGCTTCGCCTCGCGTGCTTGCTTGCTATCTGAATGAATGAAAAACAAAACTCTGCGGTTGCCAAAGCTAAACTCATCTCGATCCTTCCCCCCTTGACCTGCCCGTCCTACCAGATCAACAGCTTTGCCCGTCAGATTGTTGGCCTCTCGTCCATCGACGCCGTCAGCGCCCTCCTCGTCACCAACGCCCTCGGCATCCCCGCCCGCCCCCTGTTCGGCTACGCCGCCGACCGCCTCTTCGGCCCCATCAACGTCTTCATCTTCTCCCTCGCCGGCCTCGGCATCTGCATCTACTCCTGGACCGCCGTCCACACCAGGCAGGACATGTACATCTTCTGCGCCTTCTACGGCTTCTTCGTCGGCGCCAGCCAGGGCACCTACGTCGGCGCCCTCGCCAGCCTCACCCGCGACCCCGCCAAGATGGGCACCCGCTTCGGCATGGTCTCCACCATCACCGCCTTCGCTGTCCTCGCGGGTCCCCCCACCGCCGGTGCCATCATCCAGGCCTCGGGCGGGAGCTACAGGTGGGCTCAGGTCTGGGCTGGCTCCACCGCCGTCAGCGGTGCCATCTGCGTCCTCATCTCGCGTCTACTCACCACGGGGTGGAAGTTCAAGGTCAAGATATAGGTTTGATCTGAGAGGGAGGAGGAGAAGGAGACGGGACTGTGTACATAGGCTTAGGAGCAGCTTTCTTCTCGTTTCGTCTTACATCTCTAATCAATAAAAGTATTGTGTTCCCTTGGCCTCAGACGACCCTCAACTCCAGGGCTCCTCCTGCTCGCTTCGCTTCGCTCGCTGGCTACGTTCACCTACCAAGCACAGAGGCCACCAGCCCAGCCAGTTGCTCCCCCTTCCACGCCTCGTCATGCTCCCCCGTCAGACTCTCCACGACGCTCGCTTGCACCCCATCAGCTGCCAACCTGTCCTTCATCCCACGTAGCTCCGGCTCATCCACCAGCTCATCCTGAGGCGACCTGGCGAGAACCACGCGCGTGCCCCCAGCTAGAACGCGCGCATAGTCGCCCGTGAACCTCGCCGGCGACGCAGCGTCCCAGGAATCCCTCTCACCGAACGCGCCCGTGATGAAGCCCTCGTACCCCTCGTGCCGGTCGTCAATGCCCCTCAGGTCGTAGATGCCCGCCACGCCCACTACAACGACGGGCCGGTTGTGCGGAACCTTGGTGCTGTCTGAGTCATCCGCCAATGCCTGGAACGACAGCGTCGCGCCAGCAGAGTGGCCTACGAGGATGTACGTCTGCTCGCCGATCTCGCTGGCGAGGAAGCCCAGCGCGGTCTGCACGTCGCGCAGATGGTCTGGGTGCTTTGCGTTGCGCAGCTCAGACGGCGGGGTGCGCTCCGCGTCCTGCGGGTAGTTTGGATGCGGCGACAGGCGGTAGTCTATGCTTGCGAAGCCGGCAATGTCTAGCTGCGACGACGACGAGAGGCGGTCAACTGTTGTCTGAAAGCTTGTGTGTGACACGCGCGGGTCGCGCCATGCGCCTCCGTGAATATATCTGCCCATTCATGTCAGTCTTGAGCCTCATGGGAATTGGCGGCCTTGGCACATGGGTGGTGGACCTACACTATCCACGGCGACGAGGGTGCCGGCTTCCTGTCAGTGAAGCGCCAAACGCCCACCTGCTGGAGGGCGTGGTCGCCGTACTGGTGGCGCGTATAGGAGACGGGGGCCATGATGGCGGAATCGGTGGTGCTGGTGTCGTGTTGAACGGTGCGGGGGGTTCGCGAGCTTTTAAGCACGAGCGTACAAAGAGGTGGGTGGGTACGCCGCCGTTAACCCCGCAAAGTGACAGGTCGCACTTGGGCTGTTAGTGTCATGGTATCACTCCGTACATCAAACGAAATGGGCTCCGCAGGGCCGCCGGAGGCATACTCATGTAACGTCTATGTATGTGCTTTGTGGTATATACAGATACTAGCAGTACTAGATACGAGTTTATCCTATGTGCCCTTTTCATTTTCCAAAAATCAACCGAGACTCCAGCCCATATCACATCATTACTACGCATTTGACCACTTCATTTGGAAGAGTGAAGGCAGTCATCAATCCATTAACCGTTTAGGCCCGAAAAGTAGCCCGAGTTAGGCACAGGCGCCCTGTCGAGCTTAAAGTGACCCGGCTGGAGCAGCTGGAAGACCTGCTGGGGGTCGTAGTGGTGGGCGATGGTTTTGAGCCTAGCGACATTGTCGGCGCCGTAGCTGGCAATGACGTTCTGGAACATGCTCCCGTAGTTCATGTAGATGTAGTCGTTTTGGACGCCGAGCTCGACGGCCTTCTTGTTGATTGTCTCAACGACATCGGAAACAAAGGCGTACATTGTCGCGTCGTCCTCCTTGTTGTCCCACCTGGCGGCGATCTGCAAGAGGTATAGGGGCCCGTCGGCGGCTTTGATGCCCAGAGGGTTGCCGCCGTTCTTGCTCATCGGTTTGATCATGCCCTCGGTGATAGGCTGCATGAGAAGCACGGGGCTGGCGTTGGTCACCTTGTTGACGGCGCTGCGCTTGGCGAAGAAGGTGTCGCGTGCGAACGTCGCCAGCTCGAGGTTGGCCTTTGTTGAGAAGGCCCAGAAGACCTCGCGGAGGCCATCCGGGCTGGACTCCTGAATGAATCCGGCGTACTCGTGCAGCACGCGCTGCTTTGTCGTGTCCTCGATGGCGATGGCCTTGTTGAAGCCCCGGAACAGCGTCGAGTTGCCCCCGCCCACCTTGGCCGAGTACAGCTCCACGACGGCCAGCTTAACATCTGATACCTCGGCCCAGGCCAGCCACATGCCCACGTTGGGATCCTGCGGCGAGTTGACGGCCAGGTTGTGGTACGCCTCGGTCAGGTCGTCGAATGCCGCCTCGAGGTACGTCTTGCTGCCGCCCCATATTGTCGCGTCTGGCAGAGGGACCGTCTCGTACGTGTAGGCTGTCACAATGCCAAAGTTGTTGCCCCCGCCGCGCAGTGCCCAGTACAGATCCTCGTGGGATGTGGGCGTCGCAATGACCAGGACCCCCGAGGCCGTCACCACCTCGTACTGGACCACATTATCGCACGCCCATCCGTAGATGCTACTGAAGAAGGAGATACCACCGCCCAGGGTCAGGCCGCCCGCACCGACGTGCGACACGCGCCCGCCCATGACTGTCAGCTCGTGCTTGTCCAGTGTCTGGTAGATATCACCCCAGATATTTCCCGACTGGATAACGACCGTCTTCTTGTCGTCCGACAGGGTCACGTTCTTGAGCTTCTCGAGCGACACTGTGATGCCACCCTCAATGCTCGACGATGAAAACGACGAGTGCCCGCCGCTCTTGACGGCAAACGGGCACTGTGTCGCACGCGATATGAGCACCAGCACCGACAGTGCATTGGCGTCAGGCGGGACGAAGACGCACTGCGGGTCAACCTCACTTTGCAGCGTTGACCAGTAGCTATTGGTGAAGGTGGTGTACACAGTTTCATTCTTGCTGTAGATGCTGTCGGCTCCGTAGGCCTCACTCAAAGTACGGCACTGTACAGTGGCACAGGTACGATTAGCAATTGAACATGTTGCTTTTTGTCGCTAGTCTTGGCCAGTCCCTTGCTCGTGCCCTTTGGACCTCGATTGATGGTTTGACACGGCTCGGTGCAAGTCACACTAAATGGTGCTTTGGCTCCATATCGTGGGAGCGCCTCAATTGACGGCCGGAGAGCCTCCATAGAGCCACCATGTCCTTTGTGCACGAGATGCAGGCACAAACTCCAGGTTCAGGCTTCCTCGAGAGGAGATACTGGCCCAACTAGGTAACAATCCAGGGGGGGTAGCGACTCAACTTACCGCTATTGGGCATGATGTGTTCCTTGAGCTTCCAGAGGCACTGACACTGTAGCGCCCAGCGGCCACCTGAGAGATGTCGATACCGTGCTCCAAGAGGGCCTTGGCAGGGTCGAAGTGACTGTCCTCAAACGTTGGCGCCGACGCAGCCGCGACCTGTGCGCCAGCGAGGGTGGCCAGGCCGACGGCGAGACGGACGGGGGCAATCATGGTGAAACGAGGGGGCCCTCATGCACGTTGTCTCGAGGGCAGTGGTGCAATTGCCAATTGCAGCGGAGCCGAGTCGCAGAGAAACGAGAAGCGGATTGAGCCGAGAGAGACGCGCGCGCGTAAACAAGGCGGCGGCGTTGAAAAATACGTAGACAGGGGAGTCGAGCAACGGCAGAGCCAGGCAGACAAAAAGACAAAAAGACAAAAAGACAAAAAGACAGGCAAAGTGCGCGCTCGTACGACTAAATACGAAATATGTGCACCCCGGATGAGCAGGAGCAGGCCGCGCAATTGTCTAATAATTCGGGAGTAAGTAAAAGCCTTGGGTTCTTAATATTGCTGGCCCTTGGCTCGAGGGGGCCTAGGCCAAGCTCGGGCTGACGGGTCGTGGAAACTGGATGGAAACTCCGACGGAGTCGGGCTCCTACGAGTAACGATCTGTAATACGTAGTGCATGGTAATATGGAGTACATCGTACGCGTACGGTGTACTCCGTCCATACAACTGTACTCGTAGCGAAAGCAAGACGGGATGCAGTCAAGCAGTACGAGTACTCCGTACAGGTACTCGTAGAGTCGTAGTTGAATTTCCCCATGAGGACAGGGGTAAAGCGGAGTTTCTCTAATATGTCAATGAGAAGAACACACACACTCACCGACGACTCGCATATGATTATTGTTCTGTACTTGGCAATGCAGGCTGGACAGTGGCAACGTGGAGATCCGAGATAGCATTGAAACTAAAGGGACTATTGTGCGCACGGCCGCCGGTTGGCATTGGTATTGGTATTGGTCACGGCCAACTAGTAACTACTAGTACTAGTAGTCAATGTCAAGTCAGCCACATCCGCTTTAAACCCTTCAAGATTTCGTGCTCCCGTAGATTTCAGCCTGCCACCCGGCGAAGCATGTTAGACTTTGATGCGATATGAGGGCGTCCGAGTTGTGCCCGTGTGTGCTGTGGAATGCGACCATGTACCTTGTATGACGACGATCTTGAACGACCTGGGGCAGACAACAATGAAGTGCGAGTCGCTAATGCCGCGCAACTTGGAGGCTTCAAGGGAGCGAGGATCCGAAATTGGCCCTGCACTCGTGGTCCGTTGCTCGTCGCTGGTCAGCATCCTGCTGGCGCAAAAGGGCAAAATGGCCCTAGAGACAGGGATATAAGAACATGTAGGAGTACGTACCCGTCGTACCCGTGCACCGGGACAGGTCTTCGCACTCGTAATGAACCCGACGGAACCTGCCGAACAATCTCAATCCCGACCATTAGCTAGTGGCGCAAGCGCTTGTCTTTCATATCACGAGGCGCATGCTCTTCGAATACGATGCTTTTGGATCTACCGGAGTTGAATCTGGCCTGAGCAATAATACCTCGCAGTGTTCGAGGTTGTAGATGATGTATATTCGCAGTCGTCAGCAGCAGTCTGGGAACGGAGAGCCCATCAAATGCTGCAAAGTCCGCACATCGTACGAGTAAGTATGAAGTAGGACGCCTAGCCGGGTCTGCATATCCATACTCGCTGTAAGTACTGGAAAATGCAGGGGTCTGGTAAGCAGAGTATCCGTAATAGGCATCTGCCCTGTCCAAGCCTCTCACGAGACTCACCTTGCAGAGCCGAAGGCTGCCACTCGTAGGATCGCAGGCTTCAACATATGCACGTATGCAGGCCAAGCATTCAAGGGGACACTGCGAAGTAAATGAGCGACCACGGAGTACAAGTAGAAGCCGGAGATGGCTGGACGCGCCTACCATGCGACTGGGAGACGAGTCGTCATGCAAGCGATGAATATGATAATGTTGACAAGGATGATGATCTAGAAGTTACGGGGAATTGTCATGGGGATCCTATTAGGGACTGTGACCGGCAAATGGACCAAACAAACGGAAGCAATGGCCATATCATCAATGTAGGCTTCGTTTGCTTCCAGTGCATCTCATTCATCCACCCGATACTATACAATGCCATCATTGTGCCCTTCTGGCGTCTTACCCGGCAGAACCCATAACCTCATTCATATATGGCAACTTTCATGAGAATCAGGGGGATCAAGGGTAAGGCAGATAAGTACGGAGTACAGCAAGACAAGAATCCATATCCGTTACGTTAGGCCTATGAGTGTACGTACCTTGATGCTTCGCTACTACCATTACTCACCTGCACTGCATAACATTTAGTTTCTTGTTTCTGTTGCATCGTGATTCTTGTTGTTGGTCGACATCCTTCTAAACTGACCACTCAAATCACTGTGCATGGTTACATGTACGAGTATGGTTATGCCGCCTCCACCCTGTCATTCTAGTCCTATGCCTTTGTTCATGATATATTGATAGACTCTTTATAGGCGTCCGTCCAAGATATGAAAAGAACACACTCGAATATCGCTCTTTATGACCCCATAGCTGTGACGGTACAGTGCTACGGGTACAAGCATGGACAGTTTGACAGTCAAACAGTGTACTTGTGCCGTCTTAGTGAACGCATGCCGATCCCCGTCGATCGCTTCCTTGGCACTGTCCGTAGCGCCAACGAGCGGCAGCCTGTTTAAGTAGTTTGGTAGGCAGATTGAATCCCGCATTGCCGCTCATACTCCGTACCTTGACATCATACGAGGACAAGACTCGTTGGCTCGGTATATGCACCAGGGACCGGCACCTTCACCCACTTGCCGTCCTTTAGCTCCGCCACGTTTTCAAGTGTGGGGAGGAGCGTGTTACAGCCACAAAGGCGAACAAGCCAGGTATCGATTCTGATATATATGAATGAAGTTTGACTGACCATCGAGGTCATCGCTTGCTCTCTACTCCAACACCTCCCAACTACATGTAAATACATACATACACACAGCTTCCACAGTCATGGACGGCATCCCTCCACCCTCTTATCATGAGTCCCAGGTCGCGGAAGCAGCAGTAAAGCCCTCGACAATCATTCTAGATGGAGATACTCTGCGTAGTGAAGAAGCACCAGAGGCGCCCCTCTACCGACTAAGCGGCAACGTCACCAAGCCATCCCCCGACGCGACATCCATGAGCTTCTTCCAGGTGGACGCTGCTGCAACACCACCACAAGTCCCAAAACCAGAAAAAGGGCAACCCCTACAGGCCGAACAGGGTCAACGCCGTCTATTCTACCTTGTACATCCCCGCAACGCGAGCTATCGCCCCGACACACATCCCTACTACATGACCAACGCGGGGCCAGTATCCACCTCTTCAGGCAACGTGCGTCTCGAGACGGACTCGTCATCTCTTCCGTTGAGAAGACCTGTATTCAGGGTCATACTGAGCCGAGGCCGCAGTGCTTGCGATGACCCGCTCTTTACGCCCCAGAAGGACGAGGAGGAGATGATTCTCGCGGCCAGACCACAGGGCATCATGGGAAGCGGACGGTACATGTGGTGTGACTCCAGGGGAAGCGAGGTGGCATCTGAGGACGGAGGACCGAAGAGGAGCCCGGGGTTGAAGATCGTGGTGCCCTTGGACCCAGAGATCCGCAACCTTCTCGTCGCTACTTGGTGCCTTAAGCTGTGGCACGATACAGCAGAGACGAGGAGTGCTAAGCGCCATGGTATGTGATTGAACGTTCCGCACCTAACAAAATGGGTATAAAGTGAGCTGACTGATAATGATGTAGACTTGGAGCGTCAGGCGGATACAAAGTCTCTGGCAGATGGGAGCATGAGATTCTCGAAAAAGGCGGTTGGGGTCATGGCTCTTGGTGGAGCTGGAGCTCCTGGGCGGTAGGGGGTTGACATGGCAGGAGAGTCGCGGGTTCGTAAGCCAATGGCTTTCGTCATCAAGGCCCTCGTCAGCGTTGACTTTTTGATACAACCTTGCATTCAAATTCATAAGTCTAGTTCCATAAATGTCAAATCTCTCTCTAGATATCCAAGCCCTTGACAAAAACGAAAGGGTATACATTGCTCATTTCCATCATTACTTGTTGCTGATCTTGCTCTTGAGCGAAGAGATGAAGCCTCCAAAGTTCTTCTTCTTCTTCTCTGGCTGATCGGGCCCCTCCCTTGTCCTTTCACCACCATCATCGGACTTCTTCTTCCCGTCATCCGACTTTTTCTTCTTGTCATCAGACTTTCTTCTGTCATCCGACTTCTTCCCGTCATTGGACGTCTTTCTGTCCCTGCTGCCATCCCTCTTGTCGTCAGATTTCTTATCAGAAGAGTCCCCCTTGCCCTTGCCGCTGCCCCAGAAACCCTTCCTCTTGTCCATCTCCTCCTGAGGTGAAATCTTGCTCGTGTTGGCATTCATAATCTTGCTGGCAAACGAGACCGTGTCCGGACGCTCCTCGTTGGTCTTGTTAGCGCCCTGGTTGGTCTTGCCGCTGCTCGCCCCCGTGGGGTCGTCGTCGTCGTCATCGTCCGAGTCCTCCTGCGCCGGGCCCGAGAAGAGGTCCTTGACCTTGCCGGGGCCAATCATGCGCTCGTAGATGGCCTTTGTGGTGCCAAACTCCTGAGAGCCAGTCGACTTGATGGCGTCGAGCAGGCGCAGGGCATAGGTCTGGCAGTTGTTCGTGATGAGGTTATAGGCCGGGGCCGTCTCGCGCATGCTGGCGATTGTTGACTCGCCTGTAAACAATCGTGCAGTTAGTCTGGCTGCACTCATCTCTATACTCGTGAGACAAAGTGGCTCTCTGCCTGGAGAGAAAACCTACCCGTCCGACGAATAGCATCGTCATTAAAGTGCGTCTCGCCAACAGAAAACGTCTTCCACTCTTTGGGGTCGACCTTGCTGTTGGTGTAAATGATGTCGAGATTCTCGTCCTTGAACGAACAAGTTAACACTTCCCTCTTTTTCTCAATGCATGTGTGTGCCCATCTCTAGTGATGAGCTATGATGAGGAGTCAAGAAGAGGCCAAAAGGAGCCCGCCTACCATCCACAACTGGTGAGCATATCCTCCAACCAGAACAGCCCAGTGCTGCGTCGGGTCAGGATAGTTGCTGATGCTGTCGGTAATCATCTTGCCCAGCACCGTCTCCTCGGCGAACCACTTGCCCGCCCCTCCACCGACAGGATGCCACCCGACATGCACGGGGCGAGCGCGCTGCTTGAACTTTGGCTTCGACACCGGCACAACGTTGGGCGTGTGGCCCAGCCCGGCGGCCTTTTTGATGCTAGCGCTTCCCTTTTCGTAGTTTTCCTGGCTGCCCAGCGAGTTCAATGTTAGCATTGTTTCGTCCCGGTCTCAACATGACGTTCGTTTGTTCGTAGTAAACAAAGGGCAGAGAGAGTGAAGTGACGCACAAAAAGTCGCCAATCTTGTCCAGGGCACCCTCATCCTTCTTCTCCGCTCCGTTGCCATCCTTGGCATCCTTCTCCTCATCCTTTTTCTTGTCTTTTGCTGCCATTTTGGTCTTCAGAGGGTGCTCGGGTGAATGAGTGAGTGAACGAGTGAGTAAGTGAGTGAGTGAATTCTCAATCTCCACGCTGTTGTTGTTGAAGCGCGCGATGTGGATGAGGGGCTGGCTGTGGCTGTGGCGGGCGCGAGCGGCAGTGGCCGGCACGGAAGACGCCAAGAACGTGCGCACAGGCGTGGACGCAGGAGGCCGCCGCTGTTTTTAGCGCTCCATGGCTGGTGTGATTATTTATCAGCAGCATTGAACGGAGCAGCTGAGAATGGGTTGGATGGCAATCAGCTCGGATACCCGGCACGGGGGTAGTAGTAGGAGGCTTCAAGAGGTCATTACGAGTAGTCGCGACGTCGCATATGACAATGGAAATGCCATGTCCTGGCTCACATGAAAATCAAGATGCTAGACCCAGATCCAAACCAAGTCCCTGTCCTGTTCCTGACGAGTCCCACTTGTGGGTCGTACACATGGTTCACGCCGCGTACAATTGAAGTGTCTACTCGTACAAACAAGCAAGTATATAGCATACTACTAGTAGTAGTAGTACTTAGTAGCGGTACAGACAGGCATATCGATCTCTTACTTTGGGTTCACTCAATGTCCTTTGTTTTATTTGATGCTATGCGGTATGACTGATTGAAATCATGAACTCTCTATGGCGAGCTCCTCTGGGTCAACATCCCAGTCCTCCTCCTCGCCCCACACCGGCGCCAACGTGAACCGGCCCATGATCTTGCCCATGCCGATGCTCTCCCCGCCCATCACTCCGGGCGCCGGCTTCTCGTCATTCTCCTCGACCATGACCGCCGTGGTCAAAAAGTTCATGCTCGCGGCAGGACTCATGTCGAGTAGCCTGCCGCCCCAGTCGAGCTGCACCTTGCCCGACTTGCGCACCACCAGCTTGCCCACCATGCCGCCCTGCTTGTGAAGAGAGGGGGCGAATCCCTGGGTCAGATCTTCTTCTTCTTCTTCTTCTTCCTCGTCCTGGTTGTTGGCCCTTTCTTGGTCTGATGTGAGGTCCACCGTGGCCGAGCTGGTGCTGCCGGGAGCCACGTCCGACATGGCCAGGTCGTTGTCGCCGGCGCCCTCGGCCTTGACCACGTCCTGAGGCCGCTGGGGGGCGTCGCCCAGCTTGAGCGGCGGAAGGAGTGGCGGGAACTGGAACAAGTACAGTCGTCCGTCCTTGTCGGAGGGGCCCTCGGTATGTGTCGTGCCATCCTCGTTCGTCACGGTCAGAGTGCCCAGCTCGTTGGCCAGCATGTTCAGATCCGACTCGATGATGCGCGCCTCGGGGTCTTGCGGTGGGCCCTTCTTCACCTTGACCTCCACCTTCTTCTTACTCTCCTTGGTCTCCTTGGTCTCCTTGACTTCCGAGCTTTCTCCCTCGGCCGCCGCCGTCGCCTCTGGCCCAGCAGGCCCAGCATCAACGTCCATAACTGTCGCTGGTTCCTCTGTGCCGGGCTCTGCTTTGACCTCCGGAGCGGCCTTGCGCGGCGTCTCTCCCGTGTCCCACACGCCCTCCTCAGCTGGCTGTTCTGGAATGGGCTTGGCGGCATCGTCGTCGTCGTCGAGGGTCCCACCGTCGACCCATAGACTCTCCTCCTCTCCGGCCTTTTCGGCCGCCTCCAGCTCCGCCGTCGTGGCCACCACCACGCCCGTCTCCTTGTGCTCCCTGCGGAAGATACCCATCGGCAGCACGTTGGTCCGGGATCCCAGTGCGGCCATCATGGCCTCATCGTCGCTGCCTGCATCCCTATCTGCCTCTTTGCCGTGAAGCCTGTCTGCGTTGATCCTTGTCTCACGGTATCGCCCGTCGCCAGCGTCGCCAAAGCCTGGTGTACCTGCGCTCTTGCTACGCGAATAGCCGCCACCACCCCCAGGACCGCCGCCGCCGCCGCCGCCTCCAAAAAACCCGCCTCCTACTCGTCCCGATGCTATAAAAACATATTAGTGTCCGCTAGGCTGCATGTGCGCGTGTGTGGGTTAACATACCTCCAGCACCAGATGAAAAGCCTCCTGGACCACCTGAGATGATCCTGGAACCTCCCCTGGAGCCCATGGCATCACCGCGGCTCCGCTTGCTGCGGAACCGTGACCTGCCCCGCGCACGCCGCTCCTCGGCGGCTCTGTCGCTGGCCTTCTTCTCCTCTTGCCGTGCAATCGAGTCGCGCTCGGCTTCGTCTCGTCGCACATTTCTGGGTCGGAAACGTCCCGGTCCGGATGCGGCTCCGCGTGTCGATGTTCGTGATGTGCTCGATGTACGTCCTGCTGCCGTTGACGGCGTGGGTGTCGATCTGGCGCTTGCTCCCTCTGCGGGTGCCGGCGTGCGCGAGCTGCCGGCGGCCGCACCCGCCCTGGCGCGCCCAACCCCCCTGGTTCCGCGCTTCATATTTCGGCCCTCGGGGATTATTTTTCAATGGGTCGTCGTGAAGAGAGGCAATTGCGTCTTTTTGGTGTCGTTGGACAAGGGGCGGACGGAACGGACGACGTGAGTCGAGTACGTTGTGGTGTTGATTTTTTTTTTTGGATGATGTAGGTGCCAAGATTAGAATTCGTGGTGGGGTCCGACTTTGGGTGCAGTGTAATACCAGCGGCGAGTGGCTTCCCCACCCGTCAAACCTGATGCCTATGCTACTACCAAAGCATCGTGCTTGGCCTCAAAATCCGTTCTATTACGGTGATCCATAAGTTCTCATCTTTTGACTTGTATTGTGGCGGTTTGTATGCTCGGTGTATCTGCTGTTCTCCATTGTTCGGTGTCGAAGAGCTGATACCCCGCGTAGGTCGTATTGATGGCGGGGCAGACAAGAATATGCACTCTCCCATCCTCTTGATCAAGTGATGTGCTCGATTCATCGTAAACACATGAGTGCTTGATCGCCGAATTGATTCTCGATTCCTCCATCCCTGGAGAGCATGGTGCCCACCCATTCGCGCCCGCCTTCCACCGTCCTAGCACCAAACTTGACGACCACGCAACCGCGCACGTGGGCAGCCGACCACAGTATGCCTGCTTCTCTCTCCATCTTGATTCTCTGTAACCGCCACGTCTCTAGCTCTGAAATGTTGCTCTCATCCTTAGCCTGGGCTTCTGCTGAGCGGAAATCCCTGGCTCCAACACGTGGCAGCGCAGCAAACTCGCCGAGAAAGAAGTCGGCAGTCTGCTTCACCAAGTCTCCCCGTAGTATGAGGGTCCCGAACACGGCGAGTTTGTGCATTGTGTCGCGAAGCTGCCTGCCGCTGAGACGCACGCTGTCCGGACTGGAGAGGTCCACCGTATCGCGTACCAGCAGTCGCGGCTTGACATCATCGCCGCCGTCCAACCACACCTCGTTGCATCCCTTCCAGTGTATGAAGCTCCAGTTTTCGCCCCTGGCAACCCGGCCCTGCGTCACCCAGTCCAGGAAGCACAGTGAAGACCGGGGAGTCACCCGGAATATCTGCTTCTGTACGTATACGCTGTGTTCAAATGGTTGAACTGGGTCTGGCAGTAGACATAGGCCAGCTCCGTCGTGCACATGCAGTCGCAGTGTTTGCCGCGTCACGACATCTGGAGATGCTGACTTGAAAATCTTGGTGTGCCCTTGAGTCACAAGACTCAGCTTGGAACCCTGCTTGACGGTAATGGACAGGTCCACGGTGTCGCCGCCGACCAGACCGCCGCCATACGACAGCAGGAAGACAAGGACACTCTTGTGCTCCCCAGAAGGATGGGGGGAGATGAGCTTCAGCGGATACTGGTAGCTTATAGTTTGGAGGCCACTTCCTCCCGCTGGTAGAGGCTCGACGACGATTTGGCCCTCACCAGCCGACGAGGTCGATGGGGGAAACGGCGAGACCATGCTGGCTGTTGGTGAGGGGTGACAAGGAAGGAGGATTTTAGGGAGTAGAGTGGTATGTAATAATGCTCATCCGCCTCATCGTCGTCAAAATGACAAAACGTCTATCAAGTTAAATCAAACAAAATGAGAGAGAGAGAGAGTAAAGAAAATAAAAGAAAACAAAAGATAGGGCAATTGTCCCCGAAATCGAGGTTGCTGGCAATTGATGTACTCCAACTCTCGTCACCGTGAGACAGCCTTCTTCTGATAATTGGCGTATTGGCGTATTACGTCTGAGTTGGTGCGACGACCTGTGATTGGCCAGATTGGCCGAGTTTTGCCCGCCGGCCTATGGGGCGTGGGTCGTGCCTTCCTGACCAACAGGGAGCCCCACTGAAAGTGGGAAGGCACGACGCCGACCAACGCGCGCCTTCCCATCTTCAAAGGTTCTTGGGCAAAACATAGAACCACACAAATCCTCACGGCCCCCCTCCCCTTCCCACCCTTTCGCCCGTTGCTACCGTCCAGGATCAGGCACATTCGCTTCCTGATCTTGGCTCGAGCAGATGCAGTTTGACCGTTTGCCGCTGCGACAAATTATGGACAACGGCAACACCACCGAAGCCGACGCCACGTCGCGTCGCCGCTCTGGACGCGTCGTCCGCGCACCCGACAAGTTCTCCCCCGAGATCAGCTCCCAACCCGCGCAGGCTAAGCGCAAGCGCCGCGGAGGAGACGACGGTGACGATGATGATGACGAGGACGACGATGACGAAAATGATGTTCCCGAGCTGAGCGACGAGGATAGCGACGAGGACGACGGCGACGACATCTCGGATGATGAAGCGGCCACGTCGCGCCGATCGCAATCGAAGCGCGCAAAAAAGCATAGGTCGAAAAAGCCAAAGACCAATGGCACCCAGCCCACCGCGTCAAATCGCGCAAAGGACCTATCCCGCATGTTCAGAAAGTCGATTCGTCTCGACACTGCCGGCAAGGGCAACAGCCTCTACAGTAAATAGCTACCCCTCCCCCCCTCACCCCGTACTCCCCCGTCCCACCGGATCATGTGGATTTGGCGTCGGGGCCAATGGACATTGGCTGACATCCCCTCTCTTCCTCGCGCAGCCGAAATCTTTGGATCCGGTGAACTACCAGGCGTCGTCGCGCAGCAATGGCTCGAGAAATACAGGAGTGACGAGGGCACAGCGCTGCTCGAGCTTATCAACTGCGTCTTGCAGTGCATCGGCTGCGAGCATGAAGTCACCATAGACGACATTCGCGATCCCGAAAACATTCCCAACAGACTATCAGACCTGCACGATGCCTACCAAGAGGTATGTCGCGTCAATTTTGACTACTTTCCCCGCGACGGTGTTGGATTAGGCTAACAGACAACCACAGCAACAAGAGACAGACTATCCTCTCATCTCAAAGGCTAAGACGGCTAAGTCCTTCCGTGACCTGCTTGTCGGGTTCTTCCAGCTACTCGTCAGCGTTCTGCACGAGTCAGAGCTCCTATACAAGGACAAGGACCTGATGGACAATGTGCACGCCTGGCTTGCCAGCATGTCCTCATCCTCCCTCCGCCCATTCCGACACACGGCCACTACTATTTCCCTCGCCATCACGTCGGGTCTCGTTCAGGTAGCACACACGCTCGACAGCCGAATCACTAGCATTGAGCAGCAGCTGCAAGCGTCCAAGCGCAGCACGGCCAAGGCCAAATCGTTCGAGATTGGCCTCAACCTCCACGAAGCCACCGAGTATCGCAAGGCTTGCACCGAGATGATCCAGTCCTTCTTCGACACCGTCTTTGTGCATCGCTACCGAGACTATGACCCCAAGATCCGTGCCGAGTGCGTCGAGGCCCTCGGCAACTGGATTTGGGATCTGCCCACTGCCTTCATGGAGCCATCATATTTGCGTTACCTTGGCTGGATGCTCTCAGACACAAACGCATCTACGCGACAAGAGGTACTCAAGCAGCTCGGGCGCGTTTTCAAGCGCAGCGCCGAGCAGCTTGGCCACTTTATTGACAGGTTCCGCCCTAGACTTGTTGAGATGGCTACGCGAGATGCCGAGGTATCCGTCAGGGTAGCGGCTATTTCCGTGATGAACACTCTGCGCTCCGGAGCCCTTCTAGACCCCGATGAGATCGACTCCATCGGCGAGCTCATTTTCGACACCGAGCTGAGGATCCGCAAGGCTGTGGTCGATTTCTTCGTTGCTAGTGTCGAGGATGTCTACGAGGCCAAGATCGAAGAGCTCGGCGGGACCGAGGCGCTCGAAGAGTTTGACAACGTTGAAGAGGATGATTTCAGCTCTCCCCGCAAGGAATGGGTTAACGTCAAGTGCCTTGCGGAGACGCTCGCAACATACGATGCGCAGATCGAGGAGCGCCAGCAGAGTGCCAACGCCCACGACCTGGACGTGGCTGTGGACTTGCTGGGAGCCACCGCGCCCGAGACGCGCATCTCCCTGGCATCGCAGGTGCTGTTCGACAAAGTGGAAGAGGTCAAGCAGTGGCAGATACTTTCCGGGTATCTCCTGTTTGACCACACGACGAGCAGCAAGTCGAGGTCCAAGCCCAAAACGAAGTCGCCCGAAGCAGCCTTCAAGAAGGCCGTGGCGCCTTCGTCAGCTGAAGAGTCTATTATCCTCAAGGTGCTTGCGTCGGCGGTCAAGACCAGCTTGACGCAGACGGCCGAGCTGGACAAGGGTAAACGCCGGGGCCAGCGGATGGAGGCACCCGAGGCACAGGAGGATATTGCCATTGAGTTGGCGGGCATCATTCCGCAATTGCTTAACAAGTTTGGCGCTGAGCCTGAGACGGCGACGACTGTGCTCCAGCTCGAGCACTTCCTCAACCTAGGCATCTTTCAACAGCTACGACAAGACTCAGGCACGTACAGCAAGCTTCTTGATGAGATCTGCACACAGTTCAACCGCCACGATGACAGCCGGGTCATCTCCGAGGCTGCTGCCGCGCTGCTCCACGCTCGCCAACACGAGGAGCTCGAGGAGCTGGCTGACGTCAAGCTGTCAAGCCTGTGGGAGAACAATATCGAGGCGCTACGCACATTTGAAAAGTCATGCGAGCTATCGGTGCGAGGCAACCTCTCGGAAGCGTCGCTGCGCAGTCTGTCTACGGCACTCATGAAGATTAGCAAGCTCGCTGCCATCTCAGACTGTGTTGACGTTCTGGATATCGAAGGAGGGTCCGACGAGGCGAGCACTCGCGCCGTCGATGTGCTGGTCAGCATTGTACACCGCGGTAAGTACGAGCCTCAAGAAGATGTCATCGATGACCTCGAGGACGAGGTGGTCTCATACGCCATCAAGGCCTGCCAGTTCTACTTAATGTGGAGGGTGCGCGCGCTGTCCAAGCTGCTGTCCGACGGATCGAGCCTGTCGGACCCAGAGGTGGACCGCCTGTCAGTGCTGCGCCAGACGTACCGCCGGTACCTGATTGAGACATTCTCATCGCGCGCAGCAATCGACGAGCTCCGCCTGTTCGCGACAGGTAGCTTGTGCGACCTTCATCTCACATTTGCGACACTGCGCAAGCCGATTGAGCAATTTCGCCCTACGTCTTCAAGCTCTGCCACAGCGTCAGCGACCACCGCGGAAACTCTCAAGACGCTCACGACTGAGATCGAGCCCCAGCTGGTGCCCGAGCTGGTGGCCATTTTTGGCGGCGCGGAGAAGCAGTACGCCAAGAAGACAAAGCGTGACAAGACGCTTAACGGTCCCGCCGAGGATGAGGACCCCGTCGACGATGAGGAGTCGGACGACGAAGACGACGAGGAGGAGACGTCGAAGGAGGACAAATTGGCCGCTGAACTCAAGGCCGAAAAGGCCCTCTGCGAGCTCACGGCCAAGCTAGTTATGGCCATATCTGCAAAGGTTCTCGACAACCGTGGCCCCACGTCAGGCAAGCTCCGTCGCCGGCTGCTCCGCAACCACGTTAAACTTGGCAACAACTTCAAGGAGGTGCTCAACTACCTAGATGAAGAGAAGCTGCTCCGCCGCAAGAAGGCTTCTGGAAAGCCCAGTGCTGCTGATCTCGCGCAAGCACGCGACCAGCGGGGCAAGCCGCAACCCAAGTCTGCCGAGATTATACATGATGACGACGAGGACGACGAAGAGGAAGAGGTCGAGGAGGAAGCCGAGGAGGAGGACCAAGTCATGGACGAGGACGTCGACCAGGTCATTGACGATGGCGACGATGACGAGGACCAGCCCCGGAGTAATGACGTAGATGAAGAAGTGCTAGGGGACTAAACCAGCCCCCTTTTGTTTTCTTAAGGCCGTTTTGTTCTTCTCTTGTTTTTTTCTTCTGGCCGGGTCTTTCTTCTGTTTCAACTTGTTCTCCTTGCGCAGTGGTCAGGATAAGGGGTGTCAAGGGTGTTTGATATTGACAGTTGCGCCTCTCGTTACTTTTTTACTTTGCGAATCCGATGCTGTATGCCCGCTTGTAAATATAAATCCAGCTTCATATGAGCACCGTTTGTGCGTCGGTCATATATACGTGTACTGCTATGCTAGCCTGGACGTGAAATAATGCTGCCTGCCTGTATTTAACAAGACAGGGGGGATGGGGGACATATATCCAAGAAGACAGAAGAAACCCAATAATGAGACGCAACCCATGAAGCAACCCAAGAAAAGATCAACAAAGGCCAAAAGAGACACAAGCGAGTTGAAACAGGGGTGAACGAGAGACAAAGGACGCTTTTAAAAAACAATCCTTGTCCCGTATAGACCGAAGACACGCATCCACCTCTTTCCATTGCCCGCATCAGCCTTACTCGGATCGGTCTCTGGGACCTTGATACCGTATTGCTTAACACAGCACGAGAAGGGGACATTGTCCAGCTGCTTCTTGTGCTTCGCATCCCCTCCCGTCTTGCCATCTTCATCATCGCTATCGGGCGGCGGGCCATGTTGTCTGCCGTTCTTTTGCTGCTGTGCCTTCATCTCCTCAAGCTCCCCCCAGAGGAGAAACATGCGCTGCCTGAGGGCCTCGAGGGCGTCTGGATCCTCGGAGAAGTCCGTGGCATCCTGGTTGAGCAGGCACTGGGCCGCCTGGTTGTCGACAATGACCCAGAAGCGGGTTGTTGGCCCGTCCTCCTCGCTGACCGTGGCGTCTTCGAGTTCCAGGGCAAAGCGCCACTCCCAGCCGCCATCGGTGTACATGTCTTCATCTTCGTCGGGGCCACTGCTGCGGTCATCACCGTCTTGCGAGGAGCCCATCTGAGAGGAGCCGTTGTCGGAGAGGGCGGCAAAGTTGGAGACTTTGATGGGGTGGGAGAACTTGGAAAGGCCGTTGGGGCGGAAGTCGGTCACGCGCACGTCTATGCGGTGGTTGGCGTTGTAGAAGGGGAGGGCGATGGGGGTAGGGTGACCACCGACGTCGGCTTCCACGAGGGCATGTTCGAGAAGCTCGGATACGGTGCTTGCGGGACGGGATTGGTTCTCGCATTTGACTGCTGGGGTGTTAATGTGGTGACACTGGCGCGTTGTAGAGGGGGAGGAGAATTCAATGTACCTTGGGAGTTCAGTTTGAGTGGCGGTTTGGCCGGTTTGGCCGGAGCTGGAGCCGGTGCCTGCACCGGTGTTTGGGTTGTCCTTTGCTCGGTGGAGCGTCCCTCTGCTTCTGCCGCCTTCCTATTCCTCTTGTTCCGGCGCTTCTCGGTAGCCTTCTCGGACCTGGTGGGTGCCAGTTGCGCTTTGCGCTTGATGCCGGCCTCGGTAGCCTCGTCAGTATCCTTGACAGCCTCGTCGGCGTTCTTGACCTGTCCCTTCCTGGCGCGCTCGTAGTCACGGTGACGCCGAAGGGCGTTTATGAGCTTAGGGCCTATCATCTCACGATCTTCTACGTCGAGAGCGTGGATGTTGATCTTGATGCGGTGTGCGCCCCTGTCCTCTCTCAGGAAGCCCTCGAGGTTAGACCCGTTGGAGCCGTACTTGATCTGGACGTTCTTCATCTCCACCCAGGTGCCCTTTTTCATCTCCTCCTCACGGATGGCCGTGGAATGAGGGTCCCAACAGGTGACCTGCATCATCCTCTTGCCAAAGGGCCCCCCGTTGTCTTGCCCTTGACGCTTCCTGGCCAGCTCTTTCTTGTGGAACTTGGAGGTGTACCCATATGGGTCGCCGTCATGGGCGTCCAGGCCGCTGACCCCAGGGGGTAAGAAGTTGAAGAAGGCTCGGTTCTCGGTGTAGTCAGTTACCCAGAGCGTTGTCTTCTCACCCATAATGAGGGGATCTTTAGCTATGCGAACGATGAGGTCGGCAAACTGCCCCTCCGCGACATCCTTGAGCTCCCTGAACTTTTCCTTGACGTTGAGTGACTTCGCCGTCATCGTCTTGAACTCCTCCTTGGTGGGAATGCGCCCCTCTTCCATACTGTGGTACAAATAGGCCACGTATTTCATCTCAGGCAGGGGATCCTTTGGAATCTTCCTGGTGCGCGGGCTTGGCGACGGGGCGAGGGCTTTGGATGCATCCTCGGGAGGTTTGGGGATCTTGTCACCTCTGAAGATGGAAAAGGTTGACTCATTGTTTGTGAGGAGGGATATGGACCCTGAGCCTCTATATATTTGTACCTGTAATCACTCGAGTCAGCATTCCTCTGCATCATCAAGGCAAAACCATATAATACAATGCAGCTCTCCCGGTGTCCTCGGCGTACCCGGAATTTGTCGAGGATGACGACGTCGCCACACTCAACATTTGGCATATCGTCTTTGGGCAGGAAGAGGTGGCATTCGAGCGAATCACAGTCTAGATCACCGCTGTCTTCTATGCTCTTGTCAAGGAGACGTAAGGTGGCCTTCCAGTCTGCTCCCTACATATCAGCACTAGTTCATCGACATTGATCGCACACGCAAGACGCAGCGTGAATGGGGCTAGCCATACCTATTCCCTTTGCCGTAGGAATGGGGGCTCGGAAGTCAATGACGATGCCAATGACACTGACAAAGTTGTACCGGTTTTCTTTTTTCTCGAGTACGTCCCGCAAGGTTGAGAAGTCTGGAGGCAGCTTGCCGAGGGCGGCATCTGGCTGTGCAGGAGCCATGGTGCAACATGGAACATACTCGGACAGGAGATATAAAGAGACGAGAGAGGTAGTAGTGCCAGCACTTAAGAAGTAAGAAGCAAATGAGTACAATGGTTCAAGTCGAGTGACGGCCCTCCCCATACAATGGCCTCGGAGGCCGGAATTGGCGTTGATTTCTGGGGTAGTACGAGACGCGTCGACACTCGTAAGGCACGGCTTCGCGTCCGGCCATTCGGGGTTAGTACTCCGTACTCCGTAGCGTTTGGTGAGGTGAGAGGCGCGATGGCACGTGACGTCTCCGGGTAACCACTTTCGGAGAGAGGGACGTTATGTAAGCTGGCCGAATGTGGTTGGATAAGGCGGTAGAGTTTACGACTAGCAAGCTTATCGGGGAGGTGACAGTGATCAGCGTCTACGAAGCACTGTCCGTCCAGTCATTCGGCAGACAGTACGGACTAATAAAACCGATCAAAACTGATCTAGCAATGCTCTGTTGCTTTGTTGGTGTTGACGAGTCTGACATCTGTCTGGAGTGTGTATGCCTGAGGATTCTATGCCTCAGGCTACCAAGGGGACAGGAGGAGGAACCGAGGGAGGGGGGAGGAAAAAAGGAAGAAAATGCAAGTGGAAAAAGACCCCTCCCCCACCAGTGCCACACTACATGTACATAAGGCCACCGGGTGCCGTGGCACCACCAATGCCTCTACAGCGTACAGAATACTCAACAGGCATACATACACGTAAGTATGTACGAAGTAATATCTGTAGGCTACGACCAGTGAGTTTGACTGTGATTACTCCACAGGCTGCACTATCTTGGGGGATACATATTGCATGACCATGCCATTTTCATAGCTGTCGTCGTTGTACCCGTACAGTAAGTACTACTACCGTTGCATGTGGTGGGGGTTTGACATCCATCCACCATGGCGGGCAACAATCAAATGGTTCCGATGGATGGCTACCACTACTCGTGACACTGCACAGGGCGAGCACAGGGCAGTTGCAGGGCACACGTGTACCGATACCTTCTATAACATCGCATATAGCACGGCAGAACGACGTCCTGAATGTACCGCTACCTCCATTGAAGCCTTCATTAGGTGTTGTCTGGACACCATCTGGCCAATCAGCAATCAGGCTTTGCCACCCCACAGACTTCTCATCAGGGCCATCAGTGCTCTTCCTCCACTGGCCACCGCTGGCCACCGCTGGCACCACCACTTATTACTGACTGGCTTTTCGGTGGCCACAGGCTTCGTAGTCCCTTTGTCCCTCTAGGTCTCTAGGTCTCTAGGTCTCGTTCTGGCTCTGGCTCCCGCTGGCTCTGGGCCTCTGGCCCAAGCCAAGGGCCAACGTACTCGTACTTTCGTTCTTCATCCACCGGTCCAGTGCCCGTCATCTCTTTTGACCCCTCGCACGAACCCAGCTCTTCTTCTTCCTCCCTCCATAATACCCCTCCCTTCCTTTTTCTTCTTCGTCCTTTTTATTGCTCTGCGCAACGGGTAGCCAGGATTTCCACCTCTTCTCCCCTCCCGCTGTTGCTTTTCATCTCCACAAAGCATCTTCATCCTGAGCCCGCTTCTGCTCTACTCTCTCGTCTTCGACCGCCCCGCACACCCAGTTGCTGACCGCCGTCGTCCACGAGTCACTACCAAAAAAAAATACAAGGTCCGAAAAACGAAGCCGCCCACCATGGCTGAACGATACATTCCCGAGCATCGCCGGACACAGTTCAAGGCCAAGAACGCCTTCAAGCCCGAGGAGCTCCGTCGTCGTCGCGAGGAGCAGCAGGTTGAGATCCGCAAGGCCAAACGTGAGGAGAACCTCGCCAAGCGTCGAGGCATTGGTTCTGGTGACAGCCGCCCCGGTGCTGCCCTTGGTGCCGCCCCCGACAGCGACGATGACACTCCCCCTACCGAGTCTCAGGTATGTCTTTCCGCCCTCACCTTTTCTTCTCACTCTTTTTCCTCGTCTTCAACGGCCTCCTTTTTTTTTTTTTGCCACTACCCCCTGTCTCTCTTTGTTTTGGTACCAGACGGGCCGCAACGTCTTTGTTTGTCTTGCCTGTCATGGCGTGGCGGGGGCAACAACGTCTAGTCTTATTGCGGACCCCACCTCGTTGCACTGGTTTGACCTCTCACCCTGGTCCTGTTTATACCTACTTGCTTGGCCTTGGATCCAGTGCATCCGCTGCGGGCAATGTTTTTTTTTTTTTTTTTTACTTCCTTTCGTTGCTCCCCTCCCCCCCCTCCCTTTTCAAGGGTTCGTTGTGCTTCCAAGTCGGAAATGCCATGTGGGGCTGGCAGCTTTGTTTCCCCTCTACCCGCTGTTGACACACTGTCCGTCAAGGACGAGGATATGCACAAGACGATGAATACATCAACTGTTGTGACCATGGAGCTAACATCATTTGCTCTAATAGCTGAACGAGGACCTCCCTCAGATGGTCAGCGGTGTCTTCTCGGACCAGATTGACCAGCAGATCCAGGCTACCACCAAGTTCAGGAAGCTTCTGTCCAAGGAGCGCAACCCCCCCATCGAGGAGGTCATCAAGACGGGTGTCGTCAGCCGATTCGTCGAGTTCCTCCGATCCCCCCATACTCTCGTCCAGTTCGAGGCCGCCTGGGCCCTGACCAACATTGCCTCGGGCTCCGCTACCCAGACCCAGGTTGTCATCGAGGCCAACGCCGTCCCCATCTTTGTCGAGCTCCTCTCCAGCCCCGAGCCCGATGTCCGCGAGCAGGCCGTGTGGGCCCTCGGCAACATTGCCGGTGACAGCCCTCACTGCCGTGACTACGTCCTTAGCTGCGGTGCTCTCAAGCCCCTGCTCAACCTCCTCGGCGACAGCCGCAAGCTCAGCATGCTCAGGAACGCCACTTGGACTTTGAGCAACTTCTGCCGTGGCAAGACTCCCCAGCCCGACTGGAACACTGTAAGCATTCACCCCCGTAAAGCACCCTCTTTTAACTTCTTGCAAATCGCCATATTCTAACCACTGATACAGATCGCTCCCGCCCTCCCTGTTCTGTCCAAGCTCGTCTACTCGCTGGACGACGAGGTCCTCATCGACGCCTGCTGGGCCATCTCCTACCTCTCGGATGGCGCCAACGACAAGATCCAGGCCGTCATCGAGGCTGGCATCCCCCGCCGCCTGACTGAGCTGCTCATGCATGCCTCCACCTCCGTCCAGACGCCCGCTCTTCGCTCTGTCGGCAACATCGTCACTGGCGACGATGTCCAGACTCAGGTAATCATCAACTGTGGTGCTCTGACCTGCCTTCTGTCTCTCCTGAGCTCTACCAAGGACGGTATCCGCAAGGAGGCCTGCTGGACTATCTCCAACATCACGGCCGGCAACTCTGGCCAGATCCAGGCCGTTATTGACGCCAACCTTATCCCCCCTCTGATTCACCTGCTTCAGAACGGCGACCTCAAGACGCGCAAGGAAGCCTGCTGGGCCATCTCCAACGCCACCTCCGGCGGTCTCCAGAAGCCCGAGCAGATCCGCTACCTGGTCTCTCAGGGCTGCATCAAGCCCCTGTGCGACCTTCTCGGCTGCCCCGACAACAAGATCATCCAGGTCGCCCTCGACGGCCTCGAGAACATCCTCAAGATTGGCGACCTCGACAAGCAGGCTGCCGGCGAGGGTGGCGAGTCGGTGAACCGCTACGCCCTCTTCATCGAGGAGTGCGGTGGCATGGAGAAGATCCACGACTGCCAGAACAACGCCAACGAGGAGATTTACATGAAGGCCTACAACATCATCGAGAAGTACTTCTCGGACGAGGAGGAGAACGCCGACGAGGGCATGGCTCAGCCCACTGGCCCCAACGGCACCTTTGGCTTCGGCGCCGCTGGCGCTCCCCAGTCCGGCGGCTTCAACTTTGCCAACGGCGGCGACTCGATGGACATGTAAAGAAGAAGAAACAGTATCTTTACATTATGAGCTCCAAGAGAAAGAGAAAGAACATGTGGCAAGAGCCCACGAGAAATTGAAAGCGGATGCCGCCTCAACTGGCTGGTTAATGTTTGTTTTATCACCACGGGGGCACACGTGTTTCCCTCTTTCTGTTGCCGTCGTGAACTTTTCTCGTCCCTGGCGCTGGCTGCGAATCAACCACAATACCCCCCCAAAACATCACTCACCTCCATCAACGAATGACCCCTTCATCAACCCCCTGACTCCACTGCTCTTTCAACAACCACATGCATTTATGCCCCCGAAACCCCTGCCCACCTTGAACTTTGACCCCTAGACATGGCCCCTCCCCCATTTACCCGCGCAACGTGATGTAGCTTGAAATCACGTGTGGTGGGAAGATGAGGCAGAGGGGACATGAAACGAGGCCCTATGGTAGCTTGAAAGCTCCAGCCTCTATGAATCCAAAAGAATTGGAGTTGTGTATTTTCTTGTGTGTCTGACCAGAGGAGACGGCGAGCACAGACTGAGGGAAGCCCTTGGCCGCGAAACGGAAGGAAAGGTCGCTCGCTCGTCAGTAGCGAATGGAATGATGGCGCTCACGATAGGATTTGTATGGATAACGAGATACACACAAAGGAACGCGGAAGAAAAAGGAGAATCTCGACCTCGGGACCCCGGTGCGAGTGCACCCGGGCTTGTCTTGTCCCTGATGGAGGGAGAGGTTGCATCGAGTTACGGCTCAGGTCAGTAGCAGCCAAGTGGCTGACGGCATACAGAACCGTAGCGATGAGATTAATTACCCATGCAGTTCACATAATACCTACTCTACAGAGTGTGTTGTTTGTCCATGTGATACCTTGTGTGAGTATGCGGCCGCCCGACATGGTCGACGGTTACGTGCCCATGGATGACTGGATGAACAAGTCACGACCATGGCTCCTGGAATCTTGACAGGGAGCTCTTCTTGGAATGGCGCTCGTATTAAGACCATAAACTCAAACGACAAGTAAATATCCGGCGGCATCTTGTTATTTTTGGAGGACAATGTTGATGACGCGGGCACTGTGACTAGTCCGCAGTTCAATATGCATGTGCACAGTGCGGATATCCAGCCACATGCTCACACAAATTCTTCACAACCTCGTTCCGTCATATGAGACCGTCCAGGACGACAACAGCAAGCGTGCCAGCCAACATCCAGGGAAGTGTATGGTTTCTGACGGTCATACTTGATTGACTCATTATTATCCAACACTGAGGAACCCTTCTGTTTCTCACCTGGAACGTGTGTGCATGGAGTAGCGGAACGAATCCAACGAGATCCTTCGCGCCCCTCCCCCGCACATCAACAGACAAGCCCCCAGGATGGTGAAGAAGGGCAAGGCCAAGCCCGCAGAGGCGCCCGCGCCCGCGCCAGCATCGGCATCGGGTCCCGCCGGAAAGAATGCCGGTGGAAAGGCTGGCGGCAAGAAGGGTGGCAAGAGCACGCCGGCGGCTCAGGAAGAGCAGCTCCCGCCGCCCGGAGCGGCCCCGAGACCGACGGTCAAGCAGCGCATCGGTGGCTCATCATGGACGGGCAAGCTGCCCGTGAACCTTCTGAGCGAGCATTGCCAGAAGCAGCACTGGGACCGCCCAGACTTCGACACGCGCCGAACACCCGAGGGTTTCTCGGTGTGGGTGACGCTGAGCGCGCGCGACCTCAAGACGCAGGAGACAATGCGGCTCGACCCGTTCAAGATCCCCGCCAGCCACAAGCACCTGATTACGCGAGAGAATGCACTCGAAGCTAAGCACGCGGCCGCCACATACGCCCTCTTTCGCGTATGTAGCATGCAGAACAAGCACATGGTGCTGCCGCCTGACTACAAGTCGCTCTGGAAGGGCTTCCAGGAACTGAAGGCTCTCGACGTCAAGGAGGGAAAAGGGTGGATGTACGATGCCGATCCGTTCAAGACGCTCAAGGAGCGCGAGGAGGCCAAGTCAGCCGCGGACAAGAAGAGGAAGGAGATGGAGGCCGCTAGGGCCAAGGCCAAGGAGATGCCCGGAGCGTCGGGGCTGGCACTGCTCAACAGTGGAGGCACCGGCGGCGGCTTCAACCCCATGAAGGGGTGGTCGAATGCACCAAAGGTGGAGATGGGCCGGCAGACGAGGACACAACTGGAGACGCTTCTGAGGAGCGGCATTTCGTGGAACCCGCACGGCGTGGAGATGGACCGCAACCAAAAGAATTCGGTGGTTGAGCAGCTCGTCAAGCTTGACTTCCGAAGGAGCCACGTTGCCGAGGCGGTCGAATACTGCAAGGACCGCGAGGAGACGCTCGAGTGGCTGCTCATTCACGTGCCAGAGGACGATCTTCCGCCCTGGGCGCTCCCCGAGAGCTACGCCGTCGGCGTGTCTATTGGAGCCACTGATCTCAAGAGGGAGGGCATCATCAAGAGGCTTTCTGAGGCGGGCTACTCGCTCGAGGTGTGCACGCGCGTGTTCACCGAGAGCGGGGGTGACGAGGGTGTGGCGGCCAACACTCTGCAAACTCTACTCATGGCAGGGAGCACTGTCAAGGAGGGCGACGAGGAAAAGAAGGACGACGAAGACGGTGACGACGATTTTCTTGACATGGGCTCCCCGGAGGAGCAGTGGCAGGAAGAGACGGCCAGTCTCGAGGCCATGTACGGGGACAACTTTGAGCGCGAGGGTGATAAGGTGATACAAATCCGGCTTGAAGGCGTCAAGAACACCCTCGAGGGCGTCAACAGTAACAGCAAGAAGGGTGCCAAGGGAGCCGTCCAGGCTAGCCTGCGAGTACGCATGGCACCCTCATACCCCAAGACGCTGGTACTGGCCGTTGTGGCCAACCTGCCGTCGTACATCAAGCTGAGCGTGATCCGGCAGGCGCTAGCGTACATGCATACGGATTTGCGGGACGAACCGACCAAGATCTTCCTAGTGGTGGACTGGATCCAGCAGAATATTAACTCGATCATCGAGCACCCGGGCCGGCTGGTGGACATTTCGGCCGTGTCGTCGGCAGCGTCCGAGGCTAAGCCGGTCGCGGCGGTGTCGCGGGCAGGCAAGCGGCGGGCTCCCGCCGCGCCCCGGCCGATCCGGTGGGTGGAGAGCCTGCAGAGCCGGGAGCGGTGGATGCAGCGACAGCAGACGCCTGCACAGAAGAAGATGATAACGCAGCGATCCAGGCTCCCCGCGTGGGAGGTGCAGGACGAGATTGTGCGGACCGTGGGCGCCAACCACGTCACCATCATTAGTGGCGAGACGGGTTCCGGAAAGTCGACGCAGTCGATGCAGTTCCTCCTCGACGAGCTGTACAGCCGGGGACTCGGCGATTGTGCCAACATGATTGTCACGCAGCCACGGCGAATCTCAGCGCTTGGTCTGGCTGACCGCGTGGCTGACGAGCGATGCTGCCGTGTGGGCGAGGAGGTCGGGTATACGATCCGCGGAGAGTCGAAGCGGTCGCGGGACACGCGCATCACCTTTGTGACGACGGGTGTGCTCCTTCGCAGGCTTCAGACATCGGGAGGCAAGGTCGACGACGTGGTGGCCGCGCTGGCCGACGTCAGCCATGTCGTCATCGACGAGGTGCACGAGCGCAGCCTCGACACCGACTTCCTGCTCAACCTGATCCGCGAGGTGATGCGCACGCGGCGCGACATGCTCAAACTGGTGCTCATGTCGGCGACGCTCGATGCCGCCACGTTTGTGCGCTACTTTTCGTCCGAGGGCCTGAATGTGGGCACCGTCGAGATCTCGGGCCGCACGTTCCCCGTTGACGACTACTATCTCGACGATGTGCTCCGGTTCACAGGCTTCAACCCGGGCCCCGAGTTCGGCAACGACAGGACACTTGGTGGTGGTGGCGACGACGGTATGGGCAAGGTGATACAGAAACTGGGTGCGCGCATCAACTACAGCCTCATCGCGGACTTGGTGCAGGCTATTGATGCGGAGCTTGGGTACGAGGAGAAGACGGGGGGTATCCTGGTGTTCCTTCCGGGTGTCGGGGAGATCAACCAGGCTTGCCGGGCGATTCAGGGAGAGTCTGCGTCGCTACACGTCCTGCCTCTGCATGCGTCGCTCGAGACGCGAGAGCAGAAGAGGGTATTTGCACGCCCGCCACCAGGAAAGCGCAAGGTGGTGGTAGCAACCAATGTGGCCGAGACGTCCATCACGATTGACGACATTGTGGCCGTCATCGATAGCGGCAAGGTCAAGGAGACGAGCTTCGACCCGCAGAACAACATGCGCAAGCTCGAGGAGACGTGGGCATCAAAGGCGGCATGCAAGCAGCGACGAGGCCGCGCAGGCCGTGTCCAAGAGGGCCGGTGCTACAAGCTGTACACGCGGCGGCTCGAAGACGAGCAAATGCCGGAGCGGCCAGAGCCCGAGATCCGGCGCGTGGCGCTCGAGCAGCTGTGCCTGTCGGTGCGAGCCATGGGGATGCGCGACGTGGCCACGTTCCTGGGCCGGTCGCCGACGCCGCCAGAGGCGCGTGCCATCGAGGGTGCCATGACGCTCCTGCGCCGCATGGGCGCCCTGGACGGCGATGAGCTCACCGCCATGGGCCGCCAGCTGGCCATGCTGCCGGCCGACCTGCGCTGCGGCAAGCTCATGGTCTTTGGGGCCATCTTCCAGGGCTGCCTGGATGACTGCGTCACCATGGCCGCGATCCTCAGCACGCGCAGCCCCTTCCTATCCCCCTCAGAGCGCCGCGCCGAAGCAAAGGAGGCCCGCATGTCCTTCTACTCGGGCGACGGCGACCTCGTCACCGACTTGGCCGCCTACCGCGCCTGGGACGTCATGATGGCCGACCGCGCGACCCCGCAGAGAATGGTCCGCTCCTTCTGCGAGGAAAGCTTCCTCTCGTTCAACACCCTCTCTGATATTGCCAACACCAGGACCCAGTACTATTCTGCCCTGTCGGAGATTGGCATCGTCTCGCCGTCTGAGGTGAGGGAGCACCAGTATCAGCAGCAGCAGCAGCAGCAGCAGCAGAACCAGCAGAAACAAAATGCCAACATCGCCGCCGTCAACAACCCCCAGCTGCTCCGAGCCCTCGTTGCTGCCGCATTCACTCCCCAGGTCGCACGCATCCAGTACCCGGACAAGAAGTACATCAACAGCGTATCGGGGGCGGTCGAGCTCGACCCGGAGGCCCGCAGCATCAAGTACTTTGCCCAGGACACGGGGCGCGTGTTTGTGCACCCGTCCAGCACGCTGTTTGGTAGCCAGTCGTACCCCGGCAACGCGGCCTACATGTCGTACTTTACCATGATATCTACCAGCAAGGTCTTTATCCGTGACCTCACACGTGAGTGTTTTGGCCCCTTCCCTTCCTTTTCTTGTTCTTTCTGTTCCAAGTTTGCTGACTATGAGTCTTGTAGCCTTCAACGCATACACTCTGCTACTCTTTTGTGGCGCTATCGAGCTGGACACCATGGGACGCGGTCTACTGGTGGACGGATGGCTGAGGCTCAGGGGCTGGGCACGCATTGGAGTACTGGTTGCCAGACTCAGGGGCATGGTGGACGATGTGATTGCCCAGAAGGTCAGGGATCCCTCTGTACAGTTGGGTGATAATGAGGTCATCAAGCTGGTGACCAAGTTGATCCAGCTGGATGGGCTGGATGCATGAGAACATGATGAAGTGATGTTTTTTTTTGTGTTTGTCAACAGAGTATACACTTGGTTCCCGGGTATTATGAAATAGAAACGTGAATGGCAGTTCGTTATTGGATATATGTACTTTGTGTGTTTTCGTGTGGACCAAGGTTCATACATACTGTAGTATGGGATGCACTTGTAATATTGAAGTTCTCTAAGTGGTGGTGAAGCGGGGCCAAAACCTGCCACTTACAACATTACCCACCAAGACAACCATGGCCAACTCAGACGCTGAAGAGGAAGAAGCCATGACACAGGAGGAGCTACAAGGACAAGCAGAAGCCGTATCTAAGAAACGGCCTAACGATGCGTGTACGAGCACCGCCCTTTCTCATTTTCACATCCCATCTCAGGTGCCGGGCAGCTAGCTGACAAGTCAAATGTTACTAGTCGGGGAGCTCATGAAGCCCAAGCCCAAGAAGCAGCAGCAGTCCAAGGCCATGGCGGCAGCAGCCGCAGCCGCGGCCTCCGAACCGGGGGCCTTCTCCAACAGCCGCATGGGCCTGGGCGCTTACCTGGACGCGCCCGAGACGTTTCCCGCGTCGCGCGTCATATTCCACACGCCCGACTTTGTCGCCATCCACGACATGTACCCCAAGGCGACGGTGCACGCGCTGCTGCTGCCGCGGCGGCGGGACCGCAACCTTCTGCATCCGTTTGAGGCGCTCGCCGACGACGATGAGTTCCGCGCGCAGGTAGTCGAGCAGACGGCCCGGCTGAAGCGGCTGGTGGCCGCGGAGCTGAGGAGGCGGATCGGGCGGGGCAGCAAGGCCGACGCGGCTAGGCAGGCCGTCCTGGACGGAGAGGTGGAGGCCGAAGCTGGGGACGGGGATGATGGGGCCCTGCCAGAAGGCCGCGACTGGGAGGCCGAGGTGAAGACGGGGGTGCACGCCGTGCCGAGCATGTCGCATCTGCACGTGCATGTCATGTCGAGGGACATGCACTCGCCTGCGCTGCGGCACCGGCGGCACTACAACTCGTTCAACACACCGTTCTTCGTGCCGCTTGAGGACTTTCCCCTCCCCGAGGACGACCCGCGGCGCCACACGGGCCACGAGGGGTACCTGAGGCGGGGGATGCGGTGCTGGCGCTGCGGGAAAGACTTTGGTAACAAGTTCAAGGAGCTCAAGGTCCATCTGGATGTCGAGTTTGACGAGTGGTCGAGGGAGTAGCACTGGGCCTCCAGCCATGCGCTCTACGGGTATTATTCTCCTCTACAAGGAGGGTGATATATGACGTGGACGCCACCATGATCATGATTACGCCAGCCAGCCCTGTCTATGTCCTCTACGGCTAGACAAAGAGAAATCAAAGTCAAGCAAGAGTATGAGGGGCCCAGAAAGGGCCCAGAAAGAGCCCAGAGCAAATGAGATTGTATATTTAAATTCAGAAAGCCCCTCCATAACGCATAAAAAGAAATGTTATACCGTAATTCCCTTGTCCATGCCCGTTCAAACCATTATGTCGTGAGAGGAATCGCAATCCGCCCGCTATCGTTGGAAACCTGTCCAACCCCCGTGCTCCGTAAAAAGTAAAGGACAGTCGAACCGAAAAGAAAAGTTAAAAGGATGGAGTGATCCTCGGAGCGTGTATCGTATCTCTGCAAAAAGGGTCATAGACCGCGTGTTAGACGCTTCTACAATCCGTCCTCGCCTTTGTCGTCACTATCCTGGCCAGTTTCGCCATCTGCCAATGCAACACATTCGTCGGTTAGTCATACTACTCAAACACGTACACACAAGGACCGCATGCGCACACTTACCCTCTTCCATATCTTCCTCCTCCACCTCCACTTTCACCTCCTGCACTGCCTTCTTGGGAGGACGCCCGCGCCTCTTGGGCGCCGCTTTGACTTCAGCGGCGGCAGTGGCAGAAGCAGCTTCTGCAACAGCAGCGGCCGTACCGTCTTCCTCCTCGGGGGACGCCTCTGTAGCAGCAGCGGCAGCCGCGGCACCATTCTCAAGGGGCACCTTGCGCGGCCTACCGCGCCCACGCCCGGGGACCTTGGGCTTCGCCTCGGTGGCTGCGCCGTCTGCAGTGACAGCCTTCTTACCGCTGCCCTTGGGCCTGCCGCGGGGGCGACCGGTAGGCACATACGGGGCCTTAGCCTTGTCACCCTTGGGGGGTCTGCCGCGTCCGCGACCCGATGGTGTGGGCTTGGTGACGGCTCCGGCTGTGGTCTTGTTCAGACTACCCTTTGGACGGCCGCGGCCGCGGGGCGTTGCGGGGGGGGCCTCGACGGCTGCGGCAGCGTCTTCCTTGTCGCGTGCCATGTTTTGATGTGTGTATGTATTCGGTCAGAGAGAGAGGGAAGCCGGTGTCCCTTGAAAGTGTCTTGTTGTATTGTATTCTGTCGTTGGAGCGCACGACGTGCAGTGCGGGCAGTTGTGTGTGTGTGTGTGTGTGTGTGTGTGTGTATATAAATGGCAATACTTGTAGTGCGGATGGGGCTTCCTTTATTGATGCTCCGAGGCGCAAACGAGATGAATGGCGCACAATGGACGGGAAAAATTCGAAAAAATCTCGAGGCCAGTCGCGCGTGATCCGCGACAATGGGATGATGGTTGTTTCTTCCTTTGTGGTAGGATTCGCCTTTGTTCTTGTGGGAAAAATTGCCAGACGCAAGAGACAAAGGGGCGAGAAAAAGGAAAGAACGACGGGGGAAAACAACATTGTGCTTGCTATTATCAGACTCGCGCGTCGTGTGGTGTGGTGCATAACTTTATGCATGTGTTATGCAGGGTCATCCCTACTAACACCCACGAATCCTGGCATCTGATCAATACGAGCCCAGCAACTGCCAACGGGTAAAGCGTTGTTCACCAGTAAACCAGGCAAAGGTCAGAGCTTACAAAGTATACGAGTAATACAGTCACATGCCTAAACAGCCAGCATCCCATCAATCGACCCGAGCTCGAGCGAAGCGAGGCCAGCCCGCGGCAGGGCTGCAGAGGTACAACGAAGACGACGGGTGTGATTCTGCCCGCGGTGGCTCTACCGGGGGCTGACCTCACTGCGCTTACGAACCATTACGGAGTACTCCGTACATATGCATCCATCTAATCAATCGGCTATCAACACTGGCAGGATTCTTGACGAATATCACTTCTGGTGATATCTGGCAACAGGTTGCTGGTTCCGTCTCGTACTGCTGGCGTGCCTGCTCTGAATCCTCTGATACAATGACGCTGCACGACTACCTATTGACCAATCAGCGCTGCTGTAGTCGTGCATAAAACCGCCAGCCAGCACAAGCATTTATACTTGAGTTTAGTTCGAGAACTCGAGGACCCCAAGACCCCTCCACTGACGCAACCACCGGTGGCGGAGACCTTCACCAGCCCGCCCGTGCACCATCTCCTCCCTGCCCCATAACTCAGCTTCGCATGAACCTCAACCTCGGCGGACAGCGTGGCTGCTCAAACGAATCCGATCCCGCTCTCTCTCTCTCTCTCTCTCGAATGGCTATGCGTCACTAGCTCACCTCACCTTGTCCTTCTTCTCCATCTCCAGAGCATAACAAACACACCGCCGCAATGGAAGACCCAGGGCCTCTGGCCTCTTTGTCCATCACCCACGTCTACTATGTGCGTCTACCCAGACTGTGCCCCAGCAAGCAAAGATGGAAAAGAGAGGAAATCTGACTTCTAACCCCCCCGGCAGGACCCCGACGACCATCTCTCCCTTCTGTGCGCCTACCTCGCCCTCCTCCCCCAGGCCCTATGCGTTGTCTACGCCACCCTCGTCCTGTCGACACGCGAGGCCGAGATCGCCCTTGCCTTCATCGGCCAGCTAGCTTGCGAGGCCCTCAACTTTGTCCTGAAGCGCCTCATCAAGGAGGAGAGGCCCGCCCGCATCCACGGCAAGGGCTACGGCATGCCCTCGTCGCACGCCCAGTTTGTCGCCTTCTGGTTCGCCTCGATAGCCCTGTTCCTGCTGGTGCGGCACACTCCGGCTCCCCACAAGAATAACGGCACCAAGAAGTCCTTTGCGACAGCATACCACCGCCCGTGGTCCATCTGGGAGAGGGCCGGACTGGCCGCGGCCTCGGCCGTGGTGGCCGGCCTCGTCGCCTGGAGCCGCATCTACCTCGACTACCACACCCCTCGGCAGGTGGTAGCAGGGAGCGTCGTGGGCGTCGCCTGCGCGGCAGGCTGGTTCATCCTCACGGGCTTGCTGCGCCGGACCGGCTGGCTCGCCTGGGCGCTCGACCAGGAGCCCCTCAGGCTCGCGAGGGTGCGCGACCTGCTCGTAGAGGAGGACATGTGCCAGGCTGGCTGGGAGAAGTGGGAGTCCAGGAGGGTCGCTGAGACTTCGGCCAGCGATAAGAAGGAGAGCTAGCAGTTTCATACTCACTAGCTACTACCATGGTAGTTGGCATTGGCCATACTGCCGACATCTGTACTCTTACATTTCATTGGGGACATTAGCATCACTTGTTTGTTTTCTGCACATCCATCTTCTTCAGTAGTTCGGAGTATTCAAAGGCGGGGGGGGAACACATCTTCTCACGGCGTATGAAATAAGGAAAGAATTATATCATTTGCGTCCATGGCATAACACTACATAAAGAACCTCTCTAACCAAGGAAAACGAGGGAGCGTGTCAAAAAAATAAAAACTGTTGCTACACGCGAGTTGCCGTTGCCGAACCAGACTTGTAACCAAGCAAACGAAGGACGAAGAAATGAAGCAAGGAAAACCCGCATAGACCGAAGTGAACAAAGAAAAACAAAAGTAAAGACTGCTTAATCAGATCCATCCCGCCTTGTCACTCCCGTAATCCGAGTCATATCCACTCTCCCGTGAGTTGTTATTCTGTGACATTCGGCTGTTCGTCGCCCCTCCCGCCTTGGGACTCACCACCACCACCTTGGCCTGTGGCTGGACCTCGCCGTCATATTCACCACCGGCCAGACCTCTTTCCTCCTCCTGTTTCTTTTGCTGAGCCTGCTTCTGTGCAGCAACAGCGGCCTGCTGCTTCTGTTCGGCCTGCTGTTGAGCTGCCTTTTCCTTTGGCGAGAGCTGTCCCGTGTTGCGCAGCGGGCTCGGGTTCCGGGGTAGTTGCCTCTGGAAAGTGCTAGGGCCCGCACCAGGAACACCGAGGCTGTTGTTGATGTTGTTGTTGGGGGCCAGGGTCAACGGCGGGGGCTTGGGTTTGTCGTCCATGACGGGCATGGTAGGCGGGAAGAACTGCGACAGGTTGGGGAAGCGGCTCTGCGTGCGGAGCATGCTGGTCGGTTTGTTGGCCGTTGTGGTCTCCTGCGTGCCCGCAGGTCCGTTCACGTTGGAGATGCGGATGCCAATCTGCACCGTCTCCATGGACCCGGCCGACAAGTTGCGCTGATGAAGAGAAGGGCCCCCTGAGCCGGCATGGAACAGCGGCGGCGGCATGAGTATCGACTCTGGCGTGGGAGCCCTGGGCGTGGGCGAGTATGTTGTTGACGGGAGGAGGAGGAGGCTCTTCTTGTCGTCGTCGCCGATGGTTTTGTTGTTGTTGGCGTTGCTCATGCTGGAGTCTCTGTTGTTGTCGTTGCGAGGCGGCATAAGCCACGACATAAAGGATCGCCTCGGCGGGTTATTCCCCGTAATGGGAGGCGGCGCCTTCTCCTCGTCGTAGATGGGCGGTGTCGGAGGAGGCGGCGGCACCTTTTGCTGCTGCTTGAGGAGGACAAATTCCTTCTTGTCGCTCTCCGACAGGTAGTCCCACGCTGAGCCGCGGCTCGTCTGGCTCCCACCCCGGAGGTAAAGGTACAGACCGCCCGTCATGAGGCCGGATAGGTTGGCGACGATGGAAGCGACGGTCGAGAGTTCAACGTTCTTGGGTGCCGCCGAGTTGCTTGAGAGGAATGTTATGTTAAAGAAGAAGGGTGTCATGAGGGTCTAGAGCTTGTCAGCGGAATTTTTCTCTCTCTCTCTTTCTCTCCCAGTCTAGAAGGGGAAAACTCACGTTCGCTATCACAGCCACGGACATGTAATATACCATGTGCGATGCCGCCTGCCTCTCACCTGGGGGAGCATCCGCCGCGGAGAGGCGCAGCCTGAGAAACACGACAAACGTCCCGATGAGCAGGAGCGCCGCGATGCCGACAAACAGCCCAAAGCTCACTGGGCGCCACTCCTGAGTGAACCAGAGGAGCGAGGCATAGCACTTGTCGGGCGGCGGCAAGGCCCGGGTGGCCCCGTACAGGCCTAGAAGACCCGCCACTGACACACCCACACAGACTGGAAACACCCATCGAGGCCGAGGAGGGAACGGCTGACGGAAAAAGGAAGCGATAGACGTCTCGAGGCCCAGGATAAGCTGTATAATGGGAACGATAAAAGTGGCTACATTATATTTTGTCAGTAAGCAGGGACAAAACAGTAGGTGGCTGTGGGTGAGAGTAAACGTACTAGGCATCATAGCCTGCGCTATGGGAATGCACCCCTCTATCACAAACCCCTCGAGGCCTCTTGCCTGGCACACGGCGAATATGATGCCCTGGACCATGCTGGCGAGGGACAAGATGAGGGGATATACCTGCCATGGTGATAGTGGTGGGAATAGTCTCCGTGCTCTGCTTTCGGTGTCAGTCATCCCATCTCATAATATTCGTGTTTCCCTACTCTCTAGTCCTAGTAGAACGGAGTTCAGTTCATAGGGAGAAGCCGTGGAAAGTAGTCGTACCTTAACCGAAACAGGGAATTCCTCTCATCCAGGGCCCGTGCATCCCTCACGACGACAATCATGGTTATTGCCGCAGCCACCACGTTGAAGCTAGCGAGCGTAATGACCGATGTGCGTATAGACTTGGCTGATGACCACTGCAGCTGCTCCGAAAGGGTCGTACCGTCGTCGCTGGCCGCCGCCGCCGCGTCCGCCTGTGCTACCGTCGTCATGGCCGTCGAGGGCTGTGGTGTCGGGGTCGCGAATGCTGATTGCTGGGCGCTTGCCGAGACGCTGGCCGCAGCGAGGTGGCCGGCTGCTTCTGCCACCCGTGCCGCCAGGTGTGTCCATGTTGCATGTTGTTCCATACTTGTGTCCTTGTCTCTCTCTCTCTCTCTGATCCGTCGTGTATGCCTTGTCGTTTCTCCCTTCTTGTCCTTCTCTCTTTGCCTGTGACGTGTAATAATAGCGCAAATGGTTGGTTCGGTTGGGCCTGAAGTTGTCGACGCTGTCGATGTCGCAAGCCGAGTATAATGACTGGGGAGGTTCAACGAAAGAATGGGATCAACCCGTCGTCGTCGGACCAAACCATAGAAGCCAGCTTCACCAGTCTTGGGGTCGCAAATCGGTTCTCATACGTGGTGAGCCATGAGAAGGCGAGTTGGCGAGTTGGCGAGTTGACAGAAGACAAAACAACGCCGGGAGGTGTGAAGAGGAAGAAAGAAACAACCTGGTCAGTAGTACCAGGAAACTGTTGTTGGGGGGAGGGTTATCATCAATGCTAAGAGCCAAGAACGGAGGCATAAGATCAAAGGAGAGACACTTCGCGGGGGAAAGGAGAAGCACTGGGGGCGAGCACGTTGCATGGCACGGCTCTCATTCACAGGCGAGGTCCGTGGGCACGTTTGGCCAGGAGGAGTATGTTGAGGCAGCTAGAACATGTACGTGATTGGCACAGCGAGACCAGCACTGCGTGGATTAGGCCAGGAATACCAACTTTGCCCGGGCGAGGTTTCAAGCGGGCTGGCCAAGAGTCTGAATGGGGTGGAGACGGTGCCATCAGAAGGGGACACACGGAACACGGAGTGGCGTGGCCCTCGTACTTGTGAGGTCGGAGATGTCCATTCTAAGTATGCTCACCAGGGACGATGCTGACCACGAGAAGCATGACTATCGCCACGATTGTCAGCTCTCTATGGCCACATCTTGACTCTCTCGCAGACATGAGTATGCATCGTCATATACGAAGACTTTGACCAAGTGCTCTGCAATTCACTCGAAATCGAGCACCTTATCCGAAGCCATCTCCTGTCGAGACAGGAGCCCGTTCTGACTCTTGCAACAAGGCACAGTTTCGAAGATTTGGAAGCCGTGGCCAACCCCCCGAACCCCTTCAGCCCCTCGTGCTCGCTGGGAACAGCCCAGGTTGCCGCAGGACTAAAAAAGGAAAAAAGAGGATACGTGAGGCGTCGCATGAACGTTGCTGGACGGGTTCGCAAATCAGAGTCGTAGACGGTCGTCTTTGTGAGGCACCAGGTGTGTCAGGATTGTTATGCAGCCCTGCAACAAACGAGTGCGCGACAGTGACAGGGGTCAGTCCAAGACTCAACCCGCAAGCCCGCAAACCCGCAAGACCGGGTACTCGAGGATAAGAGGTCGCCCCGAGCTTCCGGCCACAGTTAGCAATACCTGCATTATGCAATCTGTGCCTGCGAAAAGAAAATTCCTTGGCTTTCGATAACGCGTCTTTTTTCTTTCCCCCCCGGCCACGTGAAAAGCCGTTTGCTGTCTCAAGTCAGGTCAAGTCATTCAAATGCCTGCACGGTCGGAGAATTGGAAAGTCCAGAATCCAGAATGCCATGGCTCTAGCCTCTGGCCCCTGCCACCCCGGTTAGCTCGAGCTTCTCTTACAAGTAAACGAGGGGCTGGCTAAGCCTGGCTTGACCCCCGACGTGCATCTCGGCGTGTCACAGGTGAGAGATCTGTACCTGTATCTGCATCTGTGTCATTTTGCGGGCGAGATATGCGGTTATCGATAACGTAGGGTTCTCCTATCCGATGATGACCTCGGGCTTGGCATGTCTTGACGTGTTGACGTATTGGATTGACGTACTGAATGGCAAATGGCAAATGGTGGGATGGAGGAACAAGATCGAGGGACAAAGAACAAGGCAGCAAGGCAAAGGCAAAAGGCAAAAGGCCGTTGACAGAAGTGGCAGGAGGGGGAGTGGATCACTCCTTCCCGTCCCGTCACCTTGTCGCCCTCGCCTCTTCAAAATGGCATTTCCAGGGTCCTGTGTTGACGTCATGACTCACCACAGGGACGGACAAGTAGCCAGGGACAGAGTTTGTTGGTCTTGGTGCTAAACCAACGACATTGGCCCGTTATTGCTTTGATCACCTTTGTGTCCTCCGAATTGGCCTTCAAGTATCATTGCCCGTCGGTGGCCGCCAGGTTTTGACCGAGGCAGTGGAACCGAACGACTGCAGGCTGACAGGCAAACGCTCGACATGTGGTGGGACTTTGACGGGTCGAGAAGAATGTGGGCGTCATCATCACCACCAGAACTTGGCAATATCGGTTGCACCCCTCTTGGGATCGATGACGCCGTGTAAGTACATGTATTCTGCTCATTCGACCCGGCGACCCATCAAATGACCACTTCGATGCCATCATCATTATCGATGGGCGTGGAAACTGGGTGTTGTTGAGGCTCGATATTTTCTATAAATGAGTGGACAGATTCCCTCGTCTCCCATCATTCTTCTTCTCATCATCCAACGCACATCTCTCAAACAAACTACAAACTACAACACATCAATCACCCCATAACGCCAACACCCACAAACCTTCACAATGGAGTCTATCAAGCACGGTGCCAACTACGTTACCGAGAAGGCCCAGCAGGCCACCAGCGGTAGCTCCAAGGAGACCAACAAGGACATTGCTAGGGACAACAACGCCTCCATCGGCGCTCGGTAAGCGCCTTGCCCAACCTCTCCAGACTTTCAAAAATCTTTGTAACTGACACATCACAGCGCTGAGGCCGGCAAGGACGCCGCTCACGACAAGGTCAACGAGGAGAGGCACGAGGACAAGAGCGAGGCTCACAGGAACAACATCTAAACAGTCGCTTGCTTCTGACTGCACAGCAGCGCTCAAGGATGATGGAGGAATGAATTCCTTTTCATGATGGGATCTATTCATTTGTCTGGCTGTACCTAAATGTTCAATATACCCCTTTCCCTGCAACAACTTGATTTTATCGCCATTACTGTTCTTCCAAAAGCGACCATCATGCTGCCATGTAAAATGTTATGCTTATGTCGTGAAAATGACAACTCTCCCATCTACAGAAGGTGGACAGTATAGAGCATCGAATGCATTGACCAGATATTGCTCTTCCATCATCCTGTATCCGGCCTACTGCTTCTTTTTGGCATCGCGCACCTGCAGGGCACTCGAAATGTCGACGGCGGAGTACCAGATGACCCAGAGGGGGATCCAGACCCAGATCGTGTTGAAAAAGACAAGGTAGATCCATTTGTACATGAAGTTGGTCGTGTCGAGGTTGATGTTGCCGGTGAGCCACTCGGGGCAGAAAGTCATGAAACCTGGTGTACTGTTGTCAGCCTCTGTCTTCTTTTTTCCATTCTTGTCCAACCCAATCCAACACTGCCTTGAAACTCACCTCCATACAGCTCGCACGTGGCAAGAACAATCATCCAGATGGAAACCTTGGCATCCCCCTTTGCGAGGCACCAGCAGATATACAGGGCCAGCAGCCCATCAAAGATAACGGTCAGCAGCTCGAGGCTGACGACACCAAGGTCGACGCCCGCCCAGCGACGGTCGGCGCGGGCGTATACCATCCACAGCTGTGCAAAGGGGTTGTCGCCCCCCACCTGGGCGCCGTAGATGCGCTCGGCGCCGTGGCCGAGGAAGTTGAAGGGCGTGGGGAAGAAGCCGGCAGCGGCCTCGGCCGACACGCTCGCGGCGTCAACCCAGCTGAAGAAGCAGTGGTACAGGAAGCTTCCTTCGAGGATGAAGTGGGTCAGGGCATCAGCAAAGTGCCAGATGAAGAGGAAGCGCGTGGTGCCTGTGGCCGACGAGGGGAGGACCTGGCGGCCGGTCACGTAGGCGGCTGCGACGATGGCCAGGGTCGACAGGAGGGAGATGATGGTCGTCTGGTCGAACAGGTCGTCCGGGAGGGACGAGATGAATGATTCCGACATGCTAGGCAGATGATCTCGCTCTCTCGCGCACACGATTGACCTGGGCCCCCTTTTGTGAGGTGTTTGTGTTTGTGTGTGTGTTGTGTCTAAGAAATTAGGACCCCGGATTTCGTTGAGAGCTACTACGGAGTACGGAGTACAACAAGGAGCTAGGAGCTCCTGCCAATTGTCGTTGCTCATGTCCCCGCTTTTCTTTTCCCACGAGGTTTATTATGTAAGGTAAATCCTCATAGTCCATGCATAACTTTATACGCGCTGTGCCTGGATGCATAAAATACCACAGTTCTGTATCACATCACACTGCAACAACATCTGGGACCATAAGATGGGACCATGGTGATTCCCCATCTTCCTCGTACAATGCTAGCAAGAAGGAAAGGGGGCAAAAGAATCCAAGAGTCGGAATTCGGCAGCAATCTCTGTACGCGTAGTGTTACAACACGCCAAGAATCGACATCTCGTCATTCCGGCGGCCCGGCCAATGTCGAGGCCGCCCAAGCTCCTCTCCCGTTTCAGGCCCAACATGGGTCTTGATTAACGGGTGCAGAGAGATGGCATCGCTGGACCCGTCATTGGACATGGGACGAGCTGCGCAGTCGTCGCTGCCGCAGCTGAGCCAGCCCATCCAGCCAGCCAAGATTGAATAAAGCCTTTTTCCTTCCTCCCTCCTTCCTCCCTCTTTCCTGTCCAAGGCCAACGTGAATCGCATATGACTTGGTAGAGCAAGTACGAGTACACGTGCAATAGCCCCTCCTTGTCCCTCCATTACCCTGCCCCTCCACCACAGTCTTTTCCCCTCATCCAGGAACAAACATCCTACCACCAAACCAACGCCGAAGAACGAAAGCAAAAGAGAAAAAAAGAGAGACCGGGAAAAGCAGCCAACATGTCCGGTCGCCCGCAACTCTTCACCCGCGGCCTCTCGGGCCTGTCCCAGTCCCAGAGCGCAGAGGCCAGCTCCCCCGCCGAGCAGCGCGACGACGCCAAGCGTAACTTTCTCAAGACGATGCGACCCCTTCCCACCCAGCACTACTGGGACGTCTACTTTGATCGGTGAGTGGTCTCTGTCTCTCTATTTCAACGGAGGCAATATACTCGCTCAACGCCCAAGGGGCCAAAGGAGAGGATGAATATGAATACTAACACAAAACAGCCAAGCCAAGGACCAGGGAGAAGGTGACGAGTACAAGACCGACCTCGACAAGCTCGGCACCCGCATCGAATCCGTCCAGGACTTTTGGCGCTACAGCAACAACACCCCCGTTGACCAGATCAAGATGCGCGAGTCCATCTACCTCTTTAAGTCGGGCTTCCGCCCAGTCTGGGAGGACCGCCGCAATGTCACCGGTGGCTGCTGGACCCTGAGGGTCCCCAAGGCCATCGGCCCGGACGTCTGGACTCGGATCCAGCTGTTGGCCATTGGTGAGGTCCTGGAGGGAGCCCTCGACGACAGTAAGTCTTTCTTGGTCATTTCTGGCGTTTGCCAGCCAGCCTTCTTTCTCCCATCCTTTCCCTCTCTGTCCTCCCGTTCATGATACTTGATCCGTCTTCGATGCTGACCACTTTCTGTTCGTGTAGACGACCAACTCTGCGGCGTCGGTCTCTCCGTCCGCTTCAACTCACACCTCATTACCATTTGGAACCGCGACTCGTCCAAGCAGGCCTCGGTTGATGGAATCATTAAATGTGTCCTTGACCAGCTTCCCGAGGAGCTTCGCCCCAAGCAGGACGCCTACTACTACAAGAAGCACGCCGATCACCCGGGTTTCAATCCCCCTCCTGAGCTGAAGGCCGTGCTCGAGTCCCACAAGAAGAATGGCACCGTCGCCTCGTCGCCTGCCGACAGCCCCGGCATCCCCGGCGACGGCCCGGGCATCAAGGTGGACTCGCCTCAATAATTACATCCCCCCCCCCCTCCCATCTTCTTTTACAAAATATGGAGTTTTGTTGGATATATTCTCTTTTTTTTTTTTTTTTTGCATTCAATTACTAGATGGCTCTCCTTGTACCCAAGCGTTCTTTCCTTTCCCTCTTTCCTAGTATCATGAATGGGTGTCGAGCCATCTTCCCCCTTATCAAGAGCAGAGCCACAACACGCTCTACACCATGGTTACAGCAATAAAAAAAGACGTTGTAAACCAAACAAAGAATTGCATTACTCGTTAAGAAAGCAGAGCACCCGTCCGTTCCATGTCCAAACGCCAAACACAAGGTATCGTCATCAAAATAGTCCGTTCGCCTCCAGTGGCCCTTCTCGCTTCGCTCGCCTTGTTTAGAGAGCCGGTCGGCGAGATCTCACCGCCATACGCCCGCACTCTTCATGACGCCGTCGAACTCGTCCACCTGGACCCCACGGGACACCCCCTTCCCCCCATTCGCTTCGAGAATCATGTCCTTGAGCACCTCGTCATCCACATCCTCCTTGAGCACGGCAGCCACGCGCCGCAGATGCGCCAGCGTGATGCGGCTGCCGTCGCCGTCTCCCGCTCCAGCCATACCCGCGCTGGTGAAGAGCCGAAACGCCTCATCCACCTCTGCGCGGTGCGCCCCGTCGTAGTCGTCGTCGCCTGTCGCGCGGTTGTGGAACTTGAGCGCACAGATGGCGAAGAAGGGCTCGTAGGTCGCGTAGCCATCCGAGTCGGGGTCGAGGATGGATATGAACTCTTTCAGCTCGGCCGTGCTAGAGGGGGGGATGCCCAGGGCGCTGTGTACGCAATCGCACTCGTCAACTATGCTGTGTCGCGAAGAGGTAAGGATGGTGATGGTGGGACTCACATCAGGGCAGACTTGAAGTCGTCTATGGGCAAGACACCGTTCTTCTCGCCGTCCATGGGCTCGGAAAAGAGGCCGAATGCCTCGCGGATCTCGCCCTCTTCCTGGGCAGACACGTTGTGCTCCCGAGCAAGTTTGGAGCGCGGGGCGGCCCGGGCGGGAGCGCCGCCGGACGAGACCGCAGGCTTGCGCTTGGGAGGCTGGTCGTCGTTAGTTGCAGTCTCCTCGTGTATCGTCCTGGTGGAAACATACCATGTGCGCTGCAGAGTCGGGTGCGCGACTGAGAACGGGGGCCGTGAAGAGACAAAGGACGCGAAATGGGCACGCACGTCATGAAGATGAGTGCACGTACGGTACTAATTGCACAGTGTTTGTTGCAGAAGCACTGTTACGGTACTGTATCTTTTTCCCACCTGCTGGGTTTTCCCACGTTGCTTTTCTCTTCCCTTCACACTACGCACAATGCTTTTTTACTACCCCCCGCCCCCAAAGGAGGAATTTCCTTGCGGCGACAGCGACGAATTGTCTGCGTTTGATATCATGGAAGACATGATTCATTCAGCAGATTCAATGTTTGATGCGTCCGTTCCGCCTCCCCAGGTTTGTCTCCCAATACCTGTGACCGACTGCCTGCGTCCCCGTGAACAACCCGACCGACTGTGCCCGAGACTATGTCTGCAACGACCGCTTCCAATTAAGCTAGAGCCTGCCGCCTTCAAACTTCCCCAGAGCGAGCAGGTGTAGACAGCGAAGCAAGATTGAAATCTCCGGGTCAGGCTGGTAGTCTCACGAGACTGCTGCTTGATTCATCCAACGGGTTGCCAGCGGTGTCTGTTGTACCAGATACCTCGCGGCCCTTGGAGACATTTCCTCCTTCTTGTGTTGTCACTATAGTAGAACCTGCGTTCTTGCAATGTATTGGTATATTGAACAGACTTGGCTAGTACTGCGTCATCACGTCCCGTTCAGATCTTGGCCTCGGGCGGCCTGTATGCATTCTCAGCGAAACGAACGACGTACGGTCAAAAGGACTTGGTAGCCAGTGCAGTGGCTCACTTGAAATTGTTCTTCATCTCACGCAGCTTGGCCATGACGCTGACCGGGTCCGTCTCGCCTGTCGACTTGAGAATGACGGGGTCCTGCACAAGTCGATTGTCAGCACGTTGCATTGGAAGACCTGGTATGATGGATGGATGCCGGGGGCGACCTACCTCGACCCTCATAAACACATTGTGCAACTTCTCGTCCCCCATGGTCACCTTGCCCGTTGTCACCTTGTTGGCGGCGGCGAAGCCCTCGAGCTTCTTGACTGCCTCGCTCGGCAGCACCGAGACGCCAAACTTGACATTGGCCTTGGTGTACTCGTGTCCCGGCTGCTTCTGTCAGTACGGACGATGCCTCCCGACGGCCTAGGATGGAGAGACTTACGTAGACGACGGTGTCATCGGGAAGCGCAGCAAGACGCGTGTTGAGCGCCTCATGCATCTCCTCTGCTGTTCCTTCAAAGAATCTGCCGCAGCCTGCGCTCGTGCAGTTAGCACCAACCATCCCGACTCACGAAGCGAAGTAAGGACAGGCCCCCCCGCCGGTAGGGGCCGCCCGAGGTACTTACCACCGATGAAGAGTGTGTCGCCGGTAAAGACAGCCTTGTCGTCTCCGTCCTGGAGAAAGTAGCAGATGCTGTCCTGGGTGTGGCAGGGCGTGTGGATGGCGCGGATGGAGATGGAGCCGAGGGAGAAGGTGGACTGGTGGGCTGGCACCTCGTTGACGGAGAGGCAGTCCCTTCCGCCGATGATTTTGAGGCTTGGCTCGCCGAGGTCGATTCTCTGCTAGGTGTCAGTCGCCGCCGCTTTTGTTCTCTCGGTGGGCATCAGCATCCATAGGAGACTGGAACTTACCAGCTGGTCGTTGCCACCGGCATGGTCATTGTGACTAGACAATAGCACGAGGAATTAGCACGTCAACGCCTGGCTCTTGATACTCCGTTTGGGCGTGTGTGTAATACTTACTGGTGAGTGTTGACAATGGCAGTCAGGTTGATCTCGCCCTTTTGAATGGCGTCCTTGAGCACCGGCGATACCCTGGACACATGGCATGCAACCGTCAGCCACCACATATCCCATTGCTTGTGCTTCTGCAGTCGGACGAACTCACTCCTCCGGGTTGGCCGGGTCGATGATGAAGGCGTCCTTGCTCTTGTCGTCGACAACCAGATACGAGTAGTTGTTGCCGGTCCCCACCCCTATTCAGATCCAAGGGTTAGTTCTTAGCTCAATTCTGTGCTACTCATGCGGCTTCTTCTCCCCTCACCCTTAAGGGCTCATACACATAGGAATCGACTTGATATGCATCGTGCGAGTAGTAATGGCCTGGGCAGTGTCAGTGGTGTACGTCTAGTGCAGATGCTACTATCAGGTAGCAAGTAGGACAAACTCACTGGCCGAAATGTCGTTGTTCTTGTTCTTGTCCTCGAGTGATTTCCAATGCTTGACAACAGTTTGCGTGGAATGATGCGATTCATCACAGCTGCAGGAGGAAAAGGAACCGCCCAAAGGGAAAACGCTCTACTAATAAAGCTATGGTGACAGGCCCGAGAATCGATACCCCTCTGCTGTACGATGATTAATGCATCAACCGTTATTCCTTGCAGCTGGTTCGTCCTTCATCATGACGTCTCTCCCCACTTCAGCTCCAGCTCCACTGATCAGACGGCACGTGACTCTTATATACACGCATGACTCCCGCCATCAACATGCTGGCTGTCGTCTAACATTCGATGATTCTCATAATGTAGCCGATGGCTTTCTTCAAAGTAATCGTCTATGAGTACATCTAGTTAAACATGCGATTTCGCACGCTATCGGTCGATGCCTCCGGTAGCCTTGCTAGGAGCCGTCCTCACTTCGCTCGAGAGGACCAAGGGCAACTGTGTAAAACTTCATGTCAACTCGATTCGGGTATAATAGCGATGCTCTAGAACAATTCCATGCACTTTCCAACATATGCTCCCTCCAAAAAAACACTCTCACAACTCTCCGATAGGTCTCGCCTTCCAGTCCCCCTTATACAAGGACCAACCCGAGTCTTCGTCATCTTTCCCATGGTTCGTTTGCCCGACCTGTTTGACAAGCTCTTCGGCCAGATTCTCATATTCAAGCTTCTCCCCATTACCTTCCAACCGTTCCCGCAAGTCATCAACACACTGGGCAAGCTGTTCCACACTCCACCGGCTCATCAACTCACCCAGTGCCGTCTCGCCACCGTCTCCCCTAGCATTCTTCCTGAGGTAGCGTAGCACAGCTGCCTCACTTGCACTGGCTGCACCAGCCTCATATCCATCATCGTCGAGGTGCTGCCAGTATTGCTCCCAGATCCACTCCAGCGCCTTGACGGCCGCGCCGCGCAGCTTCGGCGTCGAGGGCAACTGCTCATGCGTCGCCTGGTGCCGTAGCTCGACGAACGTGGCGGGCAAGCCGATCGTCTTGGCAAGACTGTACATGCTCTGCTTGCGCAGCTTGTCCTGCTGGCCATCTAGCAGCCCGGTGACAAATCTGCAGGGAACCGAGTGGTCAACATACATGCACACGCGTGGTCCATGCCGGGGCTTTCCTCCCTGCGCTCGCTCGCCCGCCAATGGACTGAACTTACCTGCTGAACGCCGTGGAATATGCCAATCTAGCAGCATACCCCCCCGACGAGACCCCAAAAGAGGTATCGGATAGCCTGCCCTGCCTATCGACCAACACCGCAGCCGTCAACTGGCCCGTCGACTCAACCATATGTGGGCAACCACCGCGATTCACCCACATTTCTACATGCGAGGCTGCCTCTTGGAGTTGGTGTATGGCGTGTTCTCCACCATCATCTTGGAAAAATCGTAACAGTGGCGGCGCTGTTGATGCGCTTACTTCTGTGCCTGTTGCCGTTGTCGTCGGCGTTGATGTTGATGTTGCCGTTGCTACTGCTGCTGGTGCTGGTGCCCTCGTATGGTTAGGATAGAACTGGTCTCTGACCATGAGCAGCTCCTGCCTATCCTGCCACGGAGTGATGACATATTGGACCATTGTTACCCGTCCAATTCACGCCTCGCTCTTCCTTGTGTCGTTGTGTAAAGTCTGGCGAGATTTTGAGGATGGCGTTGTGTTGGCGAAGAAGCATGCTGAAAATATTTGGTGGGGAACAACAGGTGAGCGCCAGGCCAGTCTCCGGCAGGTGCGCCGGAGGGAAAATGGTGGGGCGTTATTGCCCGCGAGCCGATGTTGAACTCTTATGATGCCGTTCTGTACAACAAAAAAGTCATAATGTTTGCAGTACTGGTTTAGTATTAGTAGAAACGAGTAGACGGGTAGACAGAGGAAGATGACTACATTAGCAACATCAACTGTAGGATCAATAACGGATGGGGGCGTCGGTTGAAGGCACCATTGCAACATGCCGCTTGAAGTGGCAGATGACATCTCGCTTCGCTCACACCAACAGTTTTCACAGTATCTGCACACACATGTACCTTGTCCGTTGTTTTTTATTTATCCATATTACCCCTAGTCTAAGATCTTTCCTTTTTTTTTTTATACTCCTATGACTACTAAGCAATTACGAAATGGTCTTCTCAACCATGGCGATGCCATACTTCTCCTTGAGCTCCTTGAGGAGAGGGTCGCAGATGTCCGAGGTCATGGGGGCCAGGACACCCTTCAGGCTGAGGGTGCCATTGAGGACCTGCTGGACGGCGACAGCGCAGGGGATACCGACGAGCTTGGCCATGGCGGAGTAGCCCTTGGGGTCGCCGTACTCAACGAGGGTGGAGGTGCGGGTCTCGGTGGTGCCGTCGGCGTTCTCGATGCCGAACTTGTGCTGGAGCATGATGAGATCGCGCTCGCCCTCCTCGAACTGCATCTTCTGCTCGAGCGAGGCGCAGAGGGTGTCGAGGGGGTTGCCGCGCGGGGTGATCTTCTCGTCGGAGAAGAGGCCGATCCAGCGGAGGCCGGAGATGATGCGCTGGCGGTCCTCGGGGGAGTCAAAGGTGGCCTTGGCGTCGACGGCGGCCTCGAGGTCCTTGGGGTCCGAGGACTTGGCGCCGATGACGGAGGCGGTGGCCTCCTTCCAGGCCGTGGGCTTGTCGAGGACAGCGCTGGGGGTGTCCTCGAGGAAGCCGATCTCGACCAGGACGCGGATGAACTGCGGGAAGCCCTGGTAGCGCAGGGTGCCGCGGACAATGGTGTCGGCCTCGGGGATGTTGTAGCGCTCCTTGTAGGGGGTCGAGTCGCGGTTGGGGTAGCCGACGAAGGCGAAGCCCGGGTAGATGAAGTAGGGCTTGGCGGCGGCCATGAGGTCCTTGGACGAGATCTCGACGATCTTGCCGTCCTGGTAGATCTTGGCCGTGTTGCGCAGGGCCAGCAGCACACCGCGGGGCGACCACGAGAACTTGTAGCCGAGCGGGTTGTTGGAAGCCTCGGGGGCGGGCAGGCCGCCGCAGAAGGAGTGGAACGTCTTGATCTTGCCGCCGGCACGGTGCACGTCGTTGATGACGCTGACGGCACCCAGGTGGTCCACGCCCGGGTCCACGCCGATCTCGTTCATGACGGTGATGCCGGCGTCCTTGCACTGCTGGTCCAGCTCCAGCATGGCCGGCGACACGTAGCTCGTCGTCACCACGTTCTTCTTGTTGCGGATCGCCGACTTGATGACGGTCGCGTGGAACGTGTACGGGATCAGGCTGATGACCAGGTCGTGCTTGGCCACCTCGGCGTCCAGGGCCGCGTCGTCGCTGACGTCGAGCGAGATGGGCGTGGCGTTCTTGACACCCTCAACCAGCTTCTTGGCTGACTCCAGCGTACGGCAGGCCACCGTGACGTTGACGCCTCCATCGGTGAGGACATCGAGCGTGGGGCGGGTGACAAACCCAGCACCCAGCATGAGAACGGACCTGTATGCCAAGTCAGTAACCATTCTTTCTTTCTCTCTCTCGTCCTCCTCGTTCTTTTCTTCTTCTCCCAATTCCCGATATACTCACTGTTGAGGAGCCATGATTGCTGCTTTTTTTCAATTCAATGGAATACGATTGATGCGTGGATCCAGTTGCTATGTTTGCAAGAGTGGAAAATCACAGCTACAAGTCCAACCTTTTTTCCACGGCCTTCGACGACGAGGAGGGGTAGCGCGCTATGGCGGGGTTAGTCCGATGACGGAACCCATCCGACTCACTCCCCGCTGTGCTGCCATTCGCACGAAAAACCGTGCCAGTCTACTCCGTGAGTGCTCTGCGCCGCTATTCGTACGTATTACCGGGGCTCGTCCTCGCTGCTCGGAACTGCCAAGCCACACGAGGCGCAGGTACTTGTCGTAAGTACTACTATAGTAGTAGTAGTAGTAGTAGTAGTACGGAGTAGTATTTTGCCTTTGGCGGCCCTCCTCCTTGCTCAACTGCTCCTACCGACTTGCCGCCGCAGCCCAGCCACACAACCACAGTACTATGGGCCTCATGGTGGAACGGCACCGGACGCACAGACCACCTCTACACTTTGCCTCAGCCATGTCGCTGCTGCTCACTACTTGACTGCTCCATAACGGAGTACGGGAGCGTAATACGGAGTACGAGTACGTACTTTCCCACGTATGTGTTGGTGTTCCATCTCTGTTCCCTCCGAGAAAAGGCCCTGGCCTGCTCCATGCCGGGGCCGGGGTCCGCGACCAATCATGTCATCTTGTTTACTCGTACAGGGCGGCAGGGCAGGCCGCAGGACGGCGCAGGCAGACGAGACGGCAGACGGCAGCAGGCAGAGCCCGCAGAGCAGGGAAGGGAAAGGGGAAATTGGGACGTTGGTCTGCGTGACCGTCTGGACAAGGGACTCAGTCGTACCTACTACTCCGTATTGGCATTCTGTAACTGCGCTCCGTATTACTCCGTATATTACTTGCTATGGCTCCATGCGACTATTACTCCGTAAGTACGGAGTACGGAGTACAGGCATTGAGGCACTCGTACGAGTAGAGTGCCAAAGTGCAGTGCGAAAGTACCTTGCTTACTTGCTACTCGCAAAAGAGGCCCCGCCATCCAGACAAGAACTTGCCTGCCAACCTGCTTCAGCCTTCGAGGCGAGAGAGGCAAAGTGTACCCACCGAAAAACGTGTTTCCCCCGCCCAACAGGGATAGCGGCTCTTGTCTGCCTGCTTGTGCTCCGTAGTAGACAGTACAGAGTACTTGGTACTTGTTCACTCATTCATTTGATGCTGCAGATTCAAAGTGTCGTCGACAAGTGTTGTTATTTCAAGTTTTGAACTTGGGCCTTGTTCTTGACAAATGTGTCTTGACAAAAGTCTTCTATTCTAATCATCAACTCCATCGGCTCTTGTTTTCCCAGCCTTACATGCATTTCCATGTCCATTCCATCCGTGTGTACTCCGTAAAAACAGGACAAAAAACAAAAACTCAGACACCTGGTTGAGAGTCCCTTTTCGTCTCGAACCCGCTATGCTCGCTATGCAGTGACAAGAAAGTAAATATAGTACAGGCCAAGTTTTCAGACAAACGAAAAAAAAAGAGAAAAAAAAAAGAGAAGGTGGTGGAATGATGACGGAGAGTGAGTTCACTCGTCCGCATCGGCATCCTCGTCGTCCTCATCGTCGGACTTGGGCGGCTCCCAAGCCTGCTCGAGGGTGAGACCCTTGCCCATGGGCTGCTGCTGCTGCATGCCACGGTGCGAGTACTCGTACGTTGAGCCCAGGAGGCAGGACATAGTGCTCCGGTAGTTGTCGAGCTGGGGATCCTCCCTCACTAGCTTGTCGGGCGCGTCGTAGTCGTACAGGCCCATGCCGACGAGGATCTCGCCATCATCATCCTCGTCCGAAGCAGTACCGGTAGTAGTTTCAGGGACAGCGGCAGCCTGCTGTTGTTGCTGCTGCTGCTGCAGAAGCATGGTAGGGGGGAGAGGGTACGTCTCGGGCGTAGGCGGCGTGGTGCCGGCCATGGCGTGCTGGAGCGACGCGGACGGGTCCTCGTTCCAGTCCAGGGTGCTCTCGACGGGGGTGTCGTAGGGGGCGCCTGCCGTGGCGGGAGTGAGGGACGGAGGCTGTTGCTGCTGCTGCGAGTCCATGATGAGCCCATCGTGGAAGTAGGGCGTCCCCTGCTGCTGCTGCTGCTGCTGCTGCATGGCCCAGGTGTCGGGGCTCATGTACTGTGCTGCCGGGTTGAAGGGGGGCATGGAGCAGGGCGAGACGCTGGCCGTCATGATGGCCTGGGGCGACAGGTTGGGGTAGTCACTGGTGGAATCCGCGGCGTAGGCGGGTGCGTTGTACATGGTCGGCGTGGAGAGCGGGTAGCAGCTTGGTGTGCCCATGACCGGATATGTGTTGTTGCTGTTGCTGTTCACGAATGTGCTCGGGTGCCAGCTGACGGGGCGGGCAGTAGAGTACTGCTGCTGCTGCTGGCGGGGCCGGTACTGCTGTTGTTGCTGGGCGTTGTTCATCATCCTCCTGCTGGGCGTCATGGCTGAAGGGCTGGTGTGAGCGCTGGAGCTGGCGGGCTTGGTGATGCGGACGGCGCGGCCGTGCGAGGAGGGCACGCGGGAGAGACGCCTGGATGCCTCGGTGATGGCCATTTGGTTTGCCCAGTCGTCGAGAAAGGCGTTGTGCGGGAGATGGGACGGCGAGTAGCCGCCGTTGAGGGCCATCATGGTGAAGGCGATATATTAGTTGTTGATGTTGGCGAGTTGGAGAGTTGGAGAGTTGGAGTTGGAGGCGAGAGAGAGATGTTTGCGAGAGAGTTGGTTGTTAGAGTAGTAGATGGTGAATAGTCAGTCTGAAGAGAAGGAGACGGGCGGTCTTGTATTAAAAGACCTTTGACCAGGCCAGACCTCCTCGCCATGTGTGTGGATATCCCCGTAGGCAAGAGCCTAGCATGATACTACGGCAGGAGCCAAGCCCAGCCCACCGAGATGCAATGTAAGTAACAAGAGTAACGGAGCACGGGTACGATGTACGAGTCTGTGGTTCTTTGCAGGGGTGTGGAAGGAGGGCGCTTGCGGGGGGGAAGGGGGTGTGGGTTTGAAAAGAAAAACGGGTGTGTGTACGGAGTACGGAGTACATATTCTTCTGGACTCGTACTCGTGCTACTACGCAGTAAGGCAAGTACTTACGGAGCAGTACTCGTACTCTAGGCTGAGAGACGGGTGGTTGAATATTGAGTGGGGGGACCACCACACATGGTCTCTTGAAGGGGAGGGAGGGGGGTGTGTCTGTGTGATGATTCTGTGCTCGTACCTTGTAAATGGGGCGTGGTGATTCAGGATTTCGATGCTACGTAATGTTGGCCCTGTCTGGTTGGTGTGTCATGTCACCCTTTGGTGGACTTGTCTTTTGGTGGACCATGGACTTTACTTGGCTCTACGAGTACTACAGAGTACTCGTACTCCATCATCGAAAGGGTCAAGTACGAGTACGAATACACCACTTGACCACTTGACCGTAGGTACGGAACCCAGAATGAGCGAGTACCTATGCATCAGACGCAGTTCAATATTCTACGAGTACCAGCTCGCGTTTCTTGGCATTACCCGTCTCGGACCAAATGCCAATGTACGGAGTACAGCAGCACCTGAGAGTCAGACACTTGTGGCGCCGGCACCAGCTCATCATGGGATGACCCTGCAGGGGTCTGAATGAGTTTTTTTTTCCTTTTCCATGCTGCCCTCTGCCTGTTCTGCTCCGCGTTATGTTTCCATTGCACGGGCCGGGTGCTCCCAGGTTGAAAGGTACGAAGCACGACTCACGAGTATTACGAGTATTTCTCTTGCCGAACATACATGGTCTCTACTAATAGCACTCCGTACCTAGTAGTAATACTCTGTAGATATGGCCCAACACATGTTGTTTGATATCACTCGCGCTTAGGCGTACTCGTGCCGTCCTCGAGGGATAATGCATGCATTACATTGCCGTGCACTCACATCGTAATCGCAATACAGGCCAGTCGCAGACTCGCAGTACTACTCAACTCCTGGTTCGAGAAATCCAGTATACAGACAGTACCCTTACACCCAACTACGAGTATAGCGTGAGCGTGCAAGAAAACTGGTCCACCGGCCGTCTTTCTCCTCTCATCAATCAATCGAGTCCCACCAACCAACAAACTCGGGGGCCGCAGTAATAGTAACTCTTACGAGTACTCGTACGCCGTAGTTGTACGCACCGGTACGCGGTACGACTACCCGCGTGTGTGTGTAAAAGGTAATACAAGGTCTTGGAGAAAAGGGAAAAACGGATTGGCAATGCGACCCAGACAACCAGACAGGTGCGTCATGGACCCAGGATCGGGGGTGTACACTCGTACATTGCCAAAGGGGGTGTGTGTTGGGAATCCAAGACGTAAGAATTCCATCCATCGAGTCTGTGCCTGTAAGTATTCGTAGTCTCGTACAGGTACGCCTAGACAAGGAGACCAGGAGACCAGGACCAGGACAAGGACCTGCTCGTACTCCGTACTCAAAACTCCAAAACTCCATACAAAGTATTGGAAAGATGGAAACGCCCCGGGCCCGTCAACTGCTAGACAAGGGTGGAGAAAAAGAAAGAAAGAGTGCAGAGTGCAGTGCAGTGCAGGAGTAGGGAAAAAAAGGGTCCTGGACCCCAGGCCCGCTTTCTGGGCCGACGGCGGCGGCTGCTCCGGCAGAGAGGTTACGGTTGGGCCTTTGCCTCTGCCTCGGGAGGGGAGGGACGGGGGGGGAGAGGGTGTGCAAGATGAGCGAGATGAAGAGAGGGGAGGGCGATAGTGGAGAGAGGGGGCGTGCGTCGACAAGCGAATGAGTCTTGCTACTGTATCCGGTAGGCAGGAAAAAGAGAGACAGAGACGAGGAGAAAAAAAAGGCTTCTGGATCGTCTCTCTCGTACGCGCATACTACAGTAGCGCCCCGTAGACTTGGCGAGCTTGTCGTCTCCGCAAGGGTGACAGAGGTACGTACCTTTCCCCTCTGTGGCCCTGTGATTCGGCGTCGCGGCCAAAAGAGGTCAAGAATTGCAACGCGTGTCATCGGTGGCTGGCGAGTCCTGAAGCTGACCCCGGCTAATGCCACGATGCCATGCCAGCAGCCAGAACGCAGCTACTTAGGCGCTACCATAGGCAATACCACAATACCACGATACCATGGCAATACTCGCTCGTACTCGTACCACTTGGCATGTGCTCCGCCGTAGTCATACTCTGCTTTTGTTCCTGCTCCGTGCTCCGTGCTCCGTAGCAATACGGCACTGCCTGCTGCTGCCGCTGCGCACCTGTACGCAGGTATGCGCACATGCAGTTGCAGGTCGTCCTGCCCAGGAGGCCAAGGGGGAAAAGCGACAGGTCAGGGTCTGGTTGCAATGTAATGAATGCATGTACGGACAACGGAGTACGGAGACTCACACTGCGTACTGCGTATTACTGCGTACAGGTAGGTACGGTCGCTTGACGAAATGACTCGGGCTTCTATTTTCACTCTCGAGGTGAATGCCAGAAGCCCCCAAGCCCCTGCCACCAGAGGGTTTCGTCATGTCCAAGAATTTTCCTTGTTATTAGCCGGTGGAGTAGTCTCTCCAGAGTAATAGTACCGTACTTACTGCGCTGTCGACGAAGCGTGGAATACGGTACTCGTGGTTTGTATTACGGAGTACTTGCTTGCGAGTACTCCCAAACTCCGTACAGAATATTAGGTGGAAGAAAATGCTGCAGGGTTCTTCTCATCCTTGTCGAGGCATCACCTGTAATACGTACTGAGTGCTAAGTACTCATACCTAATTAGCATCATGTCTCCCGTCTATTCCAGCGTAGTTTGAGAAGAACAAAGGAGCCATACTTTCGTATGTTTAGCAGGCCGACGCTTGACGCCCAGTCTGGCAAAGCCGGCGAAAAACTCTCATCAATACTCGCACTTGCGCGCGCAGTCCTACCCGTAGTAATACTCCGTATCCGTACCGAGATCCATGCTAGCACAACCATATTACAGAGTCGTGCGTAGAGTGGATGTCGAGTGTGTGTCGTGTGTCGTGTGTGCTTGCAGGCTTCTACTTAGTCTCCAGTGCAGCTGCAGTCTGCAGACAGGCGGACGGGCATCGAGGGGCAACGAGGCCAAATGAGGCGGGTCCCGGTTGCTAGTACTGCTAGGATTACTGGTACGGAGCAGGCAAGGCGTCTGGACCAACGAGAAAACATCTTTGCCACGCATCTTCCAAGGGGGAGGACAAAGGTGAGATTTGGTCCTTGGAGGTGGGGCGTGTACAGGAGTAGGGTTCATTCTTGGCGTTTTGAGATGGAGTAGAGCCAGCAGAACCACTAATATGCGTCAAGGTCAGTAATACCGTACCGAGTAATACTTGATCAATGATATCTGCGATGCTGGCAAAGGGACCCAGGGAGTCGAGCAGTAATACTCCGTAATAATACTTACTGTACGAGTAGGTACTTACGAGCACTCTGTACGAGTACCAGCATCGCACCTTTACCACAACTCTGCACCTGGCAAGTGCGAAACCATGTCTGCTGCGAGTGCGACCGTCATATGTCTCTAGCCTCCCTTGGAGCGACATGCGCTTCACTTGCTTTTGCCTTTTGCCTTTTTGCCTTGTGCCCGGACTGGTACAGTCGTGTCCGTCTCGAGTCGGTTCGGCGTTCAGTGGTGGCATGGTGGGTCAAGTTTCGGTGGCGGATTCCAGTGCTGCAATAGACCACCGGGGGCCCAAGGAGTCAAGGACCGTCACAATCGTTGGCGTCGTAGACAAAAATCTCACCGCCGCGGTGGGTTTCCCCATAATACGAGTACAAGCGTGCGTGGGAGCGCCGAGTGCTCGTCTGGTCTCGTACTAGCTGGCAGTCAGTCAGTCAGTCTAGCACACTACTTGCAAAGTATGGGCAGCATGTAATTTGAATCCACACGGCAAGGGGAGGAGAACACCCTTTGCTTCGAAAGTCAAGTACTCGTACTCACGGTCTTGTATCGTGTGTTTCCAGGCATTACGTGCGTCGTCGTTCCGGGGGCGTGCGGCAAGTGTGAGATACACGAGAGGGTGTGTGAGCAGCTCCTTTTTTTACGGGCAGGCTGCCCGCGGCACTCGACCATGCGTAAGTCGGGTAATAAGCCAAGCACCTACATGGTAATACGGCGTGGGCAGCAGGAGACCATCGTCATCCTCGAGCCAACGTCCGTGAGTCGTACATATGGTTTGCCCATATGTTGGTAGGCCTAGGCCAATGGGAAAGGGGGTGGTGACACCCCGGGAGAAAAAGCCATGGTGGCATAACAACACTCGCAGACACCAACAGCTGGTCCACTGTCCGAGCCAGAGCGAGCCAGCTACTCGTAATACCTGTAGACAAAGGGAAGGGCGGGCAGGCGGCCAAGGTCAGCAGGTAGGCGGCGTGCCAGTGTCTCCTGCATACGGCCCATGGGCCAGCCACGGGATGGGCTGTAACTTGTGGAGGCTTCCACTCTGTGGGTGCATGGCATGGCACGGGGCGCGCGGCGGCGGCATATTGGTACGAGGGTACGTAGGTAGCAATGAATGAATGGGCATGGGTCCGTCCGTCATCGCCCATGGCTGTGATGATGGATGGGGGCTTTTTGAGATGGTGGTGGTGGAAGGGAAGCTCCATTGTACTCGTACGCTGTAAAGGAGGGGAGAGGGCCTGCCAGGGAACCCGGGACATGCGCGGGCCAGCGGCAGAAGGAGCAAGGCAGAAGAAGCCCAGGGAGGAGCCAGGAAAGCAATCCTACAGGCTGGTGAGCCGCTAGTATTACAGCTGCCGGTGCTTACGAGTGCCTGTATCAATAGTACTACTACTACCTAGGACTACGCTGCACTACAGGTCCATATTACAGTGCACTCCGCTCCGTACGCTGTATCGCTGCGGATTGCTGCGGACGGCTGCGGACAGGGCACTCCGGTCCATAGCGGCACAGCCAATGACGATTGACTGGCAGCCAGCTGGCCAGCACTTGACCTCTGGCGGTCCTTCCTTCCCAACTTTCTTTGATCTTGCTCTCGATCGCCTCGTGACATAATACATGGTGATACAACAGGCCTTTTGAACATTTCCATTCTTGCTTCGATCACCAACACCAAAATGTGCCCTGCCCTGCCCTGCTTGTCTGACAATTTTATCGAGTTGCACTTTTGAGACTTATTCCTAAAAACAGGAGTCATCATACTCGATACGGAGTACAGGCGCCATGGCATTACCACTCAACCATACAGCGTATTGCTCCGAACGAGTACAACTTCTCCCAGGTATCACGTCTCCGCTTCCCCTCCCCTTGATCGTCGGTAATATCCATATCAACATGATCAAACGCATCCAGGCAGCCCGCAGGACCGACATCGAGAACCCGCCGGACCCCCCACCATCCACCCTGACCAAAGCCACCACCCACACACGGCAGACCCGTCAAAGTCTCAGCACGCTCATACCGGGACACCCCTGGTTCGGCGCCTGATTCGTCCATGCGCGGCGCGGGGAGGGGGTGTAGGTGTGTGGTGTGTCTCGAGGTAATCGCCGAGCGAGTCGCAGAAAACAAAGCAGAGCCAGAGCGGCGCAAAGGACAGAGCAAACATGCAGGTGCCCTGGCGGGAGGGATCGGATGGAACCCTAGCCTGGACGCTGGGCCATGCGAGTATTACGCTTGTCCACCTACGAGTACTTGTTACGGAGTTGCGCTTTACGAGTACCTGCTCGGGTACGTACCTGCTAATGGCATTTCAGTCGTACGACTCACAGCCAGTCAAGTTGTGGAATACGCCGTACTTACGGGGGCAAGCCAAGGCAAACAAAGTCTCACCGCCTTACGCCCTGGGTTCCTAGGAGCCAGCCAGCACGGATCCTCCAAGAGGCTTGCCTTCCATTGCTTTTTTGCTCTCTGACCCACTGCGGGACAAACCCCTCCCTCGGCTGAAGGGGGTATACAGTACATTGCATAACAGGCGAATCATTGTGTGATCATTAAGTACCATATACACTTTTCGTTTGGCTTGAACGCTACTAGCTTTGTATGCGTACGCATGGCATCCATCGCACGGCATGTCCACGGAGCCGTCCTTAGGTACAAGACTCGATGTACTTCTCAACAAGGCACCGGGCAGCAGGGATCCGTTCTCCCTGTCACCAACTGGCGACTGGCAACTCACCACGGCGGCTTACCAACATCAGCCTCTCGCTCGCTCCGTGTTTGATATTCTCTTGCCCTCTTGGGGTCTAGGCGGGGGCCACCAAATTGGGTCCGTCTTTACGGAGTATCGATTCGACTGGCAGACTATACTTAGGCAATGTTGTATTGCTCTCACGCCTACGAGTACTCTCGTACGGTCCTCACCGGCACGAGACTGACACACGGACGGCTCTTATTTTACCTACTCGGACAGCGTACAGAGTACTCGTACTCCCCCGTCCCGAATTTTGTGACGCATGCACCTCAATATTGTCCGGCGTTGATGACTTGCCTCATCGAGGTAAATCGCCTGGCAGTCTTCCAGTGATCCTTGATGCTACGCCTGGTATTACCAATGAGTATCACATCCTGTGTTGCCCACGCCTGGCATGAGATGACACAGATGTGCGAAATATACTTCATTATTAGGCTACCAGCACCAGCACTCCTGACCAGAGTGCATTCGATAGCCCAGTCAATACGATAGAGGCGGTACTATTCCTCTGTTAAATTGCAACACGGCGGGGCCGGGGAACAAGACGGCTGTTGTTTCCAGCTCAAGGTACGAGACTCAGGACTACTTACGAGCGAACGAGCGAGCGACGCCAGTATTAATACGGAGTACGAGTACGCATACACATATTACTCGTATTGCCCGACCTGGCCAGATCCACATGCTAGGCCGCGCAGTCACCAAGCCAGTCAGTCTTGTTTAAAAATAAAGGGCAGAAACTCTCTCCCGCTACGACACCCCCATCATGCCATGACTCTCCATCAGATCAGGGGAATGTGAGACGGGGCTTGGCGGGGCATCCTACGGACCTACAAGGAGACATTTCCAAATTCAAATGTGCTCGCGGGGCCGAGGCCGAGGAGCAGCAAGCAAGCGGCAAGCCAGACTTTGGCATCTATTCGGAATAGCTGTACAGGTATCTACGATGTACCCGGCCAGAGTCTGATTGTCCATATTATGCCTCAGTGGCGTACACATGGCCGTCGTCGGCACACCACACACACACACATACACGTACGCACGCCCCTCGCCAAGCAACACCGAGGGTAGTAGCAATGGTACTAGCCGTGAGTATGGGCAGAGCGTTTTTCTGCTAAGCTGCTACGAGTACAGCGTAACTACGACGACATCAGCTGCAGCTCTGTCCTCCACTTGCATGGCGAGTAAACGGGCCTAATGACAGGCACAGGCTGACCTGGTTCTATTACTCTACTCCGTAGGCCTCCCTGCCTTGCCCTGCTGGCGCAATATTTGGTGGTGCCAGTGGTGATAATACTCCGCACTTGGCACCGCTGCAGTACAATGCGCGCCCCTTGACCCTTGGCCCCCTCCCCCCCTCCCCAGCAGCGATGCCAATCACTATGGATTACTTACTCCGTATGTACTATTACGCTGGTCTGGTATTACTGTCTCTTGTGCTAATACAACAGGACTAGATCGTCGGTCTGGTCTGCGCTGGTCTGCGCTGGGCTGCGCTCGTATTGTATTGCAGGTAGCAATACTCCGTGGGCCGTCATGCCAACAGACCAGACCAGACCAGCACTTTGATCCTCTCCAATCTGCTCCACCGGTGCGAGGCAAAGGCGCCTCGAAACAAGCCATGGCTCATGGCCCATGGATGGCTATGTTGCCTTGCTCCCACACCAACACTGACTGACAAAGTTGCGAGGCCCAGCCGAGACGAGAACATGTTGGTTAGATTGAATTCCCGAGGCAGTCTAGCCTAGACCTACGAGTAGCGACATGTTGCCGTCACACAGCTCGAGCACGAGTTACATGCACATACATACATGACCAACTCGCCAACTAATAATACGTTGTACGTTGTACGTAGCATTGCAACTACGGTGGCACTCAACCCAGAGTGATATGATCCATCACGATGGTCAAATTCCCCCACTACTATGCAATCCTCGTCACAATTTTTCTTCGAGCATGGTCGCAACGTAACCCGCCTCTTCCGGCTGACCGATAGTCGTGAAGTACAGAGTAAGTAGGAGAAAAAAAATCATCGATACTCCATATTATCTACCCATCCCCACCTTCAGGATACCGAGTAGGCTTTGGCGCCGTACTCGTAGTGAGTGAAAGGTCCAAGGGTACGTAGGGGGGGGGGGAGAAAATTACAAGTTGTTCTAAAAGAGAACCCACCGGTCTGGTCCCCATCTTGGACATGCCCGGTGCGTTGGTACGTACTTGGCGGTATACCGGAGTAGACGGACGGGAATGATGAATGGCCTTTCGACAGACGCCAGTACTCAATCATAATACGGAGCGACCGCCAACAGCACTACGAGTCTGAGTATGTTGGGTCTATGATTGTGTTAGTAGTTACACTTCATATGTACAGTGCAGTAGAGTAAAGTGCGGTAGCTCAAAGCGTCGTCATGGCCGCAGTCATGTTCTGGCCCACCACACCTAGGACACCTAGGAAGCGAGGCGCAATGTTTAGTTGGTCTCGCCGACTCTAGAGTCTCCGAGTACTCGTACCAGTCGCCAGCCAGACTTGAAATCTCTCAAAGTTGTCGTGGCGGCAGACGATCGTCGGGGGGTCATCATCGGGCGGGGGTGACCTAGTACTTGTAGTCAAGTCTGTCGCCCTTGTTGACGGCAGCGGGAATTCCAAACGGTCCGTCGTAGTATCACCAAAAAGGACTTCTGTACGAAGTTCCATCTCGATATCCCATCTCGAAGCACACACCACACTCACACTTGGAGTGCTGATCGTGGTACACGGCAAGGCCATCTTAATGTTGCCGCCCGTGACTCACTAGACGGCAGACAGACAGATAGACAGTTCAGTCGCCCTGTGTCCAGTTGCCAGTGTCTAATGTGCTTGTCTCCATGCAAAGGCAGAAGAGGTGCATGGTGCATTTCTTGGCTTGGTGATCCAGGTAGCTGTGCTGCTATTATGTACCGCTGCTGCTTGACGGTGGACGGCCGGCTCCCGCAAATGTCTCAGACAAAGGTCAGAGGTTCTTCGTTCAGTCTGTTGGTATTCGACGGGGCGAGGCCAACAGACGAGGGTGCGAATATTACCTTCCATGGTTGGTAACGAGTATAGCGTCTATCCTTTGCATGGGCTGGGTTGGACCAGGTCACTCCCCTCGCAGCGACGGTGACGGTTCAGAAGCGTCGATATCGAAAGGGATTGGAAAAAACAAGGTTTCTTCTACTCATGACTGGACCGTGTGATGGCTGCTAATACAAAGCCCAGCCTGGTACAGCCCACGAGTAATCACACCTGATCTCTTTTGGGCATGGCACCTAAAAAGAAAGGTTGCCCATGCCTGCCTGGTACTCGTGCATCTCATGTGCTCGTGAGCCGGGGCGCAATCAATCGTGCGAGCATGATGATTTATTTGATGCTGTAGGGTTAGAATCTTTGTACGGAGTACGCAGTACGGAGTAGCATCGTATCGTGGCGCACGAGTACATGCCAAAGTACTTTGTACGGAGTACTACGAGTACAGGCAAGTGCGAGTGGTAGTCGACGCTCGTCCATGTAAATGAGGAAAGAGCGACAAGGGGGTGTACGTAAGCCCTCGGCCCCATGCACAATCCATGCTTTGCTTCTATTTCTACATCTCCGACTCTCAGTCATATTCTGTCTTGTCCTTTTTCATGTACGAGTACGTGCCTGGCCTTGGCAACCTTGCGTCTTGCGTCAAACTCTCCTTTCCCTTCTTACGAGTACGCAGTCGAGCAGTATTGCAAGCTGTGACCATCATTACTCGTAACACTCTGTGCATTCCCTCCCGTCCTGGCACACGGCTCGTCTGTCCATCCATCTCGACACTCGACTCCCTTGCCCGCCAGCGCCGCCCCATCTGACGCCGGCTTTACCTCGTACCGCCAAAGAGCGAGTACTCCGTATCACTGTGCTCGTACTCGTACAGGTACAGACAACCATTATTACCCGAGACGTCGACCCGTGCAACGGCAAGCCTCATCCTTGGCTCCGAGATGCTGGTGCTGGTGCTGGTGCTGGTGCCCTGACCTAGACACACACCCCCGTCTGCTGCCTCCTTTTCGCCCCCCTCCCCGCATTACTAGCGAGTGTCTGTACGAGTTGACGAGTACCCGGACGTCCATTATCAACTTGACGCATACAGCGTCAACTGGACGCACCGCACACACACGACGTACTTACGAGTGCGGAGTACTTTGTGCGAGTAAACAAGTGCAGTGTATGCCCGGCTCGCGCATTATTACATGGCAGAGGTAATACGTCGTACGCAGCAAGCAGCTCTGCGACGCACACACAGGCCAGGCAAGCACTGGTACAACAGGTACGGTACTCCGTACAGGCACCAAAGTGCACATGCTCAGATGCTACAGCATGCAGAGACTCAACACGGCTCCAACCGTTGTTTGTCAAATTGTCACTCTCGTCATCCTTGCAACCTTGTTCCTGTCGAATTCCCCCCCCCTTGACTCTTGAGGCATGCGCCCTTCTCAAGCCCTCTTGCCTGAAGTGGCCCCCCATGTCGGCAGGGTTCATAACAAGTTGCCGCCAACGACAAAGGCAAAACGCCACCAATACCACGGCCGAGCATCATCCATCCATCCATCCATCTTGCCATCCACCTATACACTCATTCACCCATTCGGTCAATGGCACGACAATCATGTCGCAGGCAGGCAGCAGGGAACGCCTTGCAGCCTACAGTTAACTTACTCTCCAACCCTCCAGCCCTCCAACGCTGACTGCATTATCCATCCCTCGTAGCCTCATTGATCCCATTCTCTCGAGGCCCGCCATCACTTGAGCTTGAGCTTACGACTAGGAGTACTAACTCGTGCTTCCCGCACGTTGGCAGGCTGTGCGTCATCCCGCGCCGCGCGCAAAGGCGCCGCCATCCCAACAGGCTACTGTATTGGAAAAGGGCAGCTGCAATTTTCGATGCTCGCCGCCAACGACGTGTCCTCCGAGTCGCCGTTGTATCCGATGCCCCAGTCCGAGTAGGGGTTTCTGCCCGACAGGTGTGCTGGTCTAGACTTGCCCTGTCCATTGGTGTCGGACCTGTTTGACTGTCCGCGTCGTCGGGTACTTGTTGTTGAGAGCGTGCATGCGAACGTGCATGCGCCCGTGCAGCAAAGCCGTTGCATTCTCGTCGCCGACGTTGTGCAAGTCTAGCGGATTGACGTGGACATGACATGGCGAGGTTGCCGTTGATCAGCCTGCCGACCTACTTGCCTGCGTAGCGAGGCACATGCCTCTGAGACCCGTCCCAGTACAAGATACGTCTCTTGATTACGTTGAGGCTACATGCATACACATCTTTACAGGCAAACATGTAATCATATCAACATGGGTATTGTCTCTATATCCGCAGTGGAGGCGCAGCAACAGCGTGCAAGTAAAGATGTTCGGGACCCAAGCGGACAGCCATTGCCATGGTTCTCTAACTTTGCTTTTGCCGTTCTATCTGCGCTGAATCCATTGCCAGGGCAGCAAGCCAGCCCTCTCAGCGCTGAAGATCACTCTCGACTTGTACGAATTGGGGTATACGACTCTCTCTCCCTGCCACTGGCAGCGCATCAGAGTAATACGCGACGGGAGATGGAGGTCCATGTGTGCTCGGACGTTGAGTGTTGCAGTATTACGGCGAGTGATGGGGCCTTGAGAGACACAGACGGACGCAGTGCATCATCAATCATGACAAGCCTCGAGCAGCAACCTCGCCTAGCCCATCGAACCCCTCGTGCTGCACCTTTAGTGACGCCAGTCGCACCGCAAACCCGGCCTTCTTCTCCGTGTCCCACCCGTCGCCGTGACACAGCAGCCCGTACAGCATTCCAGCGACAAAGGTGTCACCGGCCCCGACGGCGCTACATCAATGGGCGAGAGTGCGTCAGTATTGTCCGGTCCGGGCGAGTTTTGTCTTCAAATGTCACAGCACACGCACCACCAGCAAAAGGAATGTGCTGGATGTACTTGGTTGAACCACCCGATACTTGGGGAAAGGGCAAGGGGGCACACATAGGGATGAGACCTACTCTACCACCGTGGGCACCTCGATGGCCGGGCAGCGAATGATGTCGCCGGTGGGCTGAGACAGTGCCACGGCCCCTTCTGCGCCCCATGTACAGAGGGCAAGAGATCTGAGACGGTGAAACCGAGGTTAAGTAAGTACAAGACTCAATTGTAGGCGTGAGCATGTCGCCAGAAGGAAGTTCATGAAGGGAACAAAGGCAAAAGCAAAAATGAAGGAGACCGGAGACCTACGCTCTAGGGATATCCTCGCCTCTCAGACAAGCTTCTGCCGAGCTGTGGCCTCGATGCTACACACACACACACACAAGCAATTTAGCAAGGTGATACTAGGAAGTATCCCCCCTTTCTGTGATTACCCGTAACCTACCTCTGCCCATGTTCGCGAGTAAAAGACAACGTCAGCCTCGGCAGCAAGCTCCGTGAGACCCTCCCGACCGGGTTTCTCCACCTCTACGCTGACGGTGGCGAGGGGGAGATGGACGCGTATCAACCGGATACACTTGGCTGTCGTGTCTGGGGTGCGGCCCTGTGCACAGACACAACATTGAAGACTTGTCAGCCGACGTTGGAACCTGGTTGTTTTTTTCCAGCAGGAGGCAAGTCGCAGTTTGCCGAGCTACCCAACACGGCATAGATGACGGGGAGGGAGCGGAAAAGGAAGGAAGAGAAGGGAATGGGTGGGAAGAAGGGGGAGAAGATGCAAACCTCAAAGTGCCACCATGTATCCTGCTGCGCATCAAACGATCGCACCACGGCCTCAAACTCAGCCACATCCAAGTCCTCGAGATCATTGTAGTTGACGACGGTGCGGCTCCCCGACGCAGCGCAGCGCAGGACGTAGCAGCTCGCCGGCTCAGTGCGGTGCTCGCGGTGCACGCAGTGGCTGAAGTCGATGGGGGAGTCGGCGCCAAATGAGGCCAGCACGCGCTGCGAGGCCGCCGTCGCGCGTCCGGGAAGGCACGTCACCAGGTAGGGCCTCAGTTTCGGTCTCGCGGAATCATCATCTTGGTTGTCGATGTCGGTACGTAGGAGCTGCTGGAGAACTTCGAGAGAGTTGGGGCAGTTGCCGCCTCGGCGGGTGGTCAAACTAATGGCTCGTAGCTTGGAGTCTTCGGCGGGGAAGAAGGGAACGCTGTGATAAGGGAAAGTACGCGTGTGTCAGTGCTGGATGTGTGTGAGGATCTATGAAAGGAGGGAGGGCAGGTTCTATGCTCTCACTCGAGTATTGTATCCAGGTAGCATGCTCCTGTGAGAATAAGATGCTTTTGCTGCATTGTGAGTTAGTGTGTGTGCGTGATGCGTGTAACTTTGTTGGTTGGTTGGCCAGTCGGGTTGGGTTGTGATGCGTGTGTGTATCTCGTTGGACTTGTACTGGTGGGTGCTTGCATGGAACAGTTGAGCCGCATCGACCAGGTTTGCAGATCACAGAGTCAGAGTACTCGTAACAGCTCTTCCAAATTGATGATTCACGATAATTCATGGATCGAAGAAAGAAGATCTGTTCATCATGCATTATTCTGGCAGAGAATGATTTACTTGCCTTCTTTCTTTGTGTGATTCACCTAGTTACGCTTCCATATAGGGTAAGAGTTGTACTCATACTGTTAAGATACCAAGATACTCGTCAATCGTGCACGATACTCGTTACGATACTCGTGCTAGGCGGATAATATGTGCAGAGCTCCTGCCCCCACTAATCGCCGGTAATCGCCCTGCCGGTGGCAATGACGTTCTCGGCGGCCACTTTTCTCGTCAGCAACAGCTCTATCCAGCCCATCCCATCTCCCCATTCCCACCCCATTAAACCTCCCGGACACCCGGGCCATTTTCGAATTCTAGGACAGTCTCCGAGGCAGTATATCCATCCGCGGAAACCTACCTACTGCTACGAGTAATCCACCCTCTTTCTGGTCGCCCGTCCCCGAGGAATCCGGTGCGCGCTCCGACGGACCCGCAAAGAGGACCACCCCGCGGCAGAACAGCCTCACGCCACCGACGACGCCGTGCCATTGCCTGCCAGCCAGCATGGCAGAGTCCCATGCCAAGCACAAGGGCAGGCCGAGCTTTGAACTCCATGATGAAGACAATGACCAGCACGACCACCACGCCATTGACGGCGGCGGGGACAGCGATGAGGACCATAAGAATCTCGAGGTGGGTGTGGTGACTTCGTTGTTAAGACGTCTTGCTCGTAGAGTCGCATCGCACGAGGGCAGGGCTGACAGAAGATGGCGACGGAATCGCAGGTGACGTTTGACCCGTCGAATCCGTACCGGCGCAAGAGCTCGCTCGTTGCGTCCGAGACGACGCGCCCGCACTTGAAGAAGAAGAACGGACAACCCTCGAAAGGCGACCAGTGCATGGTGCATCACCTTCTCGACAACCAGCGACGCGGCAACACCAACAATAATCACAACAACCACAACCATAACCACAACTATGCCACCGGCGGCACCGGTGGTAGCCAGTACTTTACGCACCCGGCATACAGCAGTGCGCGTGCCCAGGCGAGCTCCAAGTCCGGGACCCCGCCCGCCAGCGGCAGCGTAACGGACGGGATGCTGTCGGTCGAGACCGCCGCGACCGGCAACGGCGGCGCGCGACGCGGCTCCAAGTGCGTGGTGGAGGAGCCGTCGAGCCCGAGCAACCGGACAGAAGGCCAGCCAGACCAGCAGGCGTGGACGAGCGAGATGACTAAGAGCATCTCGGAGCTGGACCTGACGCACTACGACGACGTGCACAGCCGGATGCTGTCCAAGAAACAGCTGAGCGACATGGCGTGGGGGGTGCGCGAGCTGAGCCGCCGGCTGAGCAGCATGCGCATCCGCTTCCACGCTCGGTCGCTGCTGCTGCTCACCAAGATCAATGACCGCGACCTGCTGCCCAAGACGCGCGAGCTCACCCGCTGGCTGCTCCACCCGGACCGCGACACCCCCTACGTCGTCTACCTCGAGGACAAGCTGCGGACGAGCCGCCGGTTCGATGTCGAGGGTCTGGTGCGCGAAGTGGCAGCCGAGCACGTGGCCGCCGCCGAGAACGGCAACAGCTCCTACAGTAGCAACCTTGACGTCGCCCTCGCCAACGTGAGGGACCGCCTGCGCTACTGGGACGAGCCCATGTGCCGCCAGCGCCCACACACCTTCGACTTCGTCATCACCCTCGGCGGCGACGGCACCGTCCTGTACGCCAGCTGGCTCTTCCAGCGCATCGTCCCCCCGGTGCTCAGCTTCTCTCTCGGCAGCCTCGGCTTCCTCACCAAGTTCGACTTTGACACCTTTGCGCCAACCCTGACATCCGTCTTCCGCAGCGGCGTCACCGTCAGCCTCCGTCTGCGCTTCGAGGGCACCATCATGCGCAGCCAGCCGATCCGTGACACGTCCGACGCCGAGGAGAGCGCCGGAAGCAGCGGCACTGGCAAGCTGTTAACTGGCAATGATGACCACAGTGATGATGAGGATGGTAGTAGTGATCACCACCGTCACCGCGAACAGCGCGATCTCGTCGAGGAGCTCGTTGGCGAGGAGAAGGAGGATGTGCGCACCCACAAGCCGGGTGAGACGTACGAGATTCTCAACGAGATTGTCGTCGACAGAGGCCCCAACCCGAGTATGTCGCCCTCACTGTCACCCTTACTCTTAGGCACGCATGTACTCCGTACACTTGAAACATACTGTCAGAGAAAAAAAAAGCTAATCATAGACAGCAATGTCGTGCACCGAACTCTTCGGCGACGACGAGCACTTCACGTCCATCCTCGCCGACGGCATCTGCGTCTCCACCCCGACCGGCTCCACGGCCTACAACCTCGCTGCCGGCGGCTCGCTGTGCCACCCGGAGAACCCCGTCATGCTCGTCACCGCCATCTGTGCCCACACCCTGTCCTTCCGGCCCATCATCCTGCCCGACACCATCGTCCTGCGCGTCGGCGTCCCTTACGACGCCCGTACTCCCTCCTGGGCCAGCTTCGACGGCCGCGAGCGCGTCGAGCTCCTGCCCGGCGACTACGTCACCATCAGCGCGAGTCGGTACCCCTTTGCCTCTGTCCAGGCAGAAGGCCGTCGTAGCGAGGACTGGATCAACAGCATCAGCGGAAAATTGGGGTGGAATACGCGCCAGAGGCAGAAGGGTTTCAAGGAGTGGGATAAATGAAGCCACCCACCACAACATATTTAGGATAGCTTCACCCAATAGTAGACCACTCCCGCTCTGAACAAATGGTTGCAGAATGTGCTGAGGCAATCAAGACGTGGACCAATATATACGTGCTCATTCTGATCATGACATGAACTAGTACTAGTAGGTAAGTGGTTGTAGTGGTAAACTAAGAGACTAAAGACAACGCCAATCGCTCGTCATAAGAAAACACAATTATAAACAAAAGAAAAACCCGATCAGAAAAGAGTCTACTAGACATTCTCCCTCACACCGAGAGGCATCCTGGTGCTCTCGCCATCCTTGAAGCGTGACACGTCCCCCCCAATCAGCTTGCGCAGGTTGCCCACGTCCTGGAGGTAGCGCTTCATCTCCTCCTGTAGATCGTCCTCGCCGTAAGCAGTTGTGTCCGAGTCGTAGTACTCCTCGTCGGCGTCCTGGTCGTCGTGGATGTGGTTCTCCGAGTCCTCTTCGTCGTACTCGTCGTCCTCGTCGGCCAGGCCTCTGCTCTTGGTGGTGGTGGTGGCGGCGGCAGGGATGGGGACAGGAGGAATGGGATTCTTGAGGCTGTCAATGGCGAGGCGGAGGTGCAGCTTGAGGGCGTCGTTCTCGGTCTGGAGCTTCTTGATCTTGCTCTCGGCGACCATGCCGCGCTCCTCCATCATGCGCTGCATGGTGGCTACGCGGGCCTGGTACTCGTCGAGACGCTCCTCTGCCTGCTGGGCGTTCTTCTCGCGCTGGCGCGAGTCCGAGACGGAGAGCTGGAGGCGCTGAATCTCCTCGGCCATGGCGGCAATCTGGGCGTCGCGCTCGGCCGTGGAGAGCTGGTCCTGGTTGACGACGGCGCGGGTGCGGATGCGCTTGGCCTGGTCGGCGTAGCGGAGCGTCGACAGGGTCTCGTCGTAGTCGGCGGGGGCGATGCAGGCGATCATGGCCGTCTTGGAGTTGCCGCCCAGCGAGTCCTTGAGCAGCCAGGTGAGGATAGAGTCGCGGTAGGGCACAATGTCCTTGCGCTTGCCCTGGCGGAGAGCCTTGGGGTCGGCCAGAGCGGCGATGACGCGGCCGAGCGTCGTGAGCGACTTGTTGATGTTGCTGCCCTCGCGGAGGCGGGCGCCCGTGGCCTCAGTCGACTTGGCGCGCTCGCTGCCCGCCAGGTCAACGAGGCGGATGCGCGAGCTGCGCTCTGTCGTCTCGTCCGTCTCCATGTCGTGGTGCATCTGCTTGAGCATGATGGTGAAGACGGCGTGGCTGCGACTACTTGTGTCATTCATCTTGGTGCTCGCCGTCGTGCGCGACGAGTCGCCCGACATCATGTGCCGCAGAATCTCGTCCAGGCTGCGCACGGGCACCTCGGTCAGGTCCTTGACGTAGGGCCCTTCAGTCGGCGACTCGCGGATCTTGAGGTAGTTGGGGGGGCGGTTGGGGTTCACAGGCACCAGCAGGTCGCGTACGTGCTCGTTGTACACCTCGAAGTACGACACCCGCACGTTGTACGCCACGTTGGAGTTCTCGTTCTGTGCCGCCTCGATGCGCTCAAACAGGTCCTCGCACGTCCGCGGGATCAGCCCCGGCTGCGACTGCGTCCCCATCATCGTGTACGACTTGCCTGAGCCCGTCTGCCCGTATGCAAAGATGCACGTGTGGTACCCCTCAAAGTTGTGGTCCAGGAACTCCTCGCCCAGGCTGTTGTACACATCCTCCTGTGTCGCATAGTGCTTGTCCTCGATGTCGTGACTCCAGAACGAGTTGTCGAATGTGAACTTCTTCTCCTCAAACACCTTGCGCGACTTGGGCTGCTGCGACCGGGCCAGCCCGTCGCCGCCACCGTCATCAGGCGCCATCAGCGTCGTCTGCTGCGTTATCGGGTCCATGTTGACCAGGCATCGTATTTGGCGGTCGAGTTCTGCTTAGAGTTAGTACTGGACCATCCATCTCTCGGAACATGCTATTCAGTTCCTAGGGCAAGGCGTGGTCAACACATACCTCTCTGAAGAAATGCTCTTACGCGCACAACCACTCGCACGTTGCCGCCGCCTCCTCCATCCATCCTGGATAGCATGGGCACACTCCCATCCCGCGATCGGAGCGAGGGCGTCGAGGCCGACGAACGGACGACGGCAGTGTGATCGGGGCCTGGCGACGAGCGCGATGAGGGCATGAGTCGTGCTTCTGGTGCCATGTTCCGTGCTGTCTCGTAGAGCTCTTCAACTGTGTCGTCGAGTCGAAGTCGAAGACTGTGCCACATAGCCAAAGGAAAAGGCGGGCAGGGGGGGTCCGATGGGTTTTGTTTACTTTGGGCGTCTGGGGTGCGTTGCCGGGGTTGCGGCTCCCTTGCAGGGGGTCCAGACCGGTAGTTGCCGCCTGGATAGCGTGCGAGATCGAGTAATACTTGGTACTAGTACTCCGTAGGTCGTACTATATTTGATGATGCTCGTAGACGAAAAAAAAAAGGGACAATGAGATTGAACGATGGCAATTTTTATAGAATGATAGAATGGTGAGAATTCACACCATCCAAGAAGAGACAGAAGGACGGACGGGCACGCGCGTGTTTTCACTTTCTGGCTGCCTTGTTTATCAAACACCGAGGTTCTGGCTCAAACATACGCGGTCCGCCATACCAACAACCGGGTTTTTAGCACTCTACCCCGCCCTTCGGCTGCAGATCTGATACTCACTATTGTTGCGCCTATCCTTGGAAATCATCCATCAAGGCCGCGAGCAGTTCACCATATTGATTACTCGTGTCACTCGTACTTTGCCTTTACTCTCTTGTGGAAGATTCGAGTCGCGACAGCGCCTCTGGCGCCTCTCGCCGGATTAGTCACCACCTAGAGCTGAGCCTAGAGGCTCAGCGGACGTAGCCCTTTACAGCGCATCACTACAGCGCATCATTACAGCGATCGGCCCCACTGTACAGGTAACCTATGGAACCCTCGGTAGACGGTATGTCCGCTCGCAGAATCACATCAGATTGAGAGAGCCATCATCGAAGCAAGAGGAGTCATCGGCCACGCTGCTTCACGAAGCTTGATATCCAAACTCACAAACGCCATCTCCCAGAATCTCCACAGTCCCCCGTGAACAAACAAACAAGCGTAACCGGACTGATTTCTCGTCGCCCGATACGCCTCTGCTGCAACATCTCTCTCATCCGCCACCTACCCATCGCACCGCACATAACCATCGTCATGTCAATCTGGTAGCAGGAGGCGTGCCACGGCGATAGTGGAGTGGCAAAACTAGGCCCTGTTCCTGTTTGGTTACATATATATATATATACTGTCATAGACACCACACTGCGCCCGGGAGAGACAAGATCATCTCACCTCGGAGCATATCCGTTCTCTCTTCATCATGAACGACGACGACGACGACGACCTCCGCCAAATGGAGCTCGAGTCCCTCGAGGCTATCTACCCCGAGATTCACCGTTTGGGAAAGAATACGGACAAGGGCCGCTTCTCCTTTGAACTGGAGCTGACTGTCCAGCCCGAGGCCCCCGTCACCGTGAGGTTCCCTGCTCCGACCGGTGGTATCGATGCCGCGGGCCAGCATCAGCGGGACATGGGCAACGGTCTCCTGGAAGAAGACTCTCTCCAGGTCTCCCACCTTCCACCTCTGTCGCTGCGCATGTCTCTGGTTGACGGATACCCTGGGGACTTGCCACCAAAGGTGAGCCTCTCGACCAACCCCGAGTGGCTCACCAGAGAGACGCTCGACAGGCTCGAGGCCGACGCTCACCAGCTTTGGGAGGAGATGGCACACGACTTGGTGGCGTACGCGTACATCGATCAGCTCCAGCGGTCTGCGGATGACGTGTTTGGGACCGTGGGTGTCGACGGGACTCTCCAGGTCGACGCCCAGCATAAGCTGGCCGTGCTGGACTATGATATCAAGGCCAAGAGGACGACGTTTGAAAAGGAAACGTTTGACTGCGGCATCTGTCTGGGTATGTATTCAGTCTTTCGCCTTCAAGGAGCTGACGGTGATTTCACTTGGAGGATAGGAACCAGAATGACAGACAGCTAACGGGTGAGACAGACCCGAAGAAAGGCAGCAAGTGCCACAAGATGCTCGACTGCGGCCACATATTCTGCCTAGAGTGCCTCCAGGACTTCTACAACGACGCCATTGAAGAGGGCAGCATCAACACGGTGAGATGCCTGGAGCCAAGTTGCGCAAAGGAACGGGCTACGGCGCTGGAAAAGGAGGGCAAGAAGACGAGGAAGCCCAAGACGGCCATCAGCCCGAGCGAGCTCCTGGAGATTGGTGTATCGGAAGAAAAGGTCAAGCGCTACGTGATGCTCAAGTACAAGAACGAGCTCGAGTCGGACAAGAACACGATATACTGCCCTCGACAGTGGTGCGGCGGCGCTGCAAGATCCAAGAAGCATAAGAAGCCGTCTGGGCTTGAGTTTGCAGAGGCATCTGATGACGGGGAGTCTGACGAGGACGGAGACGGCGACAACGACGACGCCGCCGCCGGGAAAAGGGGCACAGCCAACGGCAAGAAGAGCAAGAAGAGCAGCGACAAGTTCGACCCGGCGGAGCTGCTGGCCGTGTGCGAGGACTGCCACTTTGCCTTCTGCAGCCGGTGCTTGCAGACGTGGCACGGCGAGTTCTACCGATGCATGCCCAAGGCGACATCGGAGGAGTTGACGGAGCAGGAGAAGGCGTCGGTCGAGTACCTGAACCTGTACACGAGCCCGTGCCCTACGTGTGAGTGTCGAGCGCAAAAGACACACGGGTGCAACCACATGATCTGCCCGCGCTGCCAAACACACTTTTGCTACCTGTGCTCCGAGTGGCTCAACCCGGCCAACCCGTACGCGCACTACAACCCAGACTCGGCGAGCCCCTACCCTCAGGGACAGCACGTCAGCACCGAGTGCCACGGCAGGCTGTGGGAGCTTGAGGATGGGCAGGGGGACAATGTTCTGCCTCTGCAGGCGCGACCTGACGCCCGCGCCCGGCCAGCGGCGGCCCAACAGCAGCAGCAAGGGGCCAACAACGACGACGACATGCATGACGATCATGTAGGAGACAACGACGACGACGACGACGACGATGATGATGATGGCGAGGGAGACGGCGGCGCAGAACAAGATGATGACGGCGCCGGCCATAATCTCGGACGCCATGCGGACGGAGAAAATCCACAGCGCCGGGCCGGGATGTTTCAGGTCCATGGTAACGACGACGTAGCCGAGCGCAACGTGGTGATTGTGGCGCGCGAGGCGCCTCTGGTCCTTCGACTGATGGGGAACGAGGACAATAACCACGCCAACCAACACCGCAATGACAATAACAATAACCACAACCACAACCGCCCGAACAATAATAACCACGTCAATAACAACAACAACAACAACCGTGGCCGAGACCGTGGCCGTGGCGGCGGCCCAAATGGCCAGCAGAGGCACCCAAGACGAGGACCCCCTGTCGCTGATGCAGGTGCAGATCAACCGGACGCAGCAGCAGACGTACGAGTACTAGGCGCAGATGCAAATGCAAATGCAAATGCAGGTCGAGGGGGCGGTGCAAGGGGAAATAACGCCAACGGAGGACGCGGGAGGCGAGCTCGAGGAGGTGGCGGGCGTGGCGGCCCTGGGAGAGGCGGCAGAGGTGGTGGTGGCAGAGGGGCAAGAGGAGGAGGAGGAGGAGGAGGACTACGAGAAGGCCGCGGAGAGGCCGGTGCAGCAGCACAAGCGGCGGCGGCGGCGGCGGCGGCGGCAGCCCAAGCAGCAGACGCAGCAGCGCAGGCAGCGCAGGCACAAGAATGGGGAGCCGCACAGGAGGACTGGGTGGCACGGTTTGTGCAGATGGCACTGGTGGACAATGAGGACGAGATGGACGATGAGGACTGGGACCTGGCTGATGAGGCGCTGTTTCTCATCGACTGAGCCCAGAGCTCAGAGGTCGGTGTCATGATCGTACGATGATGATGATGATGATGGTGATGATGGCGATGATGCGCGTCTTGTCATGAAGCTTTGGAACCAGGCCTTTGGTTCTCTGTCTCTATGACTCGTCTGCGCAACATGACGATGGACATTACTCTCTGCATTAGCACTCTGCATACTACTCGGAAGTATACTACCAATACTCCGTACTACTTGCTACCAGTACTACTACTAGTATCACCTTGGTGCGTTGATGGCATGTACTCTCACAGAGTAATACAGACTCGCATACACTAGCAATGGCGTGCATGGGGCACATTTCCAAATCAGGCATATACACCTTATTTCCAGTCTACTCTACGAGTCTGAGTCTACCGAGTACGACGGTCTGTCTACAAGATATGGACGAGCGAGTACTCGGTAGGAGGGGAGGCAAAAAGAACAGAGTTGGGTACCTGTATACGGAGTACCTCTAGGGAGTAGGCTCTACTCCGTACCTTGGACATTATTGACTGCCTGCCTTGACTTGCGTCGGTCGCCGGTCGGCACCGGCGTCGTGTGTCAGTCTTCTCCTCGGACCGAGAAGGCAGGCTTCAATCAAGGTATAGCTGAAACGCAGAGGGAAGTGGTTGGAAACGAAACCGGTTAGCGAGAGCCGGTTCCGCAGATGATCTCTACGGAGTATGTACGGAGTAATACTCGGTACGGAGTAGTAGTACTTTTTACTCTGCAGCAGCGTGTCTCCAGCAGCGTGTCTCCTGCAGTGGCATGTGGTCACGTCACGGCAATTACTGGTACGAGTACTCCGTGCTGTACTTGATGTTATTTTTTGTTGTTTTTTTTAATCCCCCTATCCTTGCAGTGCATTTCGTCCCTTTGTCTCGAGATGGACTTTGCATATGGCACGGCAGCTTGGGGCCATCTGAAACGGACAAGAAAAACCTAATAATACATTTTTCGTGCAGGCTGGCCGGCAATACTAGTTGAATGGGTCTTTGAACTCTCCATGGGCCTGCTCCCATGGGCCTGCTGCGTGGAGTGATTACGACGTAATCCATGTTCTGTTGCAAGGGCTGGATACTGAGCAAGGGAGTTACTGGGAGTTACTACTCGTAGAAGAGACTCCACTCTGTATCGTACGCTTGTCGTTGGTGATGCTACGCTACGGTGGTAGCACACCCGAGGGGTCTGTATTGACTGGTAGTCTAGTACTACTAGTAGTACCAAGTACACCGTGTGATGCTGGCAATACTAGTAGTATTGAGTATACTCTGTACCTACTCTGTGCCCTCGGTGTAATACCCTCTGACGATGAGAGATTGCCAGAGTACTTACTCCATACTACTACTAATACTAGTAGTAGCAGTACTAGTAGTACTAATGGAGTGTACCGAGTACGGTGTACCCGTAAGGCATGGTATGGACCTGTCTCAGTCGCGGCCAACGTGTTTCACATGACTGACGTGCAGCGGCACTTGCAGCTGAACAAAGAGTCAAAAAGACAGGTCAGGACAAGAATAGAGTTTTGGCCAAGGGCCAAGGGCCTTTGTCCTCTACTCTGTCGAGCCTAGCATGAATCAAACAATGGGGTGGGGAAAGAAGAAGAGAGGCACGCGCCGCACAAAGGGAGGGGCCATTGTTCTGTCGGCCTCTAGCGAACGTACTACTACTATGAGATGTGAGATGTATTACCAAGTAAGTTCAATGTTGGCGTCGATACTCACAGAGAGAATCCACATAGTCAGGCGTATGAGTACAACCAAGTATACTCCGTACTAGCAATGTCAGGAACTGCAACGGTCGTACCTGATGGGGCCCGTCAAACTGAATCTCGCGATGCTACACCAGCCACCACCGACTGACTACGCCACTGGAAGACCACTGGAAGGGTGAGTTTTTGAGTACAGGACTCCGTACTGCGGACCATCCAATGGTCCGCAGTACGTAGGTCATGTACGCTGCACGCCGGGCCTTGCACAAAAGTGGAATTCCTTGACTGTGAATGAATGACTGCCGCCGCCAAAAATCAAGAAAGGCCAGAGAGAACAGAAGAACTGCAAGAAAAGTCTATCCTGGTCTAAGCGATACGTTGCAGTCGGCATGCCGGAGAGACTACTACACACCCTCCAGCCAAGTAATACAGGCCAAGTCCATCAAGTCTGCAATACTGCCAAGTACTACTGCATACCCTGTACGGAGTACGTGACAGAGTACTGCACTCTGTACCCTGTACCTCCTAATACTCATGGTCCAGATCTGGGGTCCCTCCCCATTCTCTACAAGTATTACGGTGTACGGAGTAGGCTGTATTCATATTTGCCCGCCAGCCGCCGCCGCCAGGGCGTACCCTTATGCAGGTGATGCAGCCGTTGTGAGGACGGCATGATATATAGCCGAGACTAGTGGTTCGTCGGCAAGTCGTTTATTACTCTTGTCAATCTCGCTTCTGCTCGTTTTCGGGCCTTTCACAGAAGAGCAGCAGAGCAGAAGAGTGGAAGAAGCAGGTACATGATACTCTCTCTCTCTCTCTCTACTAGTACTGCACTACACTATTCTCTACTGTACAAGGTGACAAGCACTCGTAGAATGTACAGTTACTGTACTCATAGCACTCCGTGGTGACAGCCAAAAACAAACTGACAAGAGGCAAAAAAAAAAAAAAAGACTGGACCGGATGGGATGGGATGGTCCGCAGTAGAGAGATCGAGAGAGGGGCGTATAGAGAATGATGCAAGGCAAGGTCGTATTGAGTTTTACTTGTACAGCGTATAATACCACTTACTTTGTTCTCCGCCCAAGTGGCAATTACAATGACCATGACCGGCAGTAAGTCATACTCGTACTTACTTCCTTGCCAGGCTTGCCAGGCAAAAGAGAGCATACTCGTACTCCATCGCAGGCATGGCATGGCATGGTTGTGGTTGCATGGGTACGGAGCCGAACCTTGTCCCCCGGGGCCTGACCTGGTCTGTATGTACGAGGACTGCAATCAATCAGAGGAACTTTGTCTACTTGCTCCATACTACTCGTACGGACACTCCTCCATACTCCATACTCGTCGTAATAATACTCTGTATGTTCTACAAAGGACGAGTACGTTGCATTCCGGGTCTTTGATAGAGTTGAGTTGAAGGAGCAAAGGAGAGAAAACATTGAAGCAAGAGTTGCACTATGCAGTTGTACTCTGTAGTTGTACTGGCAATATGTAATATCCCGTAGAGTATGAATGAGCCGTACCTAATGATACTCTTAAGCAATACTCGTACAGCGCAAGTAATACTACTACTGCTACTACGAGTACTACGCTCTAAGGATTGTGCATAGGGCTGCATAAGAGCATAGAGCACAGAAGGGCACTTGTGCAACATACATATAATATACTACTACTCCGTACTTAGTACTTGGTAGTAGTATTCAATTCTCATCCATCTCATCCCATCCCTCGTACATACTCGCAGCGTAGTGTGCGTAGGTAGCGTACATGGCATGGCGCACCGTACATCCCACATCCCACATACATACATACGCATATCCGCACATACATACTCCGTACATACATACATACAGTACAGATATGTACGACCATGTACGAGTACACGGCTGTCAGCACAACCAACATCTGCGAGGAGGCCAAGTACTCACAGGTACGGAGTACTCCGTACTCCCGACCGTTGAGAAAGGAAAAAGAAAACCAATACAACTAAGACCAAGACCGGCCGTGGTGGCTGGCTGGCCCGATCAGAGTTTCGAGGCGCAGCGTCGACCCGACCACACCACATCTCTTCATCTTTCCCTCTTCTCTTCCATCACGAGTACTTATGGTACGGAGTACGGAGTACTCTCTACTCGTACTTGTATCGTACCTACCGTAGTCGTACTCCAATACTCCAGTACTTGCGCGAATGGGTACAGAGTACTCCGTACAGAGTACGTACAGAGTATCGACAACCGCGCCCTTCCATTGGCCCTCTTACGGCCACAGATACACCTGCTCCGTAGCAAACCAACTCAATCGCGACAGCCCGGGGCCCGCAGTGGTCCTTGCCCTTGCCCCCCTCCCATGCCATGCCCCATGTCCCATGTCCGCATGTCCGCACCACACCCTCAGGTCACGGTCGTGGCCTGAGCTAACGCCCGCGGGAACCGGGTCTTTGTTCCACGACAGGACCGTTGAGTACGAGTACGAGTGCTTTGTACAGCGTCTGCGTACTCGTACTATTCCTACTCGTCGTCTGGTGCTGCCCGGCGCTCTCGCTTGTATGAATATGTGCGCATGTCCATACTTGCTAGGTACTCATACTCATAGAATACATTATCGATGTAGTCAAGAGTAAAAAAGTACCTGCAAAACTTCCAGGTACTCCCGTACTACTAGTCCAAGTACGGAATACGGAGTACAAGGTATTCATATGCAGGCCGTCAGTCAACTCGCTCATACTGCACATCATTATAGGCGCGCGCCCGTCCGGGTAAAACAAAAACGTTTACCAAGTACGGAGTACTTATCCATAATACTGCCAATACTTTCCTTCTTTTCCATCGCTCACGATATACTCCCTGCGGCTGCAATTCTACAGCGTTAGTATCCGTAGTTGAATTGTAAGTGCACTCCTAATACCTTCCTTACCTTACAAGTAAGGCTTAGGAGTACTCTGCCCTTCGTAGCGTCCCACTCGAGCGGTTTCTTTTTTCAGCCGGCGTGCCGTCCCCACGGTCCGCTCCTGAGATTAAACTCGCGCCAAGGGTAGAGGCGTCGTCCGACACTAGACTAGCAACTAGTTCAGCAATTGTCGTGGTGGCTTTGCGTGGCACTGGAGATGGAAATGCCTGGCGCGTGCCGCATGGGGAGGCGCGCGTGGCGTGCATGGCCCATCAGACTCAGGACTCAAGACTCAAGAGTCTAGACGTAATACCCAGTATTCGTAGAATCCTCGGGCGTCGGTGTCTGTACTCCGTACCGGTAGTCTAGACTCTTTGACTCCTTGACTCCTCGACTCTCCCAGTACGAGTACCGTACTTGTACGAGTACATGCAAAGAGCCGTGCACGCAGTCTGTATTAATACCGAGAATTGCAAGATTGCCAGTGCGTATTACGCAGTATCATACGCAGCAATACTTCCTCGTAGGTCATGTACTCCGTACTAGTACTCGCAATACGTCTTGCGCGCGCGCGCGCGCAAAATCATCTGGTGGGGGCGACTTGGGGGAGAGGGGCGATCGTCGCGGCACCCTTCCGAACAAGACGCACCCAGGTGACAGTGAAACGGTGACATTTCTGTCCTTGCCTGTCCTGTCCTGTCCTGTCCTGTTCTCTCCTGCCATGCCCGCCGCCCTCTGCGACCTGCTCTGGCTTGGCCTTCTCTGGCTTGGCCTTCTCTGACGAACCTGGCTTGGATTGCTCTGGACTGACCTCTTCTGGCTTGGCCCGCGTAGCTTGTCGCTCTGAGGATCGTGTTGCCGAGCCCGTCGTCGCAACCTGCCTGTTTCTGCTGAGCCGGCACCGATTGCGAGTAATAAACAGGTAATACTCGTACATACAGCATACAGCATACTCGTACAGGTACTCCGTACTCACACGTACCAAGGCCGAATGCCCTGCCCTGTCCTGCCCTGCTAGGCAAAAAGAGACGCGGACCGACAGAATCGCAACCAGACCCGGACACGGGCGCATGGTAGAGTGCGAAGCGAAGCGAAGCGAGGTCGAGTACGAGCGAGTAATAGCCGTCGTCTTGGCTCCTCGTCTTGACGCACGCTGCCTCGTATGCGTACTCGTCCCGTGCCGAGCCCACGATGATGCGCTTTTAATTTACCTGTAATCCTCGCAAACGTGCATCTTGTCGCAAAGGCCAAGCTGGTATTCCCGTACGGCTAACCCGCATCCGCACTGGTCTCGATCGCCAGTGTCTGGTCAGACTCCCCTCGAGTCCTCGACGCATCGTCGTAATACTTTGCACGCCTGCGCATACGTTAGTGCTGCTGCCAAGAAGCCTCAAGGTGCTCGCTAAGTGCCCACGGGCCACCAGCCCAGCCAAGAGACAAGAGACCCATGTGCGCTCGCCGCTCGTCGCTCCCTGAGACACGCACGTTGGAGTACCCTTGTCCATCACGGTAGTGCGTCGTGGAACTTCTCCATACTCGTACATGCCAGTGCGAATACTCAGTAGTCGTCGTCGTGGTGCCATGCCATAAATCTATGCGCACCACGACGTAATCCTCTTCTCCATACATGTTTCGAGTCATGGCTCAGATGCCCATGGACGTCATGACTGATCTTGACTCTTGTTTGCGCCCAGGAGATGGCTTCATCTTTTTTCGCTTCCTGTGTCATGATACGCGTAGTCTGCTTCACTCATTGTTCGTCCACGCCCCCCCCTCCTCCTCTTTGGCGGCCCCTCCTTCTTCAAGCTCAGTCATGTATGTCTCGGCGGGCCGCAGTGACGGTCGCAGGTAGAGCGACCACGCGCGTCCGTTGCACAGCGGGAGCAGCAGTGTCCGGGAGGACCGGGCACGACTTGCACCTACTGCCAAATATCCGCGTGAGCAACAACAGGCAAATGGGCTTTGGGCGCAGGTCAAGAAAATCAACGACAGCAACAGCAGCAGCAGAGTACATGCAAGTACTCGTAGTAGTAGCAAGAGGTCATTGCGCACTCGGATATCGTACATGACATTGCGCAGTAGGTGCTGCACACGAGCAAGACTGCGGGCTGCACATGTACGAGTACGGAGTAGATAATCTTACTCGTACGTCGTAGCAGCCCTGCCAGACAGCAGCCTCTTGCCCCGTGCTCCCACACCTTTACCAATGACTCCCTGTCTGACTTGCCTGTCGCTGTCGTCGCTCCCCACCAGCCGACATGGGCTCGTAAGAGCCAAGAGACGCCCCAGGCCTAGCCACTGGCTGGTATTGTCGTAGGGAGGCCAGAGTGGAGGTGGTATTACTACTAACTCGTAGTTGCACATCGTACTCGTACAGTTGTACTCTGCACCGGCGCTGGTGCCCGTGGCCTCTCGGGTGTCGGGTGGTGGCAGCGTCGTTGCAGTGCTAAAATCGAATGAGCCATGTTCGTCCCAGATGGTTGGTAACATTGGTCGGACAGTTTTTTCTGTACTGACAAAAGACAGTAGCAATACATGTAGTATTGGCATGAATAGGCAATTGACGCGACATAAACACAGGGCGACAGAAGTTATTGGGGGCCCTTGACTAGGAAGGTGACTCTGAGGATTCCGACTGATCGCCGGCTAGGAGCAAGCCATCAATTTCGCAAAACGATGGCATCCATGATCCATGTCTGTTTTGAAAAACACACGCGGGGCCTGGCCGGGGAGGGGGGCGCCATGGCCCATGCCCATCAAGCCATCCAGACAGATGCAGAGGCAGAAAATGTGGGTGGGGTGCGTGGGAGGCTGCTTGTGCTTGTGCTTGTGCTTGTGCTTCTGCAACATTGTACTTGCTCCGTACCTTGGCCTTGATATCCACAATGGCAAAAGGCTTTTGCGTGTAATACTCCGTAATACTCGTACGGAGTTTTAATGACACAGAGTGCTCGTACTGCGTGGTGAGTACTGAGAGATGACTGAATCGTATGAGCATCGGACTGACAGACAGAGTAGTAGTAATATCCGTTGGGGTTGACCATGTTCCTTGTCGTCCGTTTGTCCGTATGCTTATCCCTGGCCCTGCTCTGCCCTGCCGTGCCCTGCTGCTCCCGTTTCTGATGCTGCTCCCGCCCGCTGCTGCAGGAAGCTGTCTGTCGGACAAGTGCCGTGATTGGTGAGAATGCCAACTAATGGGTGACCTGGTCCAATATTGGCCAGGAGTCAGAAAAGTACCCGTATGCCGACTTCATCTCCGGACGGACGACGTGCTCATAGTTGGGACGAATGGCAGCCTGTCCCCCGGGGATCTTTTGAAGGACGAGGCACGTATCGCCAGTGCCAGTATTCCTACTCGTACCAAGGAGGCGATGTTGGATAGCCATGGTGCTAATATCAAGTTGACGGGACACTAGGTATCATGAGACATCAAGCCGTTGTTCGGCAGTAGATCCTTGGATGCAACGGTAGCAGATCTCCGAGTCGATGATGGACCGGGGGATGGAGGAGGGGGGGAGGGGGCAAAGGCACGAAGGGGGAAGAAAAGTGACAAGGTGACAAGGTGACAAAGTGACAGAGTGACAGACAGAGTGACAGGTGGTACGGCAGGCAGGACCTGGACACGGGCAGGACACAGGCAGGAAACAATCTGGAGGGCATAGACTCATGCAGTGAGTGGGCAGTGGGCAGTGGACATGGAATCCACCGGAATTACGGATAAGCCGATGCGGATATACGATTACGAAGTATGGAATACTTACAGTACCTGTACGCTGTAGATTACCTACGTTAGGGGAATCAACCTGCTGTAAGACGCTGTACCTGTACGTGTGTTGTAGGTAGGCAGCAGCAACACCAGCAGCACCCACGAGAGCAGACTCGCGGGACGACGGCGACGACTGGACATTAGGTATATCCATGGTCATGTATGTACGGAGTAGTAGATGGTGGACGGATGATGGATAGGCATATCTTCGTATGTTGCAGTGGGCTGCTTGGCTGCTAGCTAGCACCTCCAAAGTCACCTACATGGAAGGCATTACAGCGCGAACTCGTAGTTACAGTGGATTAAGCCTCTAGTCGCTAGCGCTGCACATCATGGCTAGCAAGGAGGTGGAAGCTCCGGGGAGGAGACAAGGGCAGACAAGGGGAGGCGCACATACCACATCGCGCCCGTTGGCATCCATCCAAGGCCCATCAAGCACCGGCCAGGACGTGTTAGTCGACGGCTAGTTCGTGTATGCGTTGTATTAGATGTAGATGGAGAGACACTAACATGTCTTGCGTCGGGTAATCGAGGAAATGGGGAGCGGCCGAGGGAGGTCAAAGCTCTGCATACGAACAGAGGCAAATGCCAAAGGGTTCATCTCTGCCATTAATACAGAGTACAGATATTACTCCGCAGAGTACGACATACTCCAGTTCTCCTATCCTCCTCGTACGTGCTTCTCCTGTGACATGAAATTAACAAGAGTAATAGCACGAGTATTATCGCTGCATGGGGAGTGCCCCCCTGTCACTGCGCGCAAGAACCGGGTCCGCAAAAACGCAACGGCGTCGTTGGACATTTGTTTCGCCCACGGGATCCTCGCACCATTGCTTGCACGTACAAGGTACGGAGTACTGTCATGCTCCGTACTGCAAAGTATTAACTCGTCGACTGAAGAGGGCATTGCCGAACATGCATTCCCCTTTTCCTCTGTTTCCCATTCTCTATGATAATACTGCCGAACCCTCATAGAGGCACATAAGGCACATCATCATTTCCAATACTGCCGAGTTCTGCATCAGTTTGTTGGGTAGATTCGGCCCGCGGTTTGCCCCTAGTTGTAATGTAATAATGCGCAACTGCCTGTTTCGGAACCTCGTTGTTCCTTCCCACCGAGTCACACTCAGGCTATGCCAGTGTGGAGAGAAGGAGAAAGAGACGCGGAGAGAGACAGAAGATGGAAGGCACGCGAAACCAAACCATCCTTAGTACTCTGCACATCTCTCTCTCTCTCTCTCTCTTTGCTATCCACACACACACACACACACACACACACACACATACGCGCACACGCCCACACCACATTGCAACTCGTACACCCACACCACATCATACGACTAACATGTACGGAGTACGAGTATGTCGTACACACACACACACACACAACACACCCTCTCTCCTTCCCACTCGCTTGCTCAGATGCACTCATGCCGCACCAACTCGTGACCTCACCGGCAAGAGGGGGGTCCGAGAGGGGAGGGCAGGGGAGGGGAAGGGGATCCAAGAGTCAAGACAGAGCCATGTGCAACGCAGCTCCTCGGTGTGAACTCTTCAACGCAACCGACAGACGCACTCGCACACACAGGCAATGCCGGGGTCTCTCGGCCAGCCAGATGGTCCCTATTATTAGCCCCGTCGGCTAGTGTGGAACCCCCCCTCCTAGCCAAGGGTCATGAAAGGTGAAGAAGAACTGGCAGGACCTTTTGTCTGTTCCCCCCTCCTCCCCTTGCCCCCCGGTTCCTGCGCGCACACACGCACGAGGATTAACTTCTCAGCAAGCATGACCAAGCCGCATCAGCACTGTACGTACATTGTATGAGTACCCTACCAGTACATTGTACGAGCACTCTTGCTCTGCCGTCAATGTCCACAGTCCCATCATCAGTCCGCTACAAAGTAGGAGAATAACCAACGACAGTCAATGTTCTACGAGGATTACAGGCACCGTATTACTCGCTCACGGGCACGAGTACAACAACCACCCCGTAAAGCCAACGGTATTATGTACGTACGAGTACTCCGTACGAATATACTCGTACTGCTCAACTGCTACTCTTAGCTTGCCTTGGCAGTCAAGACGGGCCATTTCTTGTCTCGCCCATCGACGATGAACATGAACCACCCCCTGGTTAGCGCGCGTGCAAAATAGACGAGCACGCGCATAACACAGAGAACGAGCCCCAGTACTCCCGTTCTCTGGCCGGTCCGCCGTGTTACAGACGCGCCTTGGACAAATTGCCGCTCCCTCTGCGCTGCAGTCTTACCCTGCCAGAGACTACCGTTGCTACCACGACTTGTAGCAGCCGCTTCTGGACACCATCTGGATACCATCTGACGGCCAATCTGTGTTGCATCTCCTCTCTGTTTCCTCGCTATGAGTACGAGTGTGACGTCTTGACGTCTTCCGCCCACACTTGACACATTAACGGATGCGCAGATGTAGTTACGAGCACAGAGCAGAGCCATAAGTATTACTCGACAATACGAGTCCACAGTACATACAGGTACCACCCAGCAAGCAGTAATACTCATACAAACGCACAGAGTACGCATACAGAGCAATACTGGGTGCCCGCAAGAGTACCTATATCGAGGATTATTCTGGACTCTGCCAATACTGTGTCATTCCCCGTGTGAGACTATACTCGTATTAATACGCAGTGCGAGTAAACAAGAGCACCAATATGCCGAGCAACAATCTCGACTGATGTCGTTATTATCGTGCCCCGGGCATAATAACGACCATTCTGACTGCTCACAACGCGTACCGACTGCCACTGCTCCGTAATGGAGGGGAACTGCGAATCCCTTCTCCCCCCCCTGGCCTGTCACAAGCCTCGGAGGATTCTCTCTCCTCCCCCTCCACCCTACCAACCCCTGCAACTCGACATCACCAGGGTCAGGGGGGTCCTGTCGAGCGTCGACGAGGGAGGGGGACCGGCGGGGCTGGATGGTCAAGGATGTTCAAGGGTGGCAGAAGGTCTTGACCCGGATACCCACCCGGATCCCTGCTCGTCTACCGTCCGTCCCTCCATCTAGCCCATACCGAGACAAGCCTCCTTGAGCCTTTTGCGTTGATTTACGACGTATTACAGCGGCGCCCGCCATCCACTTTCCCCCTCTGATGGGTCCTCGACTTCTCGGCACCCCGGTCTCCACCGTCGTCACCGGTACATGTCTGCCAGCCGTGATAGGCCCGTGAGGCTAGATGCGTGGGCCACCAGGGGACCTTAGTCGTCTGCTCGAGTGCTGCTACAGAATGAACGGCTCTGCACTCTGACTGTCTGGTGCCCGCGCGAGGTACGTATCCGCAATAATGCCTTTCTCTTTTTTTTTCTCTCTTTCTTACTTTGAACAGAGTCTCTTTGGTCTCTTCTCAACGCGCGCCAGGCCAGCCACTGCCAGTCAGCCGTTACAGAAGATGACCGAGGAGATGTGAAGTGGGGCCGCCTTGTTATTAGCCTGCAGGCTGAAGACCATAGTACCGAGTACTAACATTCATAGTCTTATTACGACTAGGCACGAACGAGCATTAACCACACAAACACTATTACTCGTACTACGGAGCACGCAGTCCGAGTAAGTAATAGTAGGCTGTATTACGAGTAGCGCACGTTGCTCTTTGTACTCCATCCATACCGAGTGCAGACAAACAGACTAGAACAATGACCCGGTCTGCTTATACTCGCGCCAGCTACAGGCACTGTCGAGGTCTAATATCGAACAATCGGTGGGGCAAGGGAAAGCATCAATGATAGGTGTCAATGCTGCTAAGCTTCCGTACGAGTGAGTATTGCTCGGTATCTCTCCTTGCTTGCTTGCCTCTCTCTTTCTCTCTGCCTCTCTAGTATTGCACATACGCGCAATCCTCTCTGTTTCTCTCCACCTCGTGTCCTCTCATCTCATCTGTTCATCTTGTCTCTCCTATTACCTGCCAAACCTATACGTCCCGGCAGACCAAGACGGGCACGGCACGAAAGGGGCTATACAGAGTATTGCGAGAGCCGTCGTCACAGCCAGTACACGCGTGGCTGCTCGCGTCTCTACTCGTACGCCGTACTCCGTACTGGCATGCACAAGCTGTATTACCTTCTTTCAACTTCGGGAATCCCGTCTCCTTCCAGGAAGGGACAGTCGCTTGTCCGGAGTATTATTACGTGTTGGACCGACCACACACAGCGACCCCAACCTGTCGTCGGCCCTTCTTTTTCATTACAGGTACTCTTTTACTCCGTACAGAGCAATAGTCGAGAGCTTTTCTCGACTCTTCGGGACGAAACAAGGCGCCGGACTCCCTGGGCTGGGACCGACAAACATAATCGGGCTTGGCTTCTACACCCGATAGCTGTACTCTCACAGTAGCATTCGGACACTAGAGTCAGTTCAAGGCCCCGTCCAGACGACGTACATACAGTTTGACGACAAGAGTATCAGGCGTACTCGGCCCTTGTTGGATATTACGTTGTGCATTCGCAGTATATACACACACGCCATATTCAGCAGCACGATACGGTACGGACTACTCATACGCCACCAGACCAGTACAAGGCCAAATCCTGATCTTCGTCGTCACGCCCCTTGACTCGAGCACACTTGCAGTCGAGGCAACTCGTACGAGTACTGTAGGTACGGAGTACGGAGTACAAAGCTACCAGTACAGAGGTGGCAGGGAAGCAAAGAGACGAACCCCCATACCATTAACCATTTGCCTTCGCATACCCCCATACACCCCTCCACACTTTTCTCACACCCCCCTCCCTCACTCCCTCTCCCCTCCACCGGGGGCCATTGCCGAACCCTTGACAAGACGACTCCCCTCCCCCATCTGCCGTTGTTGGGACTCTGTTACGGGATACAAGTACTACACTACACCTGCAGCCCGCACATCACATTGCCCAAACACTCTTTAACACCTTGACATCCGGAACCTTTCTCTCTGTGTAATACCATCAACCATCATCACCTTGTCCAGCAACAGAAACAAGAGCAAAGACAACAAGGGCCAACTACAACTACAACTACAGCGACATCGACAAACATCTACGTCGTCGTCAACCTTATCCCAAGGAGCTCCATCGTCCTGCCTGCTTATAGACGGACGCATCGCATCTCTCTTACACACATCATCTTGGAGAAGATCAAGAAGAAGGACTGAGAGACTTGATATCCGTATAACCCGGACAAGAGAAACATCAGACCCGCGCGAGCACACCGGAAGGAGAGGTGCTCACCAGCCGACAGACAACGCCAGAGACATTTCCCCCAAGATATGCTCTCATGACGGCCGCGACTGCCACCTACTCGGCTACCATGCCAGACCTGAGGGGAGATCCGGCTCCTTCGAGTCTCTGGTCCAACTATGCCGGTCCCATCCACATGTCCCCTCGCATGGGCGGCGTCGGCAGCGGCGTCGGCCCCATGGAGCCTGGACGCAGCCACGCTCCCTCGTCGCTATCACTACACACATCTGCCCTCGGGCCTGCCGCCGCTCGTCCACGGAGCGACCAGGACTTCCTGAGCCAGCCGCCGCCACCACCTCCCCAGCACCAGCCCTACCCCTACGCCAGATACTCGCTGCCGGATCCCGAGCCGTCACCGCAGAGTGCGTACCCCAGCGGCAGCCTCAAGCGGTCCTTCTCGCAGACCCAGTCGCCTCCCGCCCATGAGAGCTTGAGCCATCACCACCAGCACGGCCGCGACGACCACAGGGCAGCGGCAGCAGGAGCGGCCGGAGGCGCTACAGCCCACGACCAGAAGCTCCTTGCCTTTCGCCGCGCAGAGGACAAGACGACCATTACTGACCAGCACGGCCGACTGCAGCAGCTCGACGTTTCGGCCCAGCTGCACGGCATGTTCTTCCTGTCGGAGATGCCCTCGAGCGCCAGTGACGGTACCGCCCTGCAGCCCGAGCTGACGTGCTACCGACGCAACCTGTTCCAGATCGGCGGCTCACTGATGACCCCGCGGGGTCCTCTCTCGGCCATCACAGAGTCAGGACAGACCCTGCCCATCAACAGCATGGAGGTGACCATCTCGGCCATCGAGTCTGTTGACGGAAACCCCGTGCGCCTCGTGGTGATCCCCTGGAAGACGCCGCCGCCAAACTCGCCAGAGGTTAGCCAGGCACCAGACCAGGAGCCGCCGGCACTACCGCTCGTTCCTGTTCAAGACGGCGGGCCTGAGACGGATGGCGTGTGTGCGTACTACGCCATCGGGTGGAGGAGGCTCCAGTTCAGGATGTAAGTGTTTGATTCCTGCCCTCTACAGACCGGGGCAAGACCACCAGGTAGTATGTAATCATGTGCTAACACAGCTGCAGCGCCACCGCAAACAATGGCCGACGCAAAGAACTCCAACAGCACTTTGTCCTCCACCTCAAGGTGCACGGCATCCTGGCCGACAACTCCAAGGTGGTTCTCACAGAGTACACGACGGCGCCCATCGTGGTCCGCGGACGCAGCCCCCGCAACTTCCAGTCCCGCAAGGAGATCCCACTCCTGGGATCGAGCGCCGGCTCCAGGGGTCAATCTCTCGTTGAGACGGGCATGGGTGTGGTGACGGGCCACATGGGAATGAAGTCTGCTGGCTCTGCCACGGCCGCGGTAGAGGTCAAGCCCGACATGCGCGTGCCGCGGTCGTCATTCTCCTTTGAGCCGCCAAAGCCCGCTGACCAGGCACCCGTGCGACACGGGTAAGTTACACTCGATCATGCTTTGGTTATGCCTCGCTCCCAGGCAGCCACCAGTGGATGTGGAAGATTATGCTAACACTGTCCAGATCCTTCTCCGGCTCATATCCGTCTTGGAGCCCGACCAGCCACGGCCCCCTACCGCAGGTGTCGACAGCGGGCACGGAAGGATACCCAGCCACGGCGGGTACGCTGCCGACGGCGGCAGACATGTACCCCAAGGTTGGGTACGGTGCCGATTCTCACAACATGCAGCCGCTGCAGACGTCGATGGGTGCGCCTGCCTCGTCGGTGCCCCTTCCGCTGATATCAGAGGAGCACCACGCACACACGCACGCACCGCCGATGCGGCAGCCCTCGTACCCTTACGCGACACCTGCTCCCTCGGGCAGCACACCGCGACAGATGCCCATGACAACAACTACGGGCGCCCTTACCGCGACGACGACGACGACAGCCTCCCCTGACGACTCGAGCCTGGGGCGCTATGTGGGCGACGACCGGCCGCTGAAGCGCAGTACAGGACCGCAGGGCATCACGGGAGGTGACTCTACGGCCGACCAATACCGGTATGGGTCGTACGCGGGTGGCGGGATGGGCATGGCTGCGGCTGCTGGTGCGACGACAACGCAGGGGTACAGCCCCACGCGGGATGTGTACGCGCGGACAGCGTCGACGACGGGCCACAGCCCGACGACGGTGGGAGCGTACGGGACGGCAAGCAGCGACCCCCGGGCGTATGCGGCGACGCCGTACGACGCGTACGACAGGGCGCGCAGGGACGACGTGCGAAAGATGGACGACCAGACGGGGCATGGGCAGGGGGGGAGTCCTGTGCATCCCGAGTATGGGCAGCACAGGGGTTCGTTTGACGCCATGAGCCATTATTCTTGGAACAACCCTTAGGCCTGTCTGGCCACTGTGGTGTTTCCTCGCGGTCTGATGATGATGGTTTTGATTCTTCTTATTTTGGGTCTTTACAGCTATTACGGTTGGAATCTTCTGTCTTTCTACTTACTACATTTCTTTTTTAGTATTACATTTGTTCTTTTTCTCTGCAGTCTTCTTTTCTACACTCTCTTCTCTTTGGATACAGTTTGCTTGTTTGTTCGTTGGATACACGTCTTGTCGGTGGACTTGTTTGCTCTGTGGTTAAGGGATTGGACGACGAGACGGACGGCATTTGATACCCCCATTGCCGAGACATGTCTCTGGGTTTCTCGTTTTATTCTCCCATATTTGTTTGGATGCTGTCTGTTTTCTTCATCTTCCCTTGGTTATCTCTTTTCTTGATTTTTGCTTTGCTTTGCTTTGGTATAGTGATGGCTGCACTGGCTTGCCATCGTGGTTGGGGAATGATTAAAGGTGGGATGGAGTTGGGTTTGATAGGATTTGTAAAATCAGTTGTTCATCTTGCTTGTGTTACCTGCCGTGTTGTGCCTTGTTGAATACTTGTGATTCCGTCTAGGTTTACGTGCACGTGCCTATGTGATGATGATGATGCTACTTGCCTGCCACTGTATTACTGTATTGTAGTACTATGTACTATGTCGTGTGAGTCGTGTCGTGTGGGCGTGGTGCTTGTGAATCGTGATACACTCCCATACTGCCAAGTGCTGTCTGTATCTGCACGTAATTGAAAGGCGCCGGTCGGACCGGCAGTTGGTCGATGTTGGTATTATTGAGTGTTGGTGTTGGTCCTTGGGCGTTACTAGTGTTAGTGTCAGTGTCAGTGTCAGGATTCCAAGATTCAGGAGGATTGCAGATTCCAAATTTTCAACTCTAAAATTATATTATTACGGGTGTCCGCGTACGCGATGGACGTGCGCACGCGATGTGGTGGGATTCGTCTCATGTACGACTATTTATAGGCCCGGGCCGAGTATTAGATTGAAGCAGATTCATAGACAGGGACAGGGACAGGGACAGAACTGGACTGGACGGGACAGTATTCCCTATGAGCCTTGCCGTGGCCGGCGAGCGAAGAAGTGCATACAAAGACAAATACGAGCGAAGCGAGAAGCGAGGTCAGCCTCCGGCAGGGCCTCCGGAAGCATATTTACATGTACGGGGAAGGCTCTGTTTGGATGTCTGGCTGTTTGGATGTTTGGGCAGGTAATAAATAGTACGAGTAGAGGTCTATTAGTAGTACTCGGTATTGGCAGGGAGAATTATGGAACGGATCAGAGGGATCAGAGGGGCAGTGGGGAGATAAGCTCGGCCGATAAGCGCCATCAGCTTATCGGCAGTAATTTTCATGCTCAGTCAGGATTTCTCACCGACGGCGTCATATTCGAAGCCATCAATTCATACACAGCCATCATGTTTGAGGTACCAGAAGCAAAACGGTGAGTCAACAGACATTTGATGGCATCGGCTACCATGCAATTGGGCATGTAACCCATCCGGCTAACAACTCCACTGCAGAGTCCGCCGCGAGGACCTCGACTCGCCGCACAACTCGGACAGCGAGGATGACGAGGAGACCCGGGCGCAGCTGCAGGCGCAGCTCGCGCGGTCACTAGGCCTAGACCTGGACGTGCCATCTGCAAAGGACCAGCAGGAGCCTTCACAATCAGAAGAGACAGCGCAAGAAGATGGCGGCGACCAGGAGCAGAATGGGGGAGAGCCAGCACAAGAAGAATACGACTTCTGCCTATTCGCCGGGCCATCATCCACCAACACAAAGGTTACGCTCCAGCCCGACGACGAGGGGCCACAAGGTCCCGGGGAGCTTGTCTCCCGACGCCCACTGTCATACTACCTCGCGCCGCGGCTGTCGGCCACGCAAAAGGAGGAGTTGCGGCTCGCGGCCGTGACGGGGGACGACGTGCTCGCGCGGTCGACCTGGCGAAGGTGGGGGCTGGAGATGCCCTGGAGGGTGACGCACATTACTTTGAGCGGAAAGGAGAGCAAAGAGGCTGCCGCCGCCGCCGCCGCGGGTGGGAAAGCCAAAGAAGAAGACGGGAAACGGAGGCGCGTGGGCAAGAAGAGGAGGATTGCGCTGCGCACCAAGGAGAGGGAGAGGAAGAGCAAGGCTGAGCAGATGGGCAAGGCCAAGGAGGCCAAGGAGGAGGCTGTCAAGGAGAAGAAGAAGAGGTTGAATAGGATCAAGAAGCTGAGGAAGAGGCAGAAGGAGAGGGAGAGGAAGTTGGCGAATGGGGAGGCTGTCGGGCCGGAGGAGGCAGACGAGGATGTGTCGGACGAAGAGTAAGCCACCACACACAGCATGCAATTGAATATAAGCCTTTGGATTTTCACATCAAGAAGACGAGACGGGCCCGTGATATCAAGAGAGGAGTAATATCAAGGCCAGCTAAGAACGAGCGAAGCGAGGACAGCCCCCGGCAGGGCCGCCGGAGGCAAAATACGTAGGAGCGGAGGCTTTTGGGTTTTGGTTAGGGTTATTAAAATTAATCTTTAGCAAGCTTTGGCAGAGGGGATGCACCTGTTCGTGTTGAAGGACTTGGTGGTGATGGGATGGGACTGGGACTCGACGGCGGTGCAAAGGCATGATGCAGGCAATTGGATCAACAAAAGGTTTATTGAAGATGATTCTGAACTGTTAAGAAGAAAATAAAAATCTTCCGGTTGTAGTTGTACCCAAGATGACTTGATGGGACTTTGTTGGAGAGGTCCATGGACCATGTGAATGCCACATGCTGGTATTGCACAGAAGGGACTTGGGGTTGGAGGGGACTTGGTGGAGTGGGTTTCACCTGCTTTGCGGCTTGCCTGCTTTGTTGGTTGCAGCCCCCGCAACGACAGCTTCAACTCGCAGCTCCACGCTCGACGCTTCTTTCCCTTCCCTTGCTCTCTTTTCCCCTGCAACACCACAACAGCCTTTCCTACACGCATACGACCCGGACGCAGCTCAATACCAGACCGACCCCACACCGCGCGAGCACGTACGAGGAATGGAATAAGTCCTGGCCTCTCATTGCACGCGACCGCCGCGCAGCTCGCGATGCGACTCGAGCCCCTCTGCGTCATTGTTTTGACCCGATAAACACACACATTCATTCAGCAGCACTAGACAGACAGAGACATTCATTCGACACACTTTACGGAAAACATACACATACGCACACACATAGAACCAGAGTCGCACCGGGATCATCATGTGGGAACCCGAGACACCGGCCGAGGCTGCTGCCGCGGATGCCCAGCAGCAGCAGCAGGCGCAGCAGCCCGAGGCCGACACCGACGACGCCCCCAAGCCGACAGAAGACCTGGCCGACACGGGACCAGTCGCCTCGGACATTGGCTCGCCGCCCAAGACGGCCGGAGAGCACGTCAACCAGCCGCCGGTCCCCGACCCGCCCACCTCTGGCTCTGGGCAGGACGGCGAGGACACGGGCACGTCGCTGCCCGCCGCCACTGCCGTCGAGGCCGCTCCGACCGACTCCCTCTCGCTGCTGCAGCTGCGCCGCATCGTGGCCGAGGTACACCGCGCTGAGCCGCTCGCCTACGCATTCGAGTACACCGACATGGCCCCGCTGCCCGAGGAGATTGACGAGTGGTTCACCTACCAGCTCTGGCAGTGGGTGCGGCTCAACTCGGCCCAGCGTGCGTTTGAGTGGCACTGGGAGAACGAGGGTGGTTCTGGGACGGGAGGCTCGAAAGACTCGACGACAGCAGCAACCTGGGACACGGCCGATAACGAGACGCGCACGCGCTTCGTCAGGGCCGCCATATCTGGCATCCAGTCCAACGATGCGACTCTCAGGGCAGCGTCCATTGGGAAGCTCATCTACCTCGTCCTTGGACGTTGGGGTGACACAGCTCTGCCCGATGTACCCGTCGATGACTCCCGCTCCGTCGCCAGCGTCTCCCAGCTCCAGGCTATCAGGGCGGGGGTCGAGTGTCTGGCTTCCCTCGACGGTCTGCCCGTCGTGTGGGAGGCTCTCAGGAATAACTTTGAGATGCGATGGTGCGTGTGCCCTGGACTTGATACCTTGCTTGTGCACGCTCGCTTACTGACTTTGTGCATGCAGGGCTGGTGCCGATGCGCAAGAGGCGAGCCCGCAAGAGTCAAATGATGAGCTCACTAACCTCATGACCATCATGTACATTGCTATCCAGCAGGCCCTCGATGACCCTGAGGACATGGAGTCTGTCCATGACAAGCTTTGTACGTACTACGGCATGCTCCTTGACGACGCTTTTGTGATCTAACATCAATTGTTGCAGTGGATCTGAACCCGTCGCTTGTTGATTTCATGATGACGGTTACGGCAAAGCTGCGCTGGGACGAGCAGGGTGCCATGCCCCAGACTCAGGTATGCTTGGAGCCCAGAGTACAGTCACCCATTCTTCCTGTATGGCAGCTAACTAAGAGACCAGATCTTCCTTCTCTTCTGGAAATCGATACTCCTCGTGTTTGGATCCCTAGACGAGCTCGCCCAGGTCAAGACGGCGACAAGTGAGAGGGACACGGACGGCCTCACCAAGGATACCATTACCGCCTCTCCCATTGACTACCACGTGTTCCGTCAGGAAATCACATCCAAGTACCCCGCATACGTGCCACCGCGGCCGGCCATTCCCCTAGAGGACGAGAACACGTCCATCTTGCCGCCGCTGCCCAATCAGACGACACGTAGCAGCATATCGACGGGTGTTCTCCCCGGGCCCGCCAACGCCCAGAGCGGCGGTGCCTCCATCCTGCACCAGCCCGTGCATATTGCCACGCCCGCGCCGTCCCCGCCCCCCTCGCCCGGTGTCGGTGGCAAGGGCGGTAAGAAGCAAAACTACCAGACCAACCAAAACTTCCCCTTCATGTACCCTCCTCTCGACGCCAGCAGCAACAGTGCCGGCGGCAAAGGCCTAGCAGGCATCAACGAGGCGCTCGTCAGCCGTAAGTGGGAGGGCAGCGATATCCCCGCGTCGATCCTCGAGGCCGGCGAGCTGTTCTCGAGCCGCGTGCGTATGAACCGCGCGACGCGCCAGTTGTGGGAGGAGCGTGAGAGGTTCCTCAAATATGAGAGGGGCTGGGATGGCGAGGGCGACGACTACGACCCCTACGCAGACAATGATGGCGATGACGACGAAGACGATAGTGATGACGACCTAGTGCTCGATAAGCTCGAGCTCGACGAGCTCACGGCCGAGGAGAAGGAGGCGCTCAAGGAGTTCAAGGAAGAGGGCAAGAGACGGAGGAACAGCAGGGGGGGGAGGCAGACTAGACCTCCGCCCCCCTCTGACGGCGGCCCGGACTTTGGCCCTCGTCCCGAACGCCTCTCCGCACGCGACAAGCAACGGCTCGTCGCCGTCGAGCGCTTCTACCGCCTCGCCCTGCCCCACCTCCAGTCCATGGTGATTGTCCTGCTGCGACCCATCCTGGCCAATGTCACGGCCATTGTGGCCCAGCAGTCGGCCGCGGCACAGCAGGGACAGCAGCAGGGACAGCAGGGAATGGGAATGGGCATGGGTATGGCTGGTGCCGGTCCTGCCGCAGCAGCAGCTAGGGGCATTATGGGCGGACCCATGAGACCGCATGACGGGCCTCAGGGGCTGGGCCAGCACAGCCAGAGTCCTGGGCAGAGCCAGAGTCAGAGTCAGGGCCAGAGTCCGCACTCTGACGATGCGCAGGAGCTCTCGCTCGAGGAGATCGATGCGGCGCGCACGAGGGAGATTACCTCCAAGGCTATGACCGGGACTCTACTATTGTTACTCAAGTGGTTGAGGATCTCTCGTAAGTGTTCATTCCACTACCCTGCTGTACGAGTCGCCCGCAAGCGAAACGAGGACCGGCAGCATACCACCACAGGCAGCAGAGCCATTCGCTAACAGTGACAGACGTGCTCAAATTCGAATACCTATCCCAGCTCCTGCTGGATAGCAACTATCTCCCGCTGGTGCTGAAGCTGTTTGCCCATCAGGATATTCAGCAGGTCGTCGACAGCAAGACGGACCGCTCAGAGCATAGGTATGCCTCGCTTTCCTCCATCGTCTCGCAAGGGCCACACACTGACATATACTGTACAGCTTCTTCCACTTCTGCAACCTCGGATCCAAGCTAAAGAGGGGCGAGGATGGTAACGCAGAGGCAGAAGACGAGATTGAGGATGATGACGAAGAAGACTTGGAGGACGAAGAAGAGGAGGAGGAGGAGGAAGAGGAGGAGGAAGAGAGCGAGGACGACGCGGCACCGCCACCCATCCGCAAGCAGCGACACCCGCCGCCGGACCCGCCGTCTCGATTCGGGCGCGGAGGCGAAGACGACGTCGGCGCAGGGGGGATGACAGGACAGGGCGGGATGCGGCCCGAGGTGGACGAGCTAGGGTACCCGCTGACGTCGCTTCCCGAGGAGCCAATCACGGACTTCTCGCGACGCAACTTCTTCTCACTGATCAACTATCTGCGGATCATGCAGAAGATGTGCAAGAAGAAGGCCCACCGCAACCTGCTGATGGTGCAGTACAAATCGTCGACAATCATCCGGAAGTCGCTCAAGATGCCACAGCCGGAGCTGCGGCTGTACACGCTCAAGCTCTTCAAGAACCAGGTGCCCTATTGCGGCCGTAAGTGGCGCCAGGGCAACATGCGCGTCATCACGGCTGTGTACCTGCACTGCCGGCCGGAGCTACGCGACGAGTGGCTCGCCGGTAGCGACGTCGACGCCGAGGTGGACTCGGCGCTACCCCAAGAGCAGGCCCTCCGCAGCCTCACCCACTGGCTCAACCTCCGGAGGTACCCCGAGGGCATTGCGCCTGAGATCCGCGCCGCCATGCGGGACGAGCAGGATTTCTTCACAAGGGAGCTTGAGAAGCTAGATATCAACTGGGCGGACGTCGGGCTCGATGACGAGGGGGGTGAGATGGAACATGTCCAGGGATGGTCTTGATCTCCATCCTCTTGTCTTATCGTTATCATCATCGGTCAGTCCCCTGAGGTTCCTTCCTCATGTATGGTCCTTGGGGCGACAGGTCTTCGTGCCTACCGTACCACAGCGTCACAACGTCACAGCGTCACAGGACAGCACAGGACAGCGTTAGAGCAGCCACATAAAATAAACAGCGTCAGGATCAGCAGAACCCACGGTATGTACTACAGGTAGTTGTGCACTTGTCTGCCTTGCTCGTATACGCGTAAGAGTGATATTGAAGAGGGCGGCTAAAGTACTGTACTATGGTTGCGGATCGCTGCACGGACAAAGTACAGAAACGGACGTTTATAGGTAGACAATTCATCATTATAGTATAATAGACTAAGAGCAGTATATACTTTTATTTATTCAACTAGATCAATCTTGTTCATTATGCCATGTGCATTGCACATGGGCTATTACTAGCGGCGCCATATCATTCCAACCTGTTGTCTTACAAGTGTCTCTGCGCCGCGTGGGGTGTTGTGGGTATCTCGGGGTTCCGTGTCGTGGGGTCCACCATGTGGTATGGTGGGTGTGTTGTAGTACAAAAAGATGGTGTTTCTTATATGGCAGTAAAATCATTCACTCGGTGGTGCGAGTGCGTAAACGAAAGGGTGTGTTGGAGTGTGTGAGAGAATGGGTGAGGGTGAGGGGGAGAGCTCTAAGTACGGCTATAGGTGCCGTCGCCGTACTGGTAGCCGCGTCCGTTGGCGTTGTTGGCGCCGTTGGAGGGGTACCCGTATCCGGACTCGTACTTTCCGGGGCCGTGAGCGCTGCCGTAGGGGTTCTGGTTCTCGTAGCTGGGGTGGGCGGCGGTGCCGTCGGTGGCGTAGCTCTGGCGGCCGTCGAGCTGGGCGGGGGTGGTGTGGGCGGGGAGGGCGCTCTCGGACTCGCCGTCGCCCTTGTTCTTGTTGCGGCGGAAGCGGGAGAAGAAGCCGCCCTTGCCCTTGCTGCCGTAGCCCGAGGTGTAGTTGTTGGCGGGAGAGGGGCCGAAGCGCTTGGCCTTGCGGTGGTGGCGGACGAGGGCGATCTCAAGAAGGGCTGAGATGAGGAAGAAGAGGCTGGAAGGGGTCAGTACTATTGTTACTATGACGTACATGAGGGTCCATGTGCCAAGAGCGAATACGCGGGTACGCTACGCATGTTTGGTG